>JAQMYJ010000023.1:18756472-18769227 GCA_030014305.1 Clarias laeviceps
GGGGTCTAAATGTAAAAAGTATCCTCTGATAAATCCACTCATGTGAAGTACAGATAGGTGAAAGATACGGGACAAAATAAATGTACTCGGTTAACTTCCACCTCTGGTTATGTGGGAGGAAATCTGTGCAAAAGAATTCCCAAAACATTAGAAGTACAGTACTGTGGAACACCATGGAAGACCATCATTAAGTTACTAACAACAGGATGTCCTTCCAAAATAGACTAAAAGAACAGGACAAAAATGTAATAGTGAAGCTGCCAAGAGCTCTACAGCAACATCAAAGTAGCTTCTGAAACATCTGGCAAGTACAAGTACAAGTCACCATCTGCATGTGACACCGATTTCTCATGTTTTTCACACATCTGGGCTTTGGGTTACGGTGGCCAAATGGAAGCCCTTACTCATGAAATAAAACAACATCCAAGTGCACGTACAGTACTGCGTAGAGGTCTTGAGCCGCCCCTCGTTTCTTCATAGTAATGAACAAATGTTTTACTTTGACAGGCTGCAAAGTGCCTAAAGATACAAATTAAAAAATTGGCTGTTCTTTTAAAATACAATTTTAATCATCGGCCTGATCATCTGTCATCATCTGCACCAGTTTCTCACAATGCCTTAATTTAGATGTGTTTTTTTTACGCTTGATTGATTGATTCGTAGGTCACTGTGTGGTTTAACAAACACAAAACATTTCTCTGAAACTGCGCAGGTACAGGGACTGGACAGAAAATAAGCACCAAAAACTTGCCAAAAATGAGAGCCAAAAGAAAAAAAAAAATCCTTCAGGAAGTCTGTAGAAGTATTTCTCAAGACTACATTAAAAATAGCAGAAAGTCTGGCTCTTTGAAAACATATGAGGAAATGATGAGATTGCTCAAGACTCCTGCACAGGACTGTAAATTACACCAAACCGTATGGAAACAATTATTTAATAAGACCTTTTTGGGTATAATTCCAAAAATAATTGTTTGGTGCAAATACAAGACAGATATTCCCCCAAAGAACTGGACACCCATGGTTAAACATGGTGGTGGCAGCATCATACTATAAGGTTGCTTCCCTGGGGCTTTAGTTGAAGTAGCTCCAATTAGCAGTGTTAAATATTTTGGAATGATCCAGTCAGGGCTCAGATCTAAATCATCTGTGTGAACTGCGTGATCAGAAAATGAATAAAACCACGTCAGTTGGCTGGGCTATGACTCCTACATGTTTGTGCATGAAAAATGAACATTTGTGCTTATTCACTCTGTCACTCTCACTTATCCTCTGTACACCTTACGCTGGACAGGGTCGCCGGAGGCCTGGAGTCTATCCCAGGGTTCTAGGTGGGGTACAACTCGGACAGGGTGCCAGTCCATCACAGGGTACAAATACATTGTACAGTGATGGGGGAGAAACTTTACATAAGTAATGAAACCTGTTGAAAACCTGTGGAGTGACTTGAGGAGGGCTGAGCACAGAAGATCTCCTTGAAGTTTAATAGATTTGGAGTGTTTTTTGCAAGAAAGAGTCGACTCCTGCAAATTTACAAGCCAATCCTGCTTCAGCAAAGTATAAATTCGGGTGCTGCAAACTTATGCAACCAGGTTATTGTATTTTTTTTTTCCCTTTTCCTTTGTTCTCCTAAAATTTAAAAATTTTGCCCTTTGACTAGAATTCTGTTTATATATCACATATTAACAGTTGTAGCTTTTATGGATATGTATCTACAGTGGGTGGCATGATGGTGGCCTCGCACCTCCAGCGTCGAGGGTTCGATTCCTATCTCGGGTCAGTGTGGTGGGTTTC
Organism: Clarias laeviceps; assembly: GCA_030014305.1. Taxonomy (NCBI): domain Eukaryota; kingdom Metazoa; phylum Chordata; class Actinopteri; order Siluriformes; family Clariidae; genus Clarias; species Clarias laeviceps. The sequence goes on from JAQMYJ010000023.1 coordinate 18,758,264, forward strand.
CTCTGGGTACGCAGGCTTCCTCCCGTAGTCCAAAGACATACAGATTTGGCTGATTGGCGTTTCCAATTTGCCTTAATGTGTAAGTGCGTGCCCTGCGATGCATTAGAAGATAGCATGGGCATGCTGGCGCGGGTTTCAGTTCCAGTGCAGGGAAATGGTAAAGCTATATAGCACACAACTCTGTGGTGCACAAACTTTTGGCCACAGGATGTTGTACATCGATGCTTTATGTTTCCTTGCACAGAGCCTGAAATCAAGTTTTACTGATGTTCTTCTCTCACAGGTCACCACTGAGTCCCACTGTGATGTCAATCTACATCTCGTATATTTAATTTAATTTAATTTAATTACATTTTACTTGTGTAGCACTTTTAACATATGTATATGAAAATACTTATCATACAGTATGATTGCGTCTCTGCATTTTTACTAAATCTACTGTATACACACTTCCATGCACCAATTTCCAGCTTAGAAAAAAAACTTCTGGATACAATGAGCTTTTTATTCTTGAGCATGACAAAGTCACTGGTTTAAAAATAAATAAAAAGTCATGTGTTTGCATGTCATGAAAGGGTTTGTTGCAAAAAGTTAGTGGTCTGTAAATGCAGGAAATCTACATGCAACAGGAAAAGACCTGTGTAGCTCTTTGTGCGCGTATGCTATATTTATTAACAAAATGCTCCAGACTCACTGACACTGGCACCTTCAGGTTGAAACCTAAACCACAAAGCCACCACCAAACAATCGTGTGATCTATCAGAGAGCACAAATAACACGCTCCGCCAGATCTGTTTAGATGTTCTTACTGAGCAGCCTTTCAGCAGACGAGATTAAAGGTCAAAGCCCTCGGCAAGGCATTGCGTCCATCGCTTAGCCCAGGGACATGAGGACTGACCCACGCTTTTGTCTCAGCTTTAACCAAATAATCACATTTTCAAAACACCAGAGATTAGAGCACTGGATCCCAGTCAAGAGAAACAGACAGGAAGTTTAAATAGGATCAGATTCATACTGACACATTTCCACATCATATGATTATAGAGTTGTGGAATAAATTAGTGAGGGATAAGTTTTAAAATCTGGATGTTTGAGGACCTGTTTCTAAGCAGTCATCTCGACAGGAAGCTAAATGTGGGTTATAAAGAAGTAGATAATACAACAGTACTGCACGTCCTAACCCAATGGACTGTCCATTAAAGATTATAAATGACGGTTAATGATACTATTAAATAAAAAAAAGGTGAGGGTGTACACTTTAATGACATAGAGGCAAAAATAAAACAAAATAATACCTGAGAAACATTTTTTATAAATATTAATCTGTTTTTTCTCTCTCTCTCTCTCTCTCTCTCTCTCTCTCTCTCTCTCTTTCTATATATACAAATTTATTTATTTATTTATTTTGCTAGAAAAGATTTAAGTTTCACTTCATCATATCATGGAAGGTATTTGGAAAAAATATGAAAGGTTGTAGCCTGTAATTCTCACAGCATTTTAGACAATTTTTGTTTTGCCTTTTTTTTAATAAACATATTTAGGGCTCAGGATTGTGCAGTGTAGAGTGATGTGTCTTTTTTTTTTTCAGCACAACCTAGGCAGTAAAACAGAAGTATTTAAAAATATATATTTCATTTGAACCAAGTATTCAGACATGACTGAACAAAGAATTAGAAAAGGTGTCACACAGGCAAGGAAACATCACAGAGTCATAAGATCACATGTGTTTCTCATTGTTTTGGGTTGTTTCTATGACAATAATAATAATAATAATAATTTGCTCATTTTGAGAGTTCTACATTTTTGTGACATCATTCCCGTATTCCAGTAGAGGTCAAATTTACACGTTATAAAAGTAGTGATAAGTTTCATTCTACCTGACATATACAAAAACCCCAAAACACAGTTTATTGTCTCATTGTTAACACACACCGGCAAGGCTTCCATATTAGAACATCTATTTTTTTTTAATCGTCATTGACCTGTCGCTTGGGTTTTAATGGTTTAAAATAATTTTAACAATAGTACTTTAACTTAAAAAAAAATTGTAACTTGAACAATGGTCTGTTGACTGAGGTGTGACAGCAGGGTGTTTATACAGCCAGTTCTTAAACACTGTCAGTAACTCTCTTTAATGGCTTCACCAGATGCAAAGGAGGTGAAAAATTGATCACTTCTTCTTGCACAGTGTTTTTTTTTCCAAACACACAATAAGTATGGATATTTCTAAAACCTCAGAAATGAGTGATGTATGCAGTCCAACAACCACTGCAAAAAAAACCTTCACAGGGCGTTCTCTGCTTAACAAAGAGCCTGAAATCACCGGGGAGCCCCGGCAGGGGAAACTCTCCCCACCCCTACAGCAGCTGGGGGGAGAGGTCACGGGCTCGTCTTTTTTTCTTTTAGAGGCCAGCGCCTGCGCCCTACCCTCCTCCCTGTCCTCCTTTTGTCATGCCAGCAGAAAAAAAAGGCATTCTCTCCGATTGGGCGGAAAGCTCTTCTAGGAGGAGATGAGGGGAAGCGCTGTCCTGCGTAATCCATCAGCCGTGCAACAGTCATAGTCAGACTCCATCCCAGACTCAACCCACAAATTCCACAGCTCTTGCACAGAAAGCAGGGCAGGAGTGATGAATACATGCTGGGGCTGCCCTGGGTATAACGCAGGGGCTGAACCAGGTTCCACTGACGGTCAGGGTGGATTTAGGAGGCAGCGTGACACCCTGATTAAAATGTTTCTGAGCCATGTTTGAAGATTAGACTTAAAGCTTGGATTGCTGTCTAAAAATGTTGTATATTATAAACGAAGACAGCAGAAGCAGATTGTATGCACAGGATGTAGCTTTTCATACACATTAATAGAATAGTTTTTAGGCTTTTAAGAAAATAACAAATTTCAAAATTAAAAACTTGAACTCCGACACGGTCTTTAGGAAATAAACATGGAATAAAATAAGGAATAAAATATAGAAAAATATATAGCTATAGCGGATAAAGCAAAAATATAAAATATAAGAAAAACTTAGCTGTACAAATATGGAAAATATAGAAAACTTCAGTGTGGAAATGAAATAGAAAGACAAATAGAATTTAAATAGAAATGTCTGGGGAGTGTGCAAATGTGCATGAATGTGCATGAATGTGCAATGTCCATAAGTGTCCATAAGTGTCCATAATGTCCATAAATGAACAAGAGTATGTGCACATACATGCAGGTTCTGGTAAAACACTATGATTGTGTTATATGACCGAAGACTACAGTAGATAAGAGTTTAACAGCTTTTATTTCTGTAATTTTCAAGTCTCCATTTTATCCCACCATCATTCTGTCCCTCTGGCCTTACAGAGCATGCTCTCAGCACTGTGATTAGATAGTTTAATCTGCCAGAGCGGGAAGATATAGGTCATTCAGAACCACAGACAAACCAGACGAGCAGGAAGCTCTGTGGGAATAAACCAGACGAGCTACCGAAAGCCTCAATGCCCTCGGTGTGCACAACAAGCGGTCTAAATGTACACTACACCCTGCTGGGTGCATTTTACAATACGAGCCCATGTTTTAATTTAAAGATCAGGGTTTTTTTTTTTCTTTTACATAAAATCACTTTAGTGAGAGCTACGGAGTCCTGAAATAATGTGTGATACAGAAGTGGTTCTTGTTCCGTGTTATGAAATGGAGCTTTTAATGATCTCAGATACAAGAGCATATAAATTGAATTCCTGCATGATTTCAAATGTCCACTATTACTGTATGTATTTCTTTTAGTTAGTGCTATCAGCTCAGTGGTGACTTGGGTTATTATGTCACTTAGGACTCATCTGTATCCGAATCCACGATGCTTTAAGAGGAGCTAAAGACACCGGTCATGTCAAGTGAATTATCTGCATGCATATTTATTGCATTCCCATTAACAGGGGGGTAAATGCTTCTCCTCAGCCTCCTGCTGAGTGCATGCTATTCTCCTGAGACAGAGATAAAACCACATGGAGACAGAGAAGGAGATAAAGTAGACCTCCTGGGATTAAATACACACAGCTGTTGAATGCTAAAACTCAGATCAAAAGTGACAGGGATGACAGACTGCTACTTTAAACACCTGATATATCTAAAGAAAAAAATCCACTTTTTTATAATGGATATTCAGCCCACAGGATGAGGCGTACCACTCAGATTCGTCCATTTCACACATCAGAAGCAAGAGTGGGTCATTCATCAGTTCTTACCCCATCCAACTAAGTGTGAGCTCCACCACCGTGTGCTTCAATCCCATCAGAAACCCCCACATGAAAGGCGGCTGGGGAATGACTTCTCCCAGATTAAGAGTGATCCCATATGGTGGTGTATTGGGAGTAATTAAGAACACACAGAGTGAGACGGCTGGAGGTTAATTATGAAAGAGTGCATTGTTGTAATTATACGGTTGTGTCTGCAAACTCCGAGCTCATTTGGACTGGCGATGTCTCCTGAGACAACATCACCTGGTCTGATCTTGTTAAGACTTACATACAGGACAATGTTACAGCTCAAACAATGTCCTCACTTTATCCTACATTATGTATTGTGAGAGCGTTTCATAATCTCCAGGATGACCTGTTAACTGTTTCCTTGCACCTCCAGAGTCGGGGGTTCGAATCTCACCTCCAGGCTGTGTGTGATTTGTGGGTTTCCTCCAGGAAAATCCAAGGACATGCGGCGTAGGCTGATTTATTTTTCAAAATTGCCTGTAGTGTACAAAATAAGTGTGTCCGCTTGTGCCCTGTGATGCCCGTCTAGGGTGTCATCCTCTCTGTCTTGTGCTACAAAATCATGGGGATAAGATGCCCCCGGCGACCCTGCACAGGATAAACGCTATTGAATATGAATGGATGGATGTTTTATTATAAGCGTGATCACAGATGTTTCTTTTCCTCTCTGAATCAAAAGGTTTTAGGTTTCGTCCAGCTCGTGTCAGGGGAAGTTTATCACCCGATTTCTTATTCGGTCAGCAGTTTTTTTCCGGATCGTTGATGGTCCCGTCTCAGCTTACACTGAGCCCAAAAAGCTCCATTGATCTGTATGGGGAGAGCAGCACTGTGATGGATTGAGGAACAGGATCTGAGGATAAAACTTCTGAAACGAGGGTACAGATCTATTCAGCCCTGAAGGTCATATCCAACCAACAGTGACCACATCTGATCTTATTAAACCTTTTATCCTCTTTAAAAAAACTTTTAAAGCCTGGTGTAATATTTTATGGGTTAATAAGTACACTCTTAATGTACAGTTATAAATTTGAAATATGTTTCATATACAGTAAGTAGGTTTATAGATCACTTGATATATCATTTAATATATAACGTTACAATTCTAAACAAATCATTCGCTCCTACTGCACAGGATGTTGTTCTGCCTCCTTTCAGTGTTAAATAGTTTACAGCACGCCACCTGTAGGATTATAGAGGAATGGCATAATTTTATCACCTCAAATGCAAATATACAATTCCAGGCTAAAATAAAGGTCACACACTTTACTGGCATTGTTTTGATAAACTTATACAATGTCACAACATTTATTTACATATTAATTCACAATTTCCCTCCAAGATCTTGTATTGAAGATGTGAGAGTCGGACCAGTGTGTAAAGTCTTCTCCAGCACATCCCAATAAATAAAATATAGAAAAATATATAGCTATAGCGGATAAAGCAAAAATATAAAATATAAGAAAAACTTAGCTGTACAAATATGGAAAATATAGAAAACTTCAGTGTGGAAATGAAATAGAAAGACAAATAGAATTTAAATAGAAATGTCTGGGGAGTGTGCAAATGTGCATGAATGTGCATGAATGTGCAATGTCCATAAGTGTCCATAAGTGTCCATAATGTCCATAAATGAACAAGAGTATGTGCACATACATGCAGGTTCTGGTAAAACACTATGATTGTGTTATATGACCGAAGACTACAGTAGATAAGAGTTTAACAGCTTTTATTTCTGTAATTTTCAAGTCTCCATTTTATCCCACCATCATTCTGTCCCTCTGGCCTTACAGAGCATGCTCTCAGCACTGTGATTAGATAGTTTAATCTGCCAGAGCGGGAAGATATAGGTCATTCAGAACCACAGACAAACCAGACGAGCAGGAAGCTCTGTGGGAATAAACCAGACGAGCTACCGAAAGCCTCAATGCCCTCGGTGTGCACAACAAGCGGTCTAAATGTACACTACACCCTGCTGGGTGCATTTTACAATACGAGCCCATGTTTTAATTTAAAGATCAGGGTTTTTTTTTTTCTTTTACATAAAATCACTTTAGTGAGAGCTACGGAGTCCTGAAATAATGTGTGATACAGAAGTGGTTCTTGTTCCGTGTTATGAAATGGAGCTTTTAATGATCTCAGATACAAGAGCATATAAATTGAATTCCTGCATGATTTCAAATGTCCACTATTACTGTATGTATTTCTTTTAGTTAGTGCTATCAGCTCAGTGGTGACTTGGGTTATTATGTCACTTAGGACTCATCTGTATCCGAATCCACGATGCTTTAAGAGGAGCTAAAGACACCGGTCATGTCAAGTGAATTATCTGCATGCATATTTATTGCATTCCCATTAACAGGGGGGTAAATGCTTCTCCTCAGCCTCCTGCTGAGTGCATGCTATTCTCCTGAGACAGAGATAAAACCACATGGAGACAGAGAAGGAGATAAAGTAGACCTCCTGGGATTAAATACACACAGCTGTTGAATGCTAAAACTCAGATCAAAAGTGACAGGGATGACAGACTGCTACTTTAAACACCTGATATATCTAAAGAAAAAAATCCACTTTTTTATAATGGATATTCAGCCCACAGGATGAGGCGTACCACTCAGATTCGTCCATTTCACACATCAGAAGCAAGAGTGGGTCATTCATCAGTTCTTACCCCATCCAACTAAGTGTGAGCTCCACCACCGTGTGCTTCAATCCCATCAGAAACCCCCACATGAAAGGCGGCTGGGGAATGACTTCTCCCAGATTAAGAGTGATCCCATATGGTGGTGTATTGGGAGTAATTAAGAACACACAGAGTGAGACGGCTGGAGGTTAATTATGAAAGAGTGCATTGTTGTAATTATACGGTTGTGTCTGCAAACTCCGAGCTCATTTGGACTGGCGATGTCTCCTGAGACAACATCACCTGGTCTGATCTTGTTAAGACTTACATACAGGACAATGTTACAGCTCAAACAATGTCCTCACTTTATCCTACATTATGTATTGTGAGAGCGTTTCATAATCTCCAGGATGACCTGTTAACTGTTTCCTTGCACCTCCAGAGTCGGGGGTTCGAATCTCACCTCCAGGCTGTGTGTGATTTGTGGGTTTCCTCCAGGAAAATCCAAGGACATGCGGCGTAGGCTGATTTATTTTTCAAAATTGCCTGTAGTGTACAAAATAAGTGTGTCCGCTTGTGCCCTGTGATGCCCGTCTAGGGTGTCATCCTCTCTGTCTTGTGCTACAAAATCATGGGGATAAGATGCCCCCGGCGACCCTGCACAGGATAAACGCTATTGAATATGAATGGATGGATGTTTTATTATAAGCGTGATCACAGATGTTTCTTTTCCTCTCTGAATCAAAAGGTTTTAGGTTTCGTCCAGCTCGTGTCAGGGGAAGTTTATCACCCGATTTCTTATTCGGTCAGCAGTTTTTTTCCGGATCGTTGATGGTCCCGTCTCAGCTTACACTGAGCCCAAAAAGCTCCATTGATCTGTATGGGGAGAGCAGCACTGTGATGGATTGAGGAACAGGATCTGAGGATAAAACTTCTGAAACGAGGGTACAGATCTATTCAGCCCTGAAGGTCATATCCAACCAACAGTGACCACATCTGATCTTATTAAACCTTTTATCCTCTTTAAAAAAACTTTTAAAGCCTGGTGTAATATTTTATGGGTTAATAAGTACACTCTTAATGTACAGTTATAAATTTGAAATATGTTTCATATACAGTAAGTAGGTTTATAGATCACTTGATATATCATTTAATATATAACGTTACAATTCTAAACAAATCATTCGCTCCTACTGCACAGGATGTTGTTCTGCCTCCTTTCAGTGTTAAATAGTTTACAGCACGCCACCTGTAGGATTATAGAGGAATGGCATAATTTTATCACCTCAAATGCAAATATACAATTCCAGGCTAAAATAAAGGTCACACACTTTACTGGCATTGTTTTGATAAACTTATACAATGTCACAACATTTATTTACATATTAATTCACAATTTCCCTCCAAGATCTTGTATTGAAGATGTGAGAGTCGGACCAGTGTGTAAAGTCTTCTCCAGCACATCCCAAGGGTTCTCAATGGAGTTAAGGTCTGGCCTCTGTGGCGGCCGATCCATGTGTGAAGATGATGCTCTTGCTGAAACCTGAACCACTCTATCACAATCTGAGCCTGAAGAATCCTGGCATCGTCATCCTCGAATATGCCTGTGAAATCAGGGAAGAAAGAAAATCCATGGTCCTTGTTCTGATCATTCAGTACATTCAGGTTGTCAGCTGAACTCATTTTTTGGGGGGGAAAATAGCATTTCTGAATCTAGACCTGACTAACAGAAGCAACCCCAGGTCATAACACTGCCCCCTACAGGCTTGTACAATGGACACTATGCATGATGGGTGCAGGGCTTCATCCACCTCTCTTCTCTCTCTCTCTCTCTCTCTTACCCTGATGCACCCATCACTCTGGAACAGCCTAAATCTGGACTCATCAGACCTCATGACACTTTCTATTGCTCCACAGTCCATTCTTTATGCTCCTTGACATCCTTTTTTTCTGATTAATCTTACTGATAAGTGGTTTTCTTAAGGCTACACAGATGTTTAGTTCCTAACATAGTCATGATTTCTACTGTTGTTTTCTTCATGACCTTGATTTCTCAAAGTGTTTAAGTGATCTCCCATCACGCTCAATGAGGATGTTGTTCCAACCACATTTCTTTCTCGAAGGTGATGATGTCACCGCTATCCTTCCTTTTTTTTTTAACGCCATGGCTATATTCATGGCGAGAAGCATTTTTGTTATTCAACAACTAGATAAGATATTTAAAATAATCTTTTTCTAAGAATTTTAAAACTATATTTGGATTTACTTGTTTAAAAACTTTTTTTAAAGTGTCGACAGAGTAAAACAAGTTCCTTAAAGGAGTAAAACAGTTTTGATATGTTTGATGGACAACTGGGTTCTGCATGATGAACATTGTGGTGGATTTTCTCTTGATGGTAAAAATGTGTTTGTTGCTTTTGCGTATCCTATCCTGTGTCTTGGTCCAACTATCCGCTATCTTTCCAGGGTTTAATAAAGTCTTTTTTAGTTCTTAACCCAATTTTAGTTGTTAACCCTTTAGTTGTTTTCTTTGCTTGATGCAGAACAATAATTAGACCCTTCTGAAACAGAGGAACATCTTTGCCACGCCCACAGGATGTGTCTTCTGACATGGTTGTGTAAGAAATGAGAAGCTCCTCACTGCACCAGTTAGGGTTAAATAACTTGTTGCAGCTGAAATGTATTAATCAAAAAGATAGATATAATAAAAAAAAATCTAATTTGTAGTCAGTGTGGTGATACATGATACTGCCACACCAAAGAATCATGATATGTGAACTGAATCGATTTTCACCCTCCATCTCTAATATATACATATATTTCTGTGTGTGTGTGTGTGTGTGTGTGTGTGTGATGTGATAATTGACAAATTACATTCTATATGAATGACCTTGAAAGCACCTGGTTAAACATTATTTGGTGATATGTACACCACATGTATGTCATCATACATAAAAATTGATAATACATTTATTTCTGATATAAATATAACCTTTTGTTATATCACATTTCAGTATATGCAGCAGTATTAATGATCTGAATCATAATCCTGACACATTTTTAAAGGGTGTGTCAGCAGAACTCTCTCTCCCTGGTCATAAGGACAGTTGAAAAGCAGTTTTGTCTGAGCACTGCAACTCCACCTACTGGACACATTGAGCTCCTGCAATCCCCCCTACTAACATTACTATAGCAACGTGTTTCCAAGGAGATTGCCTTCAGTTATACTTAATATATATATTTTTTCTCATGTGGAAAAAATGTTATATTTTATGTCTATGCATACGGTTCGGTCCTGATGTGTGTTTGTACCAGTCATACATGTGTAGATGTGTCGGGAGGTCAAAATCTCATCAGAAATATCATCACCAGAGCCAAACATAGTAAATACACATTTATTAACTTTCAGTGCTAATTCACACTCAATCATAACTTTCATAAAACTGCATTAAAAATAATAGCATGAGATTGCATTGATTAAACTGCAGCATAGCATGGTGCATTATATTATATTATATTATATTATATTATATTATATTATATTATATTATATTATATTATATTATGTTATATTATATTATATGTTATATTATATTATATTATGTTATGTTATGTTATGTTATGTTATATTATATTGTTATATTATATTATGTTATGTTATGTTATGTTATATTATGTTATGTCATATTATGTTATATTATGTTATATTATATTATTTTATATTATATTGTTGTTATATTATATTATATTATATTATATTATATTATGTTATATTATATTAATTATGTCATATTATATTATATTATATTGTTGTTATATTATATTATATTATATTATGTTATATTATATTATATTATATTATATTGTTATGTTATGTTATATTATATTATATTATATTATATTATATTATATTGTTATATTACATTATGTTATGTTATGTTATATTATATTGTTATGTTATATTATATTATATTGTTATATTATATTATATTATATTATATTGTTATATTATATTATATTATATTATATTGTTATATTATATTATATTATATTATATTATATTATGCTATATTATGTTATATTATATTATATTGTTATGTTA
>JAQMYJ010000023.1:18781457-18804520 GCA_030014305.1 Clarias laeviceps
TGTGTGTGTGTGTGTGTGTGTGTGTCTAGCAGCTAGGCTATGTTCATCCATCCCTCCTGTCTAAGCTTTGTATCATTTATTATCCTGATTTCTGTAATCATTTCACCTTGATGCATGACAAATGGACAGTATTTTATTATATTATTCTATATAGAAGCTGAGTAAACGACTAATGTTAATCCATTGGACCTGAGCACATCATGCAACCACTTAGCCTAATGTTATCCATGACTACTGCCCAGTGCATTCATATTTCACACATACAGCATGCGAGTGAAAAGATATACGACCCGGTGGAGAACAGGAAAGCATGTTTGTGTTTTTCAGCGCTTTAAAATAATTTTCATCATGGGTTAAAATCAGGCCTGTTTTCCTCTATAAACCGTTAGCTTCCACTTCTTTTCACTCTCAAGTTGCATGAAGCCAGTGTAGCAATGTGCACGCGACAGCCGGGTGTGTGACGCCGGACCAATCAGGAAGCAGAGATCCGAAAGTTTACCTTTTATGGCTAGAGCCGGGCATGTGGAGCGGTATAAAAGCAGGCGCCCAGCACTCCCACTTCACTTTGAGCTCCTCCACACGCAGCTAGTGCGGAATATCATCTGCCCAACCAAATTATTTTTATTTCTTAAGCCGACAACCCCCAAACCTTAAGGTAAGATTTTTTTTCTGGTATTATTATTACTACTACTATTAGTAATAGCAATAACAATAGTAACATTACTAATTCTATATGCAAATGGTTTTAATCGTAAAGCTATATTAATACATTTTTATTAATTAATGAAAATGTAAAAAGAATTAAGTTTTTCACTTTATCATGCAGCGATATTAAACTAAACAAAGGAATTACTTTATTGTAAATTTTTACTTTTTTTTTTTTTTTTTTTGCCTTGGTGCATAATCAGCCGTTAATCTGCTGCGCACGCGCTCTGATTCAAATCTCTATTAAACGGCAAACGTTATCTGGTGTCTTATTAATATAGATGGACGAATAAACGATTGACGTTATCGTTATTCAACATGGACTGAGAGCTTCCCGGCTTCATGTCCTCTCTGCAGTGGGTTAGGGTGTGACCTACTTGGTTAACGTTACCCCTTGGCTAACTAGCATGCTAGCCCCTGGTCATTCATTAGGCGGCGTTGCTTCACGCGTTCGAGCGCGAAACGTCACCGCAGGTTTTTACCCTCAGGCGGTTGGACTGAATTAGTAATTGGTTTTTTTTCCTGATCACTTCTCATGCGTTTTAAAATAACGCCAGAGATCGATCTTTTGTTTGAAACCACGTCATACATTGTCCGGCTTGGATATATATATAAAAATAATAATCGTACAAGGTGTGGCACATGATCTAATCCTCTATTAAAATAACGGGTTACTTTGTGTGCTCGAGTATGTCTAACAGTAACGCGTAAAAAGCTTATTTTTAAAACAATAAAATGTCGAATGATTTTTGGTTATTTTAAATCAGAACGTCACGATTCTGCAGCCAGTCGTGACGCAGTATTGCTACCAAGAATGGTACGACTTGTTCCACTTTTTGGGGAGTGGTCATGGCCGTGAACTTCGAAGTCCGTTCCGTTTTATTGAACCTTTCTTCTGGCTGAATGCCGCACTCGCAAACCGGCTCAAACCATTGCCTTTTATGGTAATGGCAAGCAAGTGGAGGTACTTTCTTTGTCTGGGGGACGCATTGTTCCTCTTTAGCTCCCTCTAGTGGCCACAAATGAAATGCATGCCTGACAGGAAACCGGATGTGCACGCCATAATGGTCACATGTGCACTGCTGCTTCGCTCTAGTTGTTTAATCCGCTTTTCTTTCCCTCTTGTACAGTTCAGCCATGGATGATGATATCGCCGCACTGGTTGTTGACAACGGATCCGGTATGTGCAAGGCTGGATTCGCTGGAGATGATGCTCCCCGTGCTGTCTTCCCATCCATTGTGGGTCGCCCAAGACATCAGGTATGTTTATTTATATATTTTTAAATATATACATGCACTTGTGTTGAATTATGAATTTCTATACCAATTTAATATTGCCAAAGATTTAATTCAATTTCTTTTTTCCCCCCCCTTTACAGGGTGTGATGGTTGGTATGGGACAGAAGGACAGCTATGTTGGTGATGAAGCTCAGAGCAAAAGAGGTATCCTGACCCTGAAGTACCCCATTGAGCACGGTATTGTCACCAACTGGGATGATATGGAGAAGATCTGGCATCATACCTTCTACAATGAGCTGCGTGTTGCCCCTGAGGAGCACCCTGTCCTGCTTACCGAGGCTCCCCTGAATCCTAAAGCCAACAGGGAAAAGATGACCCAGGTTGGTTAAGTAATGTACTTTTAAAATGGAGTTTAAAACTTTTATTGCTTATTGACTCTCTTTAAACCTGTTACTTTTATTCTTTAAGTTCATCCAATACATTCCTTCGTTCATTTTCTCCAGGCTTCATCTCTGAACTGAGTTTCTCATCTGTTGGAACCAGCAGGTTATTTCTTTCCCCTGCCTGGTCTTTCTGCACTCTAACTGCACTTTTTGTTTTGGCTTTGATTCACAATTAACTATTCTGCCTCTTTTCCTGACTTCCTTCTTTTCCTTTACTGCACGTTCTGTAGTGACAACCTGATAAAATGGAACATGCATTTAAACTTCCCCTTTCTCATTTCAGATCATGTTCGAGACATTCAACACCCCAGCCATGTATGTTGCAATCCAGGCTGTGCTGTCCCTGTACGCCTCTGGTCGTACCACTGGTATTGTGATGGACTCCGGTGATGGTGTGACCCACACTGTGCCCATCTATGAAGGTTATGCCCTGCCCCATGCCATCCTCCGTCTGGACCTGGCTGGCCGTGACCTGACTGACTACCTCATGAAGATCCTGACCGAGAGAGGCTACAGCTTCACCACCACAGCCGAGAGAGAAATTGTCCGTGACATCAAGGAGAAGCTCTGCTATGTTGCTCTTGACTTCGAGCAGGAGATGGGCACCGCCGCCTCTTCCTCCTCTCTGGAGAAAAGCTACGAGCTGCCCGACGGACAGGTCATCACCATTGGCAATGAGAGGTTCAGGTGCCCAGAGGCTCTCTTCCAGCCATCTTTCCTGGGTAAGAAGTTGATGGATGTTATGATGCATGAGTACCATTGCCTAATGCTTCTGGAGAAATTGTCTAATACTGTGTTGATCCTCAGGTATGGAGTCCTGTGGAATCCACGAGACCACCTTCAACTCCATCATGAAGTGCGATGTGGATATCCGTAAGGATCTGTATGCCAACACTGTACTGTCTGGTGGTACCACCATGTACCCTGGCATTGCAGACAGGATGCAGAAGGAGATCACATCCCTGGCCCCCAGCACAATGAAAATCAAGGTGAGCCTGTCTTGCTTTTGGTACAGGTGGTGGTGGTTGAGTGAATGGAAGGCTTCTTGCATTGCACTTTGCTCATTTGTGACATTCTCTCATCTTGTCTTTTCAGATCATTGCCCCACCTGAGCGTAAATACTCTGTCTGGATCGGAGGTTCCATCCTGGCCTCCCTGTCTACCTTCCAGCAGATGTGGATCAGCAAGCAGGAGTACGATGAGTCTGGGCCCTCCATCGTCCACCGCAAATGCTTCTAAACAGACTGTTACCACTTCACGCCAACTCAATCTGCGCAGAGAAATACCTGAAACGACAACATTGGCATGGCTTTTATTTTTGGCGCTTGACTCAGGATCTAAACTGGAATGGTGAAGGTGACGGCAATGTGTTTTTGGCAAATAAGCATCCCCGAAGTTCTACAATGCATCTGAGGACTCGAAGTACTTTGGTTTTTTTTTTTCCCCCTTTTGTTCCTTTTTTTTTTATTATTATTAGTCATTCCAAATGTTTGTTAAATGCATTGTTCAGAAACTTATTTGCCTCTATGAAGGCTGCCCAGTAATTGGGAGCATACTTAACATTGTAGTATTGCTTGTATGTAAGTTATGTAACAGAAAACAATGTCTGGGTTTTTGTACTTTCAGCCTTAATCTTGATCCTTTTGTTTTCTTTGTGTTACAAAATGGAAATACAAAGCTTTACCTTTATTCAAAAAATGTTTAAAGGTTCATTCCCCTTGGGCAAACATAAAAGCTGTATGGAACATGGCGGTGCCAGACACTTGGTGGGGCCAACCTGTACACTGACTAATTCAATTCCAATAAAAGTGCACATGTGTAAGACATCATTTTGTTTTGAGTCTTTTATACACTTTAAAGATGAGAGATGCTGATCTGAGGTTTTTGTCCTATAATGTGTTTATCAAATATTCAAAACCAGATCTTGGAACATTAAGAATTGCTGCATTAGTGTGACATGTAGTACAAAAAATTACTTCAAGTGCAGTTAAAACTGATGAATCTCTCCTGGTCTAAAAGTTAACTTTTATTTCTTCCTGTACTAGAAAGGCAAGGAAATGGTTTGTTTTATCCCAGAACCATGTAATAAGACAGGATAAACTTGCTCCAAATAATTCTAATGTAGCTTTGTTTCAGAGGTAAAAAGTTGAATCAAAAGTGCTTTCAACAACATGCCATTTGTGTAATTATTTACTGAAGATGTTTTAAAATAACTGAATAAGGGATGTGACTAATGCTCAGTAATCTCATTTATTGGCTAATGTATATAGCTGTATACCCATTACGACTTGTAATAAACTTGGCCATTAGCTTTTTTTTTTTTTTTTTCCATAAGTATCTTAATTCAACAGGAAACTAATTCTTTGTCTTTGCAACCTTTACATAACCAATAAATCTGATTCAGATGCTGTGTAGCAGTTTTTCAGACTGAACAGCAGATGGCGCTGTGGTCATTCAGCAGACATCCCTGCCGTCTCCACCTTCACAGAACTGCATAGGCCAAGCTGCAGAGTTCCAGTGTTTCCTCCTGGGAGAGATTGAATGATGCTTCTCTGCAATGCAAGTGGCACTGAATAGAATACAATAAAATGTGCTGCATATCATTTTGGAGCTGCACTAAGCCGACGCGCTGATGTAAAAGCTGTTGTTTTGGACAGCTTTCAGTCAGCTGATGCTGCTTTGGTTATCAGCGAGGTGAAGATGCGTGCCCTAGTTGCATGCTATTTACCCCTAGCTGTGATCTGACAGCACTTGAAATATGACCGAGACCGCTCCTGCTGAGCCTGTGTGCGTGTGTGGAGGAGAGCAATTATGGAGAATCATCATAGTTGTAAGCTTCTAACCAAATGTGATGGATTATGGGTTTTTAAACTGCTTTGTGCTGTATGGTATGACATTTAAATCGAAGCTCTGTATAACAGGTGTATTGCTTTCTGTCTGTATTCTTGAATCCAATTTTGAAATACATTCACATTGAAACAAGGTCTCTCCTCACCCTGGTACATATTTTGTACCTTTAATGTTTTGCATGATAAAGTGAATAAAGTGCATCTTTTAGTGTAAATTGATTTAAATTAAATGATTGAATCTAAAGGACCCATTTTCTACCATTAATTAGCTTTTATGCTTTCTACATTTCAGGCACCATGTTAAAAAGGAAAAGCGCCTTTTACATTCATCCATCTTTAGTAACCGCCTGATCCAAAGCTATTCCAGGGAAACTGGGAACACTGGGAACAAGGCACAGTTTATCTTTGGCCACCTTGGACACGCCTTCATACTGACACACAATTTATCCTTGCCATATGTTTTTCTGAAACCCATTTTTGTCCATAGAGCACATGAGAAAGTGAAATGTAAGGACTACAGCACTATTAAATCCACAGTATTGCAGGGGCCCTTCTGGGTTTCTGGCAAAATGAGTGCTGGTGGTCTCAGAGCAATTTTGCCGGTCTAGGTCATAGCTTAGCAGAGTGTGTGTGAAAGCACTGAGTGGGTCTGACAGACTCCTGACAACACACTGCGACTCCGTCACGATTCCTGGCTCAGCCGGAGACTCTCTGTGGATTTTCTCCTGCACTGCAGCACAGATCACGACCCGGTCAATAGGAAGGATCACTACACAGTCCTGAACCTCTCGGTTTTTAATAACAGCACTGAATTAACACGTTTCTTAGTCAGGAAGAATAATACAAGTGAGAGAGCGCCTGAGGAATGGAAATAATCGTACACACTGACATTTTTATAAATTTATTTACCCCTTCATTAGCCACACTTTAGGTTCGGAGGCTAGTTAACAGATGAGAAGCTTTCAAATGATTTAATTTCAAAACATGAAGTCATGTTTATCTTTGTAAAAAATCTGTCAGGTCGCACATTGCAAAAAAATAATTGGTAAAAATCTTAACAAATGAAATTTTCTTGAATCGAACCTAATCCTCTCTACAGTTTATTAAAATACATTGAAAACAAACCAAAAATAAAGATTAATCCGCTTATTTCTAATCAAATCTGGCCAAAATTGTAAGCCAATCTTTTTTGTTCTATTTGCAGAAAGTTTAGCTTCTTTCAAGAAATAAGTTAAAATTTAAATTTATCACAACCATAAACAGTGTGATAGACAGTGAAACACTTACACGACTGTCCGTGAACTCAAATGGAGTAGAATAGAAGGATTTCACTACAATTAAAGGAAATTGCACTAGAAAATACAATTAAATTTAAATTGCATTTAAAGATAAGAAGAATTTTCAGTAAAAACAAACAAACAAACAAACAAACAAATAATAATCCTTAGGAAAGTAAGGATTAGTGCTTGGGCCCTAATAAAAATTGTAAGTTCCTAAAACTAGCATCATTATCTGCCAATAGCACAAGATGTTCTTTGATTAAAATGTTATTTGTGGTTTGTTTTAATGTTATTTTAAGAAAGTGCACTTGCTAAGATATGTTTTTCATGGATTAGCGGCACAGTGGTGTAGTGGTTAGCACTGAGGCCTCGCATCTCTAGGGTCGAGGTTCGAGTCCTGTCTATCCTGTGTGTGTGTGTGTGTGTGTGTGTGTGTGTGTGTGTGTGTGTGTGCATGTTCTCCCTGTGCTTGCTGGGTTTCCTCCGCGTACTCCGGTTTCCTCACACAGTCCAAAGACATGCAGATCAGGTTAATTGGCGTTCCTAAATTGTCCATTTTGCGTGTGTGACCTGCGATGGATTGGCACCCTGTCCATGGTGGACCTCGTGCCCTAAGTCTCCTGGGATCGGCTCCAGGTCTTCTGTAATAATACGCGGTAGAGACGATGAATGAAGAATTGCAGAATTTCACCAATTATATTAGAGTTTCCAGTTTCAGTATTAAACATTTGATTTAAAACACAGTTAGAGGGGAAAAATAATAACACATGTTTCCAGGTTGAAGTCCACAAAAGGACCTGCTTGCCTTCATCCATCCATCCATTCGTCTGTTTATTTATGGAACTTCGTGCCAGCGGTCATTGCTCGAGGGAAGGTTACATTGCTGATGACCCCAAACTTTGTTAACCTACAAACACACACACACACACACACACACACACACACACACACACACACACACTGATACACTACATGAAATTTGGAAACAACATTCAGCCTACAACACCTGCTTTTTTAATATTTTTTTTTGGACTGTGGTGTAAAAAATTAATACCTGGAGAAAATCGACAAAACACTGGGAGAAACACACAGACTCCACACACACACAGACCACAGACGAGATTCGAACCCTCGACCCTGGAGGTGCGAGGTGAGAGTGAACCCTCAAGCCAGAACTGGTTCATTATTCACGGCTTGAAATAGAAAATGCACTAAAAGAAGAGACTTTATCTTTTATCTAAGAAGTTTAAACCTATAAATCACTGACTTACACTTTGACAGTAATAACTTATACAAGTTGATTCAAGCCTCAGCACATTTTGTGATTGTACTGTAAATAAATAAATAAATAAACTTTGTCGGTCATTACAGGAAACCTATTCGTTACTCCTCTTCTATTTCACATGGCACTTAATTACAGCAGTAGGTACGATTCTGCAGTAGTGCCATCTTTCGATCGCAGACGCACCTCACACTCGTGATCCAGACCGTACATGGGTACCGTACTCAACTGCTGCTTTATTTTATGATTCATATGAAGAAAAAAAACAACAAAAAGACTGAGCAGATTTCATAGTAAACAGTTTATGCCGTTGCATCGTTGCCTCTTTTCTCAGAAACACACATTCTTGGAGCGCAGCCAGAGAGACGGCAATCACGTCATATGTTCTGGTGATGATCACTGAGCGCGTCTCATGGTTCTCTCCCTTTCTCTCGCTCACTGGCCAGCTGTGCTTCAACAAAACACTCTGTGATTAGAGATAAATAAATGACACACGATGAAGTTACAAAACCTTTATGCAGTGATTAGAACATCTGTGCAACGTCGTGTCAAAATTATAAAGAAATGTGATGCTTCGTATTCGTATTCGTCTCTAAGTGCCTACTGATAATGGATAAATGAAAGAACTATAAGCTGTACTTATGATGGTACATTAGTGCTGTTGATGAGCTGTTCATCATTATGATCTTTACAGCTGTTTTTATTAAGATTAACACTCAATTATTCGTCACATGTCCCTTACAGCACTGTGAAATGTTGTTTTTGTTGTTTTTCATATACCAGTAATGAAGCTGGGGTCAGAGAGCAGGGTCAGCCAGTCTACAGCGCCCCCAGGAGCAGATAGGGTTAAGGGCCTTACTCAAGGGCTCAACAAGTGGCAACTCAATCGAGCTGGGGCTCAAACCCACAACCTTCTGGTTTGATCAGTAACCTTCAGCCTTAAGCGTTTGAGCCACCCGTCATTATGATTATTAGTTGTAGTACTACTGCCTCAATTAAGACGATTCCACTATATTCAGTTCCTGCACGGTGATGGCACTACACACTCCGTACCTCATTTGTGTATCTGATCTGGTCTCGTCACTGTCGCTGCTCAAACAAACGCTGCTCTCCTACTGTTCTGTTGCATTATTTGTACCTCTAAGTATAGATTCCCTACAGTAATATTTGCCCTAATATCCCATGTTGCTTTTATAACTTGCACATCCAATCATTCACTGCATATCCCCCTCCATTATGTGCAGTATTTCATTACTTTCATGCATAATTCATGTAACAGCTGGAGATGCAAACCTAATTCCTCTGTACTCGTACAATCGCAATGCAGCTGTTTTATTTCACACTAGCAGCTCTGGTCCCTTTATATTCATAGAAGAAAAGACATCCCCAACCTCAAAACCCCACCCACTCTACCTTCCAATCATGAATAAGAGTGTGTGTAGCCATGGTAATCAACAAAATTCTGTTTGTTTGTTTGTTTGTATGGGCAGACAGGAGGGGTTTGTACCGGAAGGCAGTAGATTGTCTCTCTTATAACATACTGTGAGGTGCGGCAGTGAGTTGACCGCACACCAGACGTGTCACAGGCGTTCCTCATGGAATATAATGTTACTTGGCGTCATAATCAACTTTTATGTCATACTGTGACGGAACAGTACGAATCGTCATAATAAACTTTAATGTCATTCCCTGAGCGTGTCACAGACGTTCCTCATCGGGTGTAACGATTGGGGAATGAGGACGTCAGGCCGAGCTCATAGGTAAAGCATTTTAGACAGGTTTGTGTAACCAAAACATGAAAAAGGGGACAAGAATGTAATAGAAGCAAAAAAGCGTATGTAAGGCCCGAGGTCATAGCTACTGAAACCCCGGATCAGAATGCATTTATGCAATGCAATTATATAAATTACAAATTTCTGTTTGTTTGTTTGTTTGTTTGGGTAGACAGGCGGGGTTTTGTTGACCGCACACAGGCAACGGGAGGACGCAGGTGTCAGGATCTACATGTGGGCGAAGAAAAACCTCTAGTCGACTGTAAAAAATGAACTGGACAAACATGAACCACAGGTTTACTAAAGAACGACTTTGAAACTCAACTCTGGGATCTCCGGTCATCGCCATCTTAGGGTAAACAGGCAAATGAGCAGAGCAAACAGGTCCACTAACCTCTATATACAATAATTATATAAATTATGAATTTCTGTTTGTTTGTATGGGCTTGTACAGGTAGGCAGTAGGCGATGTCATCATTAACCTTTATTGCATACTGTGAGGAGCAGCAGTGAGTTGACCGAACACCAGCCGTGTCACAGGCGGTCCAGACTCAGTCTAAATTGTAGTCGGCATCGTCATTAACTTTTATATCATTCTGTGATGTAAGAGTACGGAGTACGGGGAACAGTATGCAGTACAGTCATCATCAACTTTAATGTCATTCATATCCTACACACTGTCCTGTGTCAACTCCTACACCTCCAGTTAGCTGGTTAGCTAAAGTGATGTACAGCAGACAGCTAGCAGTTTGACACCCGCCATGCAGCTTTCATTCGAACTGGCCCTGTCCTTAATTATGCTTATATTTATGGCATAACATAATTTTAACTGATCACCCGCAATACAGAAAATCTAGCCATTGAGCAAAAACCCTATTTGTGTACAAGGCTGTTGTAAATTTGGGTATTTTAACGTGTGGATTGACTCACTTTTGGAGTCAGCCCCCAGTGGACATTCGAGGAACTGCATGTTCTGTTAGCTTCATTTTTCCAGAACCGGAGGTCGCCCCTTGCATGAATACCCAACATGTCTAACAAATGTGCATTATTCTCCAGTCCACGTGTGTACACATCTTTTTTTTTTTTCTAAAGAAAAATTAAGTAATTGAAGTATAAATACTGTATATATGGTTCATGAAACTCTCATTGCAATAAATACATAATAAAGGTATATAAATGGAAGGCTGGATGGATGCATGAACCACAAATCCTATTGTGATTGGTTTCAAAAATACACACTGAGTTCAAGAGACAGTGTCTTTTTGGAACATTACTGATTTACACCATTACCACGACGGCTCCAAACCCCACCGTCTCATGTGACATGTTTTCTGATCAACACCAAAGATCTTTCGAAGATCTTGCTCAGTACGTCCAATAGTCCAACACTAAGTAAAAGAACAATTTCTATTTCATTTCCAGTCCACTGAAGACAGTATACAGAGATCCTGATGCTGAATATGTCCTTCGCTGGACTGTAGACATGCTCATGCTTGACATGGACAATCTCTGCATTATGGCAGAATGACAGACAGAATGATCTGCCACTGGTGGGATTAATTAATTACAGTATTAATAAACCCATCTGACGTTAGACTACTCATACTGATGGGTCGTCTCCTCTCACTCTGTTTCCACTGCAGTGCCGTGTTGCGCTAATTCACACCAGGTGACGTGATGTACACACGAGTACCTGTACCTCTCCAGATTTGTGTTTACACACACACACACACACACACACACACACACACACACACACACACACACACACACACTGAGTCAGTGTTCTGTGATAAAATGATGACTGAGACGGCTGTCAAACATATATATATCTGTTCTTCGATGCTAATAGCGACATCGTTTTTGCCGTCTCATTCGATTAGCTCATGGAGACGAGGTAAGAGCCAGCACTGTGCACAGACACGAATCGTATAAGTCATAAAACATGCGCAGACATCGTGTTATAGGAAAATAATCAATCACAAAGAGGTATGACGTCAAGCGATAGTGCTGCAACCATCCAGAGGTTGATTATTTTCCAGTAAAAGCATACTCTGAGGTCCTCTTAACGCACAGGACGTATTTCACATTTTATCTGTTATAAGTATGAACACCAAGTTCTGGCTGAATGCAAACACTTTTGGCTGAGACAGAGAAACAGAGCAAAGTGTCGAGCCCTGTCTATCTATCTGCAGCTTCCATATTCAGGTCTCAGGCGACATTCAGGCTTTTTTCTTTGTCACTCCTTCAACATTTGACATTTGCAGAGGAAATGACAAGACAGGAGCTATCAGGCAGATAATAGGCTCTTTGTTGAGCCAGGAAACATTGCAGCTAACTATCACATCACAGGTTAGGCGTGTGAGGAGATGGGCTTAGCCAAGCGCGGCACGGCACACACACCACACTATCAGTGTCACTTGTGGAATTGAACAGGCAGTCCCCTGAGATAATGGATAGGAAGCAAGGTAGAGAACGAGAGCGTGAGCGTGGGTGTGTGGCAGCGTGGGTGTGTAGTGTAACCCTGCCATCAGAAACGTGCGCAGGCTCAGCACGGGGAGGCCTCGGCAAAACAGATCACAGCCTTATTTGCCTTTCTAAGTCAAAACTGTCAAAAAGCACTCCAGCCTTTAAAAGTGATCTGCATACTCGGAATATCGAAATCTCCAGCTCTGCAGGTACGAAACATCTGGGCATCTACCTTAATGAGCGCTACAGTGGTATGGTGGGTTAACCTGCTGCTCTCCAGAAGCAACACTCATCAATCACGTCTGATCGAGGCAAAACAGTGCTGGAAGCAAAAGGAAAAAAAAATCGAATGCACTTTTGAGAGACCTGTGCTGTACATCTTGCCCAGCTCTACCACATTCTGTTCATTCGGTCGCCAGCATTGATCCGGACGAGTCCGAGTCAGGGGCAGGAGTTTCTGTGAAATTTCACACCATGCGCTAAAGTGCTTTGCTATTACCACAGCTGGTAGCATTATATTCTGTACAACAATGGAGAACGATTACAAATCAATAGTTCCAGTGATGGATTGGCCTTTTTTTTTCTTTTTGGTGGAAAAAGTGCACCATCGTAAAAAGAGTTGATTGAACATCACAATGGTCATCTAGCAGCAGGGAACAGGGCTCCTCCCCTTCCTTCAGAGATCTGCTTCAGGTTGGCACAAAAAGAAATATGGTCTCTTTTTTCCCTTGCATGTTTTATATAAAACAGAAAAATAAAGAAAAAAAAAACCCTAAAACTTAGCCACAAGGTTACCTTGTGTTTGGGGAAAACAAAAGTAGTCGTGTCGCTGTCCTTGTGTCTACACTAAAGATACAGAAGCGTATTGATGGCGAGCACTAGAGGTCCTGCTGAGTCCAACGAGAACGCAAGCAAGGCTGCAGTGGGGCATCTGTTTATACACCCCGAGGTACCTTTCAGTGAAACACAGCCCTTTAGGTTATTCTGCACAACTTCGCACCCCTGTCCCCCCACACACACACCCCACCACGTCTCTCTGTTTTGCACAGGGGGACGTCACAGAGCTGGAACCTGAAAAGCAGCGTTATGTGAGAGAGTCCCTGCTTTCGGTTGCATATTGATCCAAGCCTTGTTGAAATATATTCTCCCACTTCGCAGGTTTGAGGAGCACTGCTCATTAAAATTCACAATCTCCAAGAGCTTTCCTGGATGTGTGGACCCTTTGTAGCCGTATGCTATTCGCTATTCGCTATTCTGCACTGTATATTATTAGGCTGCACCATTAGTGGCTGAGGAGTCGAGTTCGGGTTGCGCACGCATTCTAATTTCACTTGATGGTTCTTTGAGATGCGTTTGTCAGATTAAATAAAATAATTAGAGAGGGGTGAGGCAAATGGTGCACATGAAAATGTGCTTTTTAAGCCTCTTCTTTATTGTCTGTCGTTAAAAACAAACATTTTTTTTTTTTTGCAATCTTAACATTTCAAGGGAGGAGTAATAAAAATAAAAAGAACACAAAAAGTGCAAGGAAAATATTCGAATGTGGAAAACTGGAATCGCATGCATCCACACAGCACAACTCCAACCCCCCACAACCCCCCCACCCGCACTCCCCCCTGCTGTGCAAGTTGGCTAGTTATAATAAAGCCTTAGGATTTTCATTCTAAATGCATGTATGCGGGTTCTTTTTCGGCTGACAGATGGTTGTACAGTATCTCAAGCGTACTGAGCCACCGTTCTCTGAAACAAGGCCAATTCTCAGTCAAGATGCAAATTAAAACTGACTGGAGATCATCCAAGCATGGAACACATGCAGTGTTCCTTCAGAAATTGAGCCCTTTAAATGAGTAGGTCTCAACATCAACATTTGTCTTTGTTTCATTTAAAAGCCTCGATCTGATATGCAGGAGTACAGGTCAGCTTTTTTTTTTTTCTCTCCTCTCTTCTCCTTCCAGCAGTTTCTCTTCCTTCTATATACTATATATATATATATATATATATAAAACGTTAGAATATCATCCCTGCTGTTGATGAAACGTTATTTTTAGCCTTGGAGGAAAAAACACACCTAAACACATGATGGGTGTGTATTCGCTGAGCTGGAATCCCTTTAAGTCCAGAATTCGTGCTGATACGCTTTGGCTTGGTGGATTTTTCTCCCAAAAAAAAAAAAAAAGGCATTGTGGAATATACATTGGCGGCACGATGGCGTAGTGGTTAGTTAGCTCTGTCGCCTCGCATCTCCAGGTCCTGGGATTGATCCCTGCGTCAGATCTGTTTGCATGTTCTCCTGTTTGCGGGTTTCCTCCGGGTGCTCTGGTTTCCTCCCACAGTCCAAAGACAGATTTAGGCAGATTAGGCTAATTGGTGTTCCCAAATTGCCTGTAGGTGGTTCTCTGGGGAAGGGAATGACAACCCACTCCAGTATCCTTGCCAAGAAAACCTTATGGACAGCATCTAGGAAGGCCTGGCTGTGCTGTGGTCCACGAGGTCATGAAAAGCCAGACACGACTTAATGACTAAACAAACAAACAGAGTGTACACCTGATGTGATGTAGAAGTAAAGAGCTTATATTAAAAACCTCTCTCTCTCTCTCTCTCTCTCGGTCACCTCCTTATGGACGGCCCGGTTTATAATTCAGGATACTAGATCAACAGTAATATCTTAAAAGCAGGCAGATGAGAACGCAGAAGGGAAACAAAATCCTCTCCTCTGATAGCTCTATTTGTTTCCCAGCCTGCCTCACTCCCATGCACTCCTAGCAATCTCCGTGTAAAGTGCCCTACAGGATTTAAAGGTGGTCATTTCGGGCGGCATAAAAGCTCTTGATCAGAAAACTGCTGCCATTTTCCCTGCTTTAGTACTATGTTCAACAGACTCATTACATTTTAAAGAAAACAGTAAGGCAGAGCTGAGATTTTTTTTTGTGTGTGTGTGTGTGTGTGTGTGTGTGTGTGTTTCTCCTCCATAAGTCATCTATGACAAGCTGGCCTTGCTGTTTTAGCATTGTTGCTGATGGTGAAATAGGAGGGTGCATGAGGCAAGGCTACGCGTTCAGCATTTCAGCAGCCGCGCCGGGTTGGGCAGCACGCCACATTAAGCACTCAGTATGCAGCTCTCGCCATACAGATGTGATGAAACGAAAGCTGACTGCACTCGTCACTTAACAGGAAACCAAGGGGAACCCAATGCCAATTCTCAACTCGTTTCACCGCAGAACATATTTCTTCAGAATTGTTGTTGGAACATATGCTACTAATAGCCGAAGCAAGTTCGCATGCACACATACACGCACACACACCGTCATGGCGAACACATCTTTACATGTATCTCAGTACAGCTGAATAAATGCCCTTCTACAAGGAAATGCTGAGGAATAAATTGGAAGCGCTTGACTGCAGATTTCATTATGAAGTCTGCTGATAAGGGCAGTGCTTTGAGGGGTGAATAATGCACACGTACCACGTCAGCCAAATCTGTTATGCTTTATTCCAATTGTGCCTTGTGATTCGGCGGTGTGAACCATCTGCAATTCCATTTCAAATCGTTCCCATGATCTCTGGGGGAAGAGAAAAATATCACAACTGGTCATTTTGGACTCTCTGAGCCATTCTAGCATTTTCCCCCCCAGCTGCAACATTACCAACGCTCTGAGTGTCTTTGTCTGTCCTGAATGGAAGCCCAGAGGCTCAACAATGGCCAGAACGAGGAGGTAGGACACTAATGTATCTACATAGTAGGGGATTGGAACAACAACATAAACAGCCCTCCGGAGAGCATCGCACACATTCTGTCTTCAGTTTTGTGTTCTGCCATACGCCCATCCACCAGCAAACTCCTATCCCCCCCCCCACCCAAACGCACACACACTCTCACACAGACAGACACACACACACACACACACACACACACTCATCGAGCTTCATTGCCCACAATTGCCTTAATGACAGACAGTAACTGCAATTCCCTCAAGTGAGGTTGCGATTGGAGCACAGCCTTCCCTGAGGCTTTTTGTCCTGTGGTGAGCGCTGCAGTTGGAAGGCGGTGGTCAGAGACATCCATCTGGTGGTGTCGACTTTTTGCATTGCCATAAATTTTGGCTCCTGTAGGAGACTGGTGGGCGGGCAGGCTGAGAGATATGAGCCCTGGGCTCCACAGAGGCTTTCTAGTCCTAAGAAGAGCTTGGGCACTCACACACTATCAGCACTGTCAGCAGTACATGAAACCAAGAGGCCTTGAACCTCTGAGAGACAAGTGGGGAAAAGAAAAGAAAAAAAAAAAAGAAGTGAGGGCAAGTCACATGTCTAATCACAAACACAGATTCAAAGAATGATTAACATGCGGCTGTATTTTCAACCCAGCCAGATTTTCCACTTTATACCATTTTCACTTTCTAATGAAATAAGGCTTTCACACAGCTACTGAGGTCCACATCCAAAAAGGGCCCTGTCCAATTGATGTTCCTTTCATTGACTAAAATGTTCAGTCTATAAATACACCCAAGTCATCTCTTAGTCTTAACGTTTTGTGACAGAAACTCTCGGCTTCGACACAGAGACCATTTCATGAATGGCCAGTCATGAGGAAACGCAAAATGGTCCAGAATGTATGGAGGAGAAACGCATGCACAGACGGAAATCAGCCATTTGGATGTGGAGTGTGAGTCACGTGGTGTCCCTTCTGAGAGCGTGGAGTGACTCAGACCACAGGATGCTGTCTCCGGACCCCGGATTCTACACGGAGCATGCTTTAATTGTCCTCTGCCTCAATGCACTAAATGAGCTTTCCAGCTAAATGACTCCTGAATTATTTAACATCCCAGTGGACACATCAGTGGGAAAAAATGCTGGCAAGATGGCTTTTTCTGACATCATTTAGTGGTCAAATAGTGGTTGGTTAGGTTAGGTAGTTTTTTTTTTTTTAACTGACTAGTTTATAATTATAATCAAAAATAAAATACGAACACACAATCTAAAATAATATTACAGCATTTACAAAATGTGTGCACGTACCCTGTTAAAGCAGTTTTAAAATTTTTTTTATAGAAATTCTATTATGACCAAATAACACATTATAAACAAAAACACAACTGGTATGAATTCGATCCATCTATCAGGACCATAAGGCAACCCTGGATGGCATGCCAACCCATTGCACAAACACAAACAGACACACACACACTACGGACAATCTGGAAATGCTAATCAGCCTACAACACGTCTATGGACGCCTGTGGGAGGAAACCAGAGTTCCCGGATGAAACCCAACAAGCATGCAAACTCTAGACCGGAGGTGGGATTTGAACCTCCAACACACTGGGTGCTAAGAGTGACAAATGTAAAAAAAAAATAAATAAAATAAAAAATGCAACATCTTAGTAATGTGAAATATTTCCTACAACATTGTTAGTTGGTGCTTTAATAATGATTAATCCAATTAACACAATTTTCATACTCATTAAACCAATCAGTGAGCCCTCATGTGCTGTGGATGTGGGCGGAGTCATCCCGGAAGAGACCACTCCCATCAGAATGGAACTTTTTCATCTCAGGATAAAACGAAACAGTTAGCAGAATGATGTAGTTTTTAATTTAACGGGACAAGCCTGACCTGAAGAACAAGCTCATATCTGTTCCTCCTAATGCATCGTCCTCAAGACAGATGCACTTTCAAGCACATTCCGTCACGTCTGTGTCAAATGTGTCTCACTGAAACATAGCAAGGAGAGACGTTTTTGTGACTGAAGCCATTCACCGACATTTTTCTCTAGCCGTCTTGATCCAAAGTTAAAGTGAGCTTGCTTATGATTTTATATACCGGCTCCAAAGCCTTAATAAAGAATCTCTGCCACAACTAACACTGGATACACACACACACACACACACACACAACTGCAAATAAATTCAAGAAGCATTTTAGCACTGGATCAGTGTTGTACTCCAGATTAAATACTGTTATTTGTGGTATGTTGAGGCATCTTCGCTTCAGTTCATATAACAGTACAACATGGCGTCAATGTGTCCTTCTGGTGAGATTCATTAACGCTATAAACACAGAGCAGTGGACGTCTCCGGCTTTAGATTTTAGCCCTAAAACCTGAACGCACCCCCTCCCCCCGCCACCATAACCATTTTGCGGGTTTATTTTGCAGTCTACACGTACAGTAGTAGCATGGGAGTATAAATATGTCCTTGGGCCCCCCCCCCCCCGAGCGAACTCATCTTTTCGGCTGCTTCATTTCCACGCTCTGTGGACACATTACTAAACCAGAGCTGCGTTTGTGCCCTGGAGCTTCTCTGCTCTTACCATTTAAAGTGATAATTTAATGCTGAAACATTCACAGCAAATTTTATTTTCATCTACAAGTGGAATGTGTGTTTTAACATGTAAAGAGGAAATTTAAAATAAAAGAGGAAGGATTCATCTCTGAGAAAGAGGTCCGTGTAAGAGTGAGTGGTGTTTTCGAGGGGTTTGTTTGATTAAAGAGATTTACATTTCCAGACATTGTTCTTTAAAAAGCGTTACATATGTACAGAAATGAACATCGACCAGCCTTGACTGAACCAGCCATCTGGTTTAATGAGTTACTCAACATGCTCAGAAATGTGGTGGAGCTTAAAGCAAGAGGTCAACATTATAGTTAGCTTTGTAAAATATGTATATATATATATATACACACATCAATATTGCAAAAGCATTGAGCTCCCTAATTTCTCCACATTTTGCCTCCCAAAGCTCCAGATCTTCTTGTCTTGTTTAACATCGTCTTGAGGAACAATTCTCCAGGCTTCCGGATGGACTTTTTTGCCTCTCCTTATGTTCACTCCAGTCCCTGTACATGAGCAGTTTCAGGTGTTTTGTGTTTGTTAAGCCACACAGTGACCCAAAAAATCCATCTAACTTAAGTCCTGACCCAGTGAGAAACAGGTGCAGATGATGACAGATGATCAGGAGGTGATTAGTAACTGATGATGCTGAGGGGTTGGAACAGACGAGAGGGGAAATGAGGTCACTGCTGAGGCTGGTATATAAAAGACCAGATTTTAAATTTTATCTTTACAGGTAAAACATTTGTTCTCATTTCTTGAATTGAATCTGATATAATTAGTGATTGCGCAATACTTTTACACAGTACTGTATATTCAAATGAAATGAAAATTAAAAATGGTCCGACACAAAACCCAAACTGTTCTAAAGAGAAAGAACATTAAGAGATGTCTTGAAGGTACCAGTCTAATAGTTGTGTTCTAGCTGTTAAAGAATAAATTTACAGTTTTTGCATCTATGAGAAGAAGGAGCAGTAATTTAATAGCTTTTTTGTAATCAAACTGAAAAAAAAAACCCCCCAAAAAAAACACACCTCCAAAAAACATGGGAGGAAAAAAATGCGTATGTGTAAACTTATGACGTCATTTTACACCAAAGTGCTCTTTGGATGTTTTTATTTATTGTTCACTGAAACCCAGTGCATCATTTTGTCTATAAGTAAAGACACCCAACCATTAGACCCAGATTTATTTCCCCCCTTTCCTGTTACAATAACCTCCACTCTTCTGGGAAGGCTTTCCACTAGATTTTGGAGACTGATGTTGGGATGTCATGGAGGTTCCAGATCAAGGTGCTGTGCAGAGCATTACGCAATAATTTTTTATATTGTTCATACTTTTCAGGGTTGCAGGGGGCCTGGAGCATATCCCAGGAGACTAGGGAGCACACGCTCACACAACACTCTGCATGTCTTTGGAGTGTGCAAAGGAAACCGGAGCAGCAGGAGGAAACCCACCAGGCACACGGAGGTGGGAATCGAACCCTTGTCCCTGGAGGCGCGAGGCTACAGTGCTAACAGCTACACCGCCAATAAGCAAATTAACTAAACTTCATTACTCCTGGGGCCAGAAATGCATTACAAGTCATCTGAAGTCATAGCTGGTTTGTTAGCTGATTTTATTTCTATAAGATACCTTTAACATGTTGGTAACGTACCTGCAATAAGCCTATAAATGTCTATTTGATTTTAAATGCTACCTCTGGACAAAGCGACATGGATAAAACCTTTGCAGTATGTTTACCACAAGTAAACTATGAAAAATTGATGAGGCGGATGCATTGTACTCTTCATAAAAAAATACAACATACATTGGTTGCATTACATTCTATCAATTTTGCATCATTGCATAAGAAAATAGGAGACAATTTTAAATAAAGTATATGTTGATACTGAAAATGGATTTTTTTTTTTTTACTAAATTTCTTAGTCAAAAAAGGAAATACTAGGATCCAGATTGTTCATTGTGACGAGGCTGGTCATGAGAACATTTAGAGACATTGTGAGCTCTGGACTGCAGCTTTAC
Organism: Clarias laeviceps; assembly: GCA_030014305.1. Lineage (NCBI taxonomy): Eukaryota > Metazoa > Chordata > Actinopteri > Siluriformes > Clariidae > Clarias > Clarias laeviceps. The sequence continues at coordinate 18,801,849 of JAQMYJ010000023.1, forward strand.
ATCATATCATATCACATCACAGCGGAGACCAGGCTTAGCTAATTAGATGGTGTTGGTATTAGCATGAAAACTGAAGCTTTGGAAACCTTTGTGTTCGAGTAAAGTGTGCAGATGAGGAGCTGAATGAGCCGGACAGACTGGATGATTTACTGTCGCTGCATCGGTCGCATGAGGTGGAGATGAATTCTTATCATTATTAGAAGAACAGCACTATGGGTAATGTATGAAACCATTAACCAATGTGTGATTGACCAGCATGTCAATGAAACAGGTTTAAACTGAATAAATCAAAGAAATCCTGGACCACATTGAAGACCAAAAATAACAATTAGTTATTTCCAACAGCTTTCCATTTAATGCTCTTTGGGATTCTGATGTTCTAAGTGTAATATAAGTGGAAATCTAAAGTAAATCTTCGACGTTTCTCAGGACTCTCCACCACCTCCATGGTTTATCCTCCTCACTATTTAGCTAAGAATTTAAAACTACTTTTACTCCTGTTAATTACACTAACCATCAGTCGCCAGCTCCGCCAGTCGCGTTAAGTTAGTCCCACCAGGTGCAGAAGGATATGTGTGGGCGGGGCAATATATCTGGTTTAATCAAGAAACAAATCATAATCTGTTGATTATTAATGGTGTTTTGTGGAACTGTTGTATAAAAGCGAAATTGCACTCAAGGTCGTGCTGAATATCAGCATGGCTGCATCTACGTGCTACGACCTGATATCCAGCACAACAGCACTCGATCTTGTGTGATATTGCTTAAACATGCAAGACGTTTTCTTTAATGTTTCAGTTAAACTATGAACGAACAAAGTAGATTAACACATCATAAATAAAAGCACTTGAAGCCAGAGTCATTTTCATGATGTTTTTAATTGATGGACTACAAAAATTCTGAATTCTAAAAGAACTGGAAAGAACACTGATAAAGCGTTTTTCAGTTTAAAAAAAAAAAAAAGCCGGTGAAGTTTAAACACAACAGAATTCTTTAGTGACTGGATAATAATCTTTCAAAAGTGTATGCTGTTATATATTTTGTTTTTTACAGGATTAAATGTGTGTACAAATACGTCCCCCTCTCATAAGGACAATTTACAAAACTTCAATGTTTTTACATTTTCATTCAAAAAAAAAAAAATCAAAATTAAAAATCATTTTAAAAAGTATAGCTTTTTTTTTTTTCTCGTGTGTAACAGGACTTTACTAACGCTGACGGACCAGCAGACCAAGACCAGCGAAGGACCAGCCTCCAGTCCACACACACACACACTCTCTCTAACAATCTGTATCCCTCACTAGCAGCTACCTCAGAGAAACCACATTCAGCAGTATTGCACATTAAGCACGGAGGACAATTGTTCTGAGAGGGGGAAATGTCAATAGAATAGAAGAGAATAGAAAGGAAAAAAAAAAAACCCTGACAATATTTCAGAGAGACAAAATGCAAAAAGGCCAACAGAATCATGCAAACAGCAAGACCTGTAAAGATCTGTCTCTGCTATACAAGAGCTTTTTTATATCTTCTAGAAAGCCAGTTAATTCATTATAAAGAGACGGCCATTTACGACCCCGAACACAGAGCAGAAGACACTTAGCGACTAGCTCACCCTACAAAACTACCAGCAGAGGCCACTGTCTCTTTTAACGACCCCGAGCGCGGAGCGAAGGGAAGGCGGACATCTCACACTCACGGCAAGCAAAATAAGAGTGGATCGCTCAGCTCTGATATTATTCCTAAATGCATAAACTCTGTTTCTACAACATGCAGACAAAAATATTCTAAAAAGTGCTTTACAGCTTGACTCAAGCTCCAAGTAAACGTTTGTTCTTAGGGGCACTTAAATTGTACAACTTCCTAAAGACAAATATCTTACACAATATATAGATTTGACCGGGTTTTGGACCATGATTGCGTTTCCTTGTTGTCGTTTTAGATTTCAGGTGGATTAAGGATTATTTGGCACCATTTTAGTCGGCTTTGGGTCTGGTATAAATGCTCGAACCAAAATAATCAGGGGAAAAAAAAAATAACTCTTAAAAAGTCAGAACCTGATAGATACAAAAACAGAATATACAATTTACCTCAAGACCACATATGATGATTAACATGTTAAGAAATAACCTATTGAATATCAACAAGATATCATCTCTTTAAGAGAGATCGGCCAACGTTATATACGAAACAGGACAAAAGAAATATTTCGGACTAAATTTATAGTCGCAATATAGTCTCTCCCTTTCTCTCTAGTGTCAACGTATTTCTATAACAGAAAGAAATTCTGAAATACTGAACAGGCCTAAATTGTTCTGGGTTCGATAAATCCCAGACGATTCTAGTGTCCATTCCCTCGCTAATCCCGCTCTCGCTTTCCCCTTCCTCGAAAATCAAAAAACGGAAAATGATTAAAGAAATGTTTGAATTGGATTTTGCTTGCACAAACTGGCGTCCGGCCGAGTCAGAGCAAGAGCAAGCAGGGTCACGTGTACAGAACTGGGCCTTTTTTAAATTTTTTTTTTACACTATACTATAATAAAGCGCATTCGGCTGGCCTATGACACCGAGTAAGAGGCAGCGTGAAAAAGATGTAGGAGCCGACCACACCCCCTCACCCACACCCTCTCACCCACACCCACACCCTCTCACCCACACCCTCTCCGCGCCGTGGT
>JAQMYJ010000023.1:18813257-18832191 GCA_030014305.1 Clarias laeviceps
TGTGTGGATTTTTAACCCCCCCCCCCCCCCCTCCCACACACACTCCCCAGAGCCAGCTTGAGGGGGTAGTAGGTGTGCTGCTAGGAACAACTGATTGCTGGTGTCTGGAGGCTTTGGGTAAATTCACACCAGCTGCTCCCGGATGAGAGAAGGTGCATGATTGGGCTCAGGCCCCTACGAGCGGAGTTAAATACAGACCGCTTTATGCTATAGAGTGGAGCGGAGTGAAGTAACCAGGGTGGGATTTACAGCAAGATCGTCTACAGAAGATTTAATGATGATTTCAGATGGAAAAATAAACACGGAAAACCTACTCAAAGTTTGCTGAAATGCTTCAACGGTTTCTAGTCGCTCGCATTCCTCCATCTTTTGCTGAATATGGCACAGCAGTCGGTGAGAAAAATAATGGTAATACATTAAAATATTCATCTGAATATGAATGAAAAGAAACTGCCTTTGAGAGAAAGTACAGTACTGATATGCATTGGTAATCTGCACAGCCTGATTATACACTGGAAGCCATTTTCTTGAAGATAATTTTTATTTTCACACATCAGCCTTGGAGCACATGAAGAGAGAGAGGGGGGAAAAAAAAAAAGTATAAATGGAAAGTCACTGAAGGATGGACAGAAAACGTCAAATTAGTTTCCCATTACGCGTAAATAACGGGCCGCAGCCATTAGTACGGCCGTCACATCACATGCATGACAATGGACCTGTCAGTGGGCTTTTCTGTGTGCAACACGTAGAGGAGACACGGCTACTTTTCTTCCTTCCCCCTTGGATTCCAGCCCTAATTCAACGTTGACCACATTAATTACTGACTCGGCAATTAAACAGCATGTGGTTACGGATATGGTTGTGTGCACACGTCGCCTCCAAACTCGAACTAAAGAGAGTGAAGCCGGGATGTGAAGGTCAGAGTATTCGCACCTCGACGTTGAATAGAGTTAATGAATGCGGGCGTGGGAATTGAAATAGAAACAGAAACAGCAGTCGCACACGCACAGACAGACAGACAGACAGACAGGCGCGCGCACGGACAGACAGACAGGCGCGCGCACGGACAGACAGACAGGCGCGCGCACAGACAGACACGCGCACAGACCTCCAGGACTCGAGGACTTGTCCAGTATGACAATTCTGCACGCATTTATGTTGTGGTGTAGCACATGGCACAGTATAGCAGACAAGCCATCCCTTATTCGCACCATGCTCTCTCTCTCTCTCTCTCTCTCTCGCAACAGATATTAAATCTTCCACAAGCAGTTCTTACGGTAGTACAAACCATATTCTTTGAAGAGTGCAGCTAAAAGCCTGAAAATCAAACACAGCCTTGCACAAAAGCTCTTTTCCCTCCAACACAGAGGAGATTCATTTTAGCACCGTACGGAAACTGACAGCGAGAGAGAGAGATGACACAGATGCACGAGTGCACACACACACACACACACACACCAGCAGAACTGAATAACCCATTCCCAAACATATGTTCACAAACTGGCTCCTCTGACACTCATGACTGGAAACCCAACATCCCGTTCCTCCCTCATTCCACATCTTTAAGAGCTGCTTTTAACACTGAAACACTGCTGTGAATAAATAACTTTTATATAAACATGTTTATATGTTTCTAATGCAACTGTCGTCATCTTCGCAGAGCGATCGATTACATAAGTCGTCAAATGTGGACGAAATGTAGCCAAAAGTATGCGCACATACACCCATCATGCTCCTGTGTGGTTCTTCACCAGACTATTGCATGCCTTCGTAGGCTTTAGCGTTAGAATTTCGCTGCACTGGAACTTAGAGGTTCCAGCATGAACATGCCCATGTGCACAAAGTGAGCTCCATGGAGATACAGTGCCGTGATCCTCTAGCACTGCTCGACTGGTCCCAGCATCTCTCACGGATCGAGGAAGACGTGCATCTAAGACTGTTTTCTGTTCCGGCTCCTAGATGGTAGAATGAACTACTTCTACAGTTGAGTCACTGGCAGTCTTTAAGCCATGACTAAAGACCTCTATTTCTTAGGTATTTGGGTTAACCCCACCCGTGCCACCAATTAAATAAATGAATGAATAAATGAATAAATAAATACAATTCTTCCCCACAGATGGTACTTCTAGTTAGTACCCTCGTAACCCAGTGTAAGAATCTATTTAATGATGGAAACTTTAAAGTATTTAAGACCATCTGTCTTAAATAAAAAAATTACTCTCTCATTCTCTACCCCACTCGTATCCTGTACAGGGTTGCGGGAGGCGTCACAGGGAACAGGGGGGCACTAGGCAGGTTACACCCTGGATGGGGTGCCAATCCATTGCTGGGCACACACACACTCACACACTACGGGAAACACCAATTGTTCACCCATCCTGCATGTCTTTGGATGGAAGGAGGAAACCCGAGTACCCGGTGGAAACCCACCAAGCACAGGGAGAACATGCAAACTCCATGCACACAGACCCGAGGCGGGACTCGAACCGCGACCCTGGCGGAACGAGGCTAAATAAAAAATAAATGTACGAAAATTGATTCTGAAGTCAGTGTGACTTGCTACACACGAGTTCTCTAATGTTCTGGAACATCTGCAAGACGAGCTATTTTTCTGTTCACACTTATAGATCTGTTGTTGAATAAGAAAATTGAAAAAAAATTAAGGAAAACCCAAAACTGCAAACGTCTCTAAAGTCTCTAAAGGCTTTGTTTTGGCTGTTGGAAAGAAACAGCTTGTTACATGGACCATCACAAACATCACCATATTGTACATGTTTTCGATGCACACTTTTTAAAATGGTTTATTGTTAGCCTTCTGAAAAGCCTCTCTCGTTTAAGAATCTGTAAACCATCTACTGTTACTATAGCAACAACAACATAAGAATGAGATTCAGGAATTCGCCAGCGCTCAGGTGCTCATTCAGTCCCTTTCCCATTTCAAGACTGAAACTACTTCAACTCTTTCCTGGAAGGTCTGTCTGAAGGTCGCGCCCCCTGGGCCCGGCGACTAATCCCGAATGCAGCTGCATGGCTGGTTTTCAAACTGTATGAGTCCCCCCTATGCGTCGACACTGCGGTCCCTCTCTTCCATTTAAAGCCCTGACGCAACACAAAAACGGACCTGCGTCCACAGATCCTGAATCGCACCCTGTTTTGTCCTGCGTCCCTCTGAGCTTTAATATAAAATACAACCAACATGTCTTCACTTACAAGAAGAGAAATAATAAAAAAAAACAATAAAAACACATTAGTTGCTTTTCGCTTATTGATTAAAAGAATAATTGATTATCAGTTAAACGAGACGTAACCTAGACTTTACGGCTGATGTACTTATTTGTCTGACGCATTATCACAGCTTGTGCTTTAATCCAACTCAAACACACTGACAGAAGGGAAATGCACAGAGCATCTCTCATTAAAGCTCCTTCAACAAGACTTTTAAATCTCTCTCTGTCGCGTTTGTCTCTATAAATGATTGCCTCTAAACAGAGGACTTTGAGACGACGCCTCGCTGCTCAGTATGCTGCACCTTATTTACTGATTTGCACAAAAGGCTGCGGAACAAAAGGGAGCGACACAGAAGGGCGAGCCCTTGAAGAGAAAGTTTTAATACCACTGTACGCTACTTACATATTTTTTGTTTTTTGTTCACTCAGCCTTATTTCATCGGCAGAAACTGGTTCAGTAAGCATTTTACACCAGAGCTAATTCATCAGTAACCCAACACTTGTAGGACAGAACCACAGAGTAAAAAGGCTAAATGGGACAAAGTCAGAGAGAGGGAAATGAAAAAAACAAACAAAAAGAGGAAGGGTTTGAGCTCTTACATGTCGGGCGAGTGGACGGTGTTGACGTGGCCGGCGTACAGCAGCTTGTCATCCATAGGGATCAGGACACGCAATCCATCCTGAAGCTCATCCTTATTAAGCACACAGTTACGAGGGGCTGCAAACACAATGGCAAAAAGTAAGCAAAGACGTGTCTCTGTACAAAGCATCAATCATTCAACCAGAGCAAACGGTCTCATCCGAGCCGAGCGCCGTCCTGTCCTCCAGGTAAAGTCCATTCGCGATAACATTCAATGATGCACATTACCATGACCGCTACGCCCCCAAATGCAATTTGTGACGATTTTAATGCTGGATTAAAACAAGTGAGGGCGTGAAATGACTCCTGCCTCCCTGTCACTCAAAGCTGTTATTTTTTTGACGATTAAGAAAAGGAACAGAGATTTTGTCGTGAAAGGCGATTAAACAGAAGCGTGTCGATAAAAAGCGTGTAGGGCAAAGAGCTTAGTCTAGACTTAGGGTGGACAACATGGACCGACGGCTGTTCAGAACTGATTATTTATTGTTATTATTATTATTATTTATTTATTATTATTATTACCGGATAGTTACCAAAAGTAAAAGCTCTAACAAAGTAAAATTAAACTAGACGTCATTTCCTAATTACATTGCGAGCTCAGTGTGGTTGGTGAAAAATTCCTTAGTGGTGGGACATTTTGTGCAACGTTTGTTCCTCTGATGAGACCTCAAATGAAAAAAAAGAGGAATAGGGGAAAAAAAACAAAAAACAGAAGTGGTGTAATGATTTGCATTGCAAAACTCAATGAATAGCTGCTTCTCAGAAACGCACCTCTAACATTCACCCGAGTCCTCACACAGTATATGAGGAAATACTGAATATACAACACCGTTGTGACTATATACACAGCCTGGCTCAAAAACAAAACAACAACAAAAAAAAGTCACACAGACTGAGATTTCAATCAGTCACCTTCGGCTTTGACGTAACACGTAACACAATGTGTGAAAATGATTCCTTATGCTCCCAGAAACACCAAGTGCTGGAATATTCCTGTGTCACTAGAGAAGAAAACCCTCCATAGATGTGATGACCTGGTGATTCAGTACATTCAGGTGGTCAGCTGACTTCATCAACCCCAGATCATAACACTGTCTCCAGAGACACTTGTACAGTGGACACTATGCATGATGGGAGCATCGCTTCATGTCCTTCCCTTCTCACCCTGACACGCCCATCACTCTGGAATAGGGTCAGTCTGGACTCATCAGGTCACATGACCTTCAACCATCACTCCAAAGTCCAGTCTTTATATTCTATAGCAAACTGAAGCCTTTTTTTCTGATGAGTCTCAATAAGAAGTGCTTTTCTCATGGACACACAGCAGTTTAGTCCCAGTCCTCAGAGTCCTCATCACCATTACATTGTGTGCGTCTGAACATCAGGTGAATGTTAGAGACGCATTCCAGAGAAGCATCTGTTCATCCAGTTTTGCACATAAATGAGGACTGCTGTTGCACTGTAAAGGTGGACGATACCACTGCTGCTCATCACTTCATCTCACACTACATGACAACCCCAAACTGCTGCACATCACACATACAGTTCATACTTTACACAAACAGTCGTGTAGGAATTTCACTGCACATTCACATACATCCTACTGTTTCACTATTAAACTATGGTTTTTACTGTTGACTTTTTTTCTTTTTACGATGCAACTTCACCAAGTGTTTAAGTGATCTCCATTTATTTATTTACAGAGTTAACGGTCCAGCACCAGGTTTCGATAACATGTTGAGTTCTTAACCCAGTCCCAGTCACTTCAAATCTCCTTAGTTGCTTTCTTTGCTTGACGCAGCCCAATAATTTGACCCTTCGGAAATGACCCCTCCTGGTCAGACCGTGTACAGCATCTAAACATGTCACCTGTACTGAAGTTTGACCGTGTGCTTGTAGAACAGGTCCAAATGACTGGCTCATTCGCTCGCTTTCAAACATTTGTGCTTGACCGATTTTGCATGACAAATACCATCCAAATGTACAATAATTCTTCTGCGCATTTCAATCTACCACTTTCAAACCCCATACATTATTTAAAGCCCAACATCAAAAGCATTATTGCAAAATCATTAGTAGCACTCAAAAGTAACATCAGACCATATTTCTTAATGAAGCCGTATTGAAAAAGTAATGGCCTTATATGTCTCGAATTATTATTATTATTATTATTATTATTATTATGTACGTATATTACCATGAATAAAGAATAGCTGTGTCAATGAGCAGCCCAATTCAGCGAGACAAACAGAATATGTGTATCCAGCAATGAGCAGAGCGTTTATTGAGGACGGTACGAAGCAGCACAGATGGAAGAGGAGATCTCGAGAGGCTGGCAGTGCATGATAAAAATACAGGTTTAATGAATATAATATATGCAAAACACCCAAAGAAAAATGAACCCATTATATGCTTTATAACGGTGTGCCTGGATAGTAGCTGCTGCTGCATAAAAACTATGAATGGGACTTTTAATGAATGTCAGGAACGCACCGCTATTCACGCTACAAACGTAATGACGCTCCAGGCTTTACAGATCACCTCCGAATGTACAGCAGCTCGAATGATTTATTTTTTCCCCTTAAAGGGATAGTTTGGATTTTTTTAAAGTCTGTTTTAAATAAAAAAAATGAACGGCTGCCAAAATCTGATTGGACATTGAGGGGTATTTTCCAAGGAGGAATTATTCTTTTTCTTATTATTAATTAAATAATTCTAATTAAGTTTAATCTACTAAATACACCATAACTTAGAAATATACTGACTCGATCTAGCTCAGTGGGACTGACAGCGCAAACGTTCGAGTCTCAGCTGAACTTTGGAATGATTTTTTATTTGTTGCATGGAACGATTGTTGTAGAATTTGGCCCCGATTACTTAAACAAACTTCACAGTCGATGTGCAGAGCAGGAAAATGAATAATGACCAAGATCTAGTGTAAAGTACTAATAATCACTTAAATTTCAATTTAAGACAGAATTAAATAATAAAATAAAATAATCTGAACCATCCCTTTAAAGAGCTGTAGCCCACTGGTGACCCAAGAAGGTCGTTAAGTGTGAACAGCGACTCTGAGAACCAGCGCGCGCGCGTGTGTGTGTGTGTGTGTGTGTGTGTGTGTGTGTGTGTGTGTGTGTGTGTGTGTGTGCTCACCAGGCGTACAGGGTCTTTCAGTGCTCAGACGGGGGTTCTCGTCCTCAGAGAAGCTGCTGTCCTGGTTGGGCTCGAAGTCCTCATCAGCAGCCATGCTCTCCATCAGCTTGCTCACAGCGCCGCCTTTGCCTCTAACCTGCTCTCAAACACACAGAGCCCAGTTATAAAGAACATTCAGATTACTTAACTCTTAACCACTGTATGTTTTAATTCCAGTAACGCAGGCCGTGTGTCTGATCATAAGGAACCCATGCAGATGATGACTTGATGCTGGATTCTCTGCTTTTTTTTTTTCTTTCTTTTTTTTTTTAAATGCCAGAACAACCAGGGATGGACCATCATCTTTGTACACCTCCTTAAAAATTTAATTATACATGAAACAAAAAACTGATCGATCAAATATGGAAACACAGCTTGCATGTGTTTATTAAAAAAAAAATGTATAGAAATAAAGAGATGGACATTCTGCTGGTGAGTGAACAGTCTAATTAGGCTGCTTGTCTTCTCTGTCATTTTGCTCACAGTGGATACTCGGAGCAGCCGTGTACAGCAGGTCACGCCTGGCCAGGCTCATTCAAATACAAGCCATTTCCCAGCAGGCCACAGAAGGAGCCTGCAGTCTGCCAGGTGAAATTGTTCAAATCCCTGTCTCCAAGGTCCCACCCTCCCCTCTTGTTCTCTAAACCCACCCCGTCAACAACAAGTGCATCACAAAATGGCTCTTCCTTTCAAATATTTATCATCTGCCGATCTTGTCTTTGCACTTAAAAAAAAAAAAAAAGGAAACACTGCCTAATGCTGCATGAGTCATAAAACACATCAAGGCTGATAATATTGGGATGAATTTAATGATGGTGGTGCTGGTGGTGGTAGGGGACCACTTGGGAGGGAAAGGGTGGTGCGTTTATCATCATTACCATCTCATTAGTAATGCAGTCAGATGGTTCTTACCTCTCTGGCTTTGGGCTTAATCTTGCTCTTGCGTCCAGAGCTGACGGCGAGCGATGCGCCGCTCTCTGATGGAGTGCTGGACAGCGGCGGCAGACGCAAGGGAAGCTCTTTCAACCTCTTCTTCTGCAACACACATGATGTCAGGAGCTTTGAGAAAGCATGTCCAGAAGAAAGAGTCACACACACAACCACATGACAGGACATACATGTAGCATCTCATCCTACTGCAGAGCATCAAGTGAGAAATCAGTGTTAATGGGTTACTCCGCTCAGTGCACTATTAAAAGGGTGAGGGAGGACACAGAGGGAGGGACAATGATGGCAGGTAATTGTAGCCTGGCAAGTTTCGGTCGTCTTTTCGTGCCCAATAACGAGACAGTCACAGCACTGCTGCTCTGCGGTACATTTAGCGTGCGTCAATAAACCAGCACCCACCTTTCCCAGTGTTTTCACCTCCTTGGGTTTAGGGATGTCCTTGGAGCCATGCAGAGGTGCCTTGGGCCCACGAACCGGTTTGGGCAATGCAGTTTTAGAAGGGGAGCTGGGTTTAGCCTGGGCGGCATCATGGAGGAAAATGCGCTCGCTCCTGCGACGGATCCAGCGTTCGTCGTCGCTGCCCTCGGCCGAGAAGCTCAAGCTGAGCTTGGTTTGGGATTTGGGTTTACGGCCACGTTTGCCAGGGCTGGAGTCCTCACGCATGACGCTGGCTGGGGGAAGCAGAGGGAGCTCGGGCGCAGATCTCTTACCATGCAGCAGAGATGGGAACTTACGGATCTTAATGTCACTCTCTGAGTCGGTGAATTCAAACTCCGTACCTGGGTGAGAAAATTCTGAATTACTATCCAATCATCAGTCTCAAACACTCTAAAGTAGTAAACTACTGCACCATAGAGGATAAGATCACATGCAACGAAAATGTGACTGCAATTCATATACAGTATAAACCTGTCTGAATATCTGCGCACTTTACATTTAATCAGAATGAAACTAAACGCACAGCGACGGTCAAAAGTATTAAGACAATATATACCATGCATTATATTTCCCCCTGTGCAAAAAGCAGGGTGATTTCACTAATTACTTCCAGCCTGTGTGTGCAAATTAAATGAAAAACTGGCTATGTGAGAATGGTATTGAGCTTCTGGAGACGTGGCCTGGGTCATTACCAGGCCTAAACCCCATAAAAACTGTTGGACGATGATGAAGAAGGCAGGAGTAGTCAAGAAAAAACGTCTTCTCTACATGATCTCCAGGAAGTGATCAAGCAGGTGTGGATTGAGCAAGTGACACTAGATTATTGCAGGTGTCTTTTTGATTCAGTTGGATAAAACACGTTTGGAAGAATATAGCACTTCATACTTAATATTGATTGTCGTATAGTCATTTCATTGCATTAAAATAACAATTCATTCTTATTATCTTGATCGTCATTACTTTAAAAATTTTAAATCATCATTAAAACACTGAATTTCACTTTTGTCCCAATACTTTTGGTCACCACTGCAGATATGAAATGCAGCATTTTGTCGGTATTACTGTAACATTTTGAATCTTTTATGTTAGAAGTAGCTAACACTATTTCAGCATCATACCATGTTAAATCTAAGCTAATTATATAATCTATATATGAGCAGATACTGAATAAACAGATATAAGTGTAAGCCTGGTCAGTCTTCTTTGGCTTCAGTCTCTCTCAGGTATAAACACTCTGAGCTTCTCTGAGAGATGAATATGAGGCTGGACGTTGTAGGGTGGGCCGCCGCCGCCGCCGCTTAGCATCGTTTAGCCACTGACAGGACGCCAAGCCATAAAGATCTTCTACAGTTACACCGGTTGAAAGTGTTATTTTAGCCAAATAGCACTCCCCGTCTTTTAGCGTTAATCCATAACAATAAATGGAGAACATTTCCGCTAATATCAATCTGATTCCTAGATAAAATCCCTGATAGATCATAACCAATTATATCGTATTATCAGGTTGATACTCTATTTGGGGTCTTTTTTTTTTTGCAACCAGAACCGTGCATCATTTTTGGTTTACAAACAGCCTACAAGGAATATTATAATGATCTCATATCAGGTTTGAGAATTAGAATTAAAATGGGAAGAAAAAAAAAAAAAAAAAAAAAAACTTGTAATAGAGTGACATATGCTCACCTAGCAGACTCTGCCTCTCCTCTTTTTTCTTGGCTTTCTGCTTGGCCTCCAGCTGAACAAGGGACAAAGGGCCAGAGGTAATGGGGCTAGGGATGGCGCTAGCAGCAAAGCGAGCAAGGAGACCCAACCCACTTTCCTCTAGCGAGGAAGAGCACAGGCCATTAATCTCATCCAGGTCATGGTCATAGTCCTCTTCGTCGTCATCGTCCTCGTAATCATCCCTTTCAGTAAAGTACTCTGTTTACAATGAAAGGAGAAGCGTTAAACACATCTGTCATTTTTAGTAATTATACCAAACTAGAAAGATTACAGTAGCCTGCACAGAAAACATCAGTTACGGTGTACCATGAAATCAAGTAGCCTTATTTAATCTGAAATTTTAAAGGATGGCTTTCAAACCACAGATTATTATTATTTTTTTTTTTCAGTAATCTCTGGCTGGCAGTAAAACCATTGGGAAGACGTGCATTCCTGCGAACGCCAAACCCACGGCCATTCATTTATGATCTCGCCCATGACTGTGATTTATCAATGTGGATACTGCGTTTCTCATCAGCCGCGCTAAACGCCACGGATGACCTTGCTTTGATGCGTTTTTCTCGAAAACATAGAAACGCCCACTCACTCACTCCCTCACTACTGTAAGAGCTGACTGGTGAATGACAAAGCGTGGCTTTATGGAGTACCAGGCTGAGAGAGAGCAGCATCATGTGAACAGCTTTCACACCGCGTAACAGGATTAACTTCACACTAGCTTTCTTCAAACTAACAAAAATGTGGAAATTACGTGAAAAAAAAAACTTGGGAAAAAAAAATAGTAAAATAAAAAAGAGAAACGGTATCCTGTTGCTGAAAATATAAAATAAAATAATGAAAACAGGAGGAAACTAAAAGTAATGCTAAAAGCTAGATGTGGGTTACGGGCAGATAAGCCGATGAAGAAAGTCATCACTTGTGCATGACCCTTTCAGCTGTTAGAGAAAGATCTCTTTAAAGGACTGACTACAAGACAGCAGGTACCCAGTTTAGCTGACCCCGCCCCCACTCGGGAGGGAAACGGGCGCATTAGAAGACGCATACGGACACAGGATGAAACACGATGCTCCGGAGTGGTTAGGCTGACTGACAGCAGGCGTGAGCTTATTAACATGATGGAAAGCACATGAGTTTTAGAGCAGACAAACAAGGACCTTTGGCTTGTTACAATGTGGACATAAAACAGGGTTAGAAAGACAAGTACATGCCTGAAGACAGCAGTAAGAGCTGAAACATGTAACACAGCAAAGGCAAGCAGACGATGTGCACGGGGCAGAAGCAGGCTGGGCATAGAAAGCAGGCTCTGTGAGGACAGACCTCCATGGCTCCTGGGGCTCTGTAGTCGCTCTGAGCCTCACTTGTTTGGGGACAGAGAGGAGCCTCTGCTGTTACCCGACTAAGCCATGGTTATATCCCCCTTTTTCACTCCCTCCTAACCCTGAGATCTACACTACACCATAATAAACAGAAATAAAGATGTTCGGTGAGAGGCTGCCTTAACCTGGCCTTCGCAGCCTCACACACACGGGGTGGGATAAATTTTGTGCTGGTTGAGGTTTCGTGGAGTTAAAGATAAGTGTTGTCTAGAGTCTATTACCATGAAGTGTTCCTATAGCACACATGCCGTGCTCCAAAATACCAATCGTGTAGCGGGCGTGGTGTATTAACAGACTTTTTAAGCAATCAATCAATTGTAGAGTGCAGCAGTAGAGCCATCGAATAAAAGAAAGAAAACGAGCACTAAATTAACACACAGCTAAGCAACCAGGACTTGGTTTGGTTTAAAGGAACATTAACCATGGCTTCTGGGCACAAGATCAAAAGTAAACTTGTGAGAATGTGATAAACGTTGAATTTTTTTTTTCCCTGACCTTGTTAAAAAGCAAAAAAGAGGAAATCTTATGATAATGCAACATAAGCAAGCACAAATTCGTTAGAAACTATTAGTCAAGAAGTCACGGCAGTTTAAAAATAAATAAATAAAAAGAGGGTGGCGTCCTACTTACAGAACATTGCCCATGGCTCAGGTGTCATGGATAGTGACCTCACGTTGCACAGCTGGCTGCCCTAGTCCAAGACAAGTGCTTGGCTTCTCTTTTTTTTTTTTTTTTGTGTGTGTGTGTTGCAGCAGGACAAGCAAACGCACAGACCGAAAGACATTCAAAAGCATCATGGGGAGGAGAAGGGGGTCAGAGGTGGAGGGGTGGCCAAGCAGCTGCAGGGAGAGAGCCAGCAGTCTACACGGGCTAGGTTATTCATTTTTAGTAAAACAGAGAGCACCCCGTTATCCAAATATCCCCATCGTAAACATGCAGACACAGGGGACAACTAGTGGGTTTGTCTGTAAATGGGTAAAACCTTTCAATCAGTCCAGAGAAATAGAGCAAAAAAAAAACCAAAACAAAACAATAAAGCAATTAAGACTACAAAGCAAATTTCCCCCCAGCATTTCATCAAGATTTTTTTTTTTTTTTAAATGAAACCCCCTGGTGCAAGATTCTTGGTGCAAGATTTAATCTGCTTTCTTCAGACATTTTTTCCCCGCCAGGTTTGAGCCGTTACTGTGAAAAGGGATATTTGAAGAACAGGAACTTAGGAATGAATAGCAAATTGCAGTCTACTGTTCTAGATGTAGCGAGAGACAGACATTGAGTAAAAATTAAAAACCAACATGTTTAATAAAGCTTGGGTACCAAACTGCAAAATACAATTATGAGACATTTTCCACACAGCCACACAAGTTTTAATGCACAATGCTACAGATGCCTCAAACGGCAAGACAGAGTCATAAAAGGCAACCATGTTGTATAAAAGAAAGAAAAAAAGACTCCAAAAAGAGTCGACAAATATTATATACAAGCATACAGGGCAGGAGATGAGGTAGCAGAACTCTTTATAACTATTGTATTTATGGCTTCATCGAAAAAGATTTACACTGATAGGCGTGGCATGAACAAGCAGCTCACGAGGCATGAAGGCAATTGTGTGCATAGCGAAGGTTTTTTTTTTTTTTTTCAGTAACCTTGGTCAAATGAGTCCTCAGAAGAGCTGACTCCTGCTTCTTGGAGTAATAAAGCAAAGTGCTTCTGTTTTCTTTCTTTCACCCCCTGTTTCGACTTGAGACAGGACGACGAGGATGATGATGCAGAGGTTCTCATGGATGACGGCCGCTTCTTCTTGGAAGGAGTGCTGTAATGGCCTTGGATCTGTGCACAGGGTCCCGATTTACCCATCATGCTATGGGGCGGCCAGCCATCCTTCATAGAGTCCTCTTCTGAATCTGTGTCTGTGTTACAAGCATATCACAGTGCTTAGGACTTTTAGTTCAATTCAGTGCAAATATTACCAACCGCAATAAAGAACGGAATAAAACAAATCAAAACACACAAAACAAAAGCATTCCATGACTACATATGAAGGCGAGTCAAAAATGATCCGCACTGCAGTTATATTAAACCTTCTGCTGGCCTGCACTGTCTTATCAGCGCTTTCTGCTTAAGTCTCCCGTCTCCCCGGTCACTGCTGTGCACCTGTTCTTTTGTAACTGTGGTGCAAACAAAAATGGACGTCCCACGTGATTTGCACAAATGAAAAGCAGTGATTAGTTTTTTTTTTTTTTTTTGTGGTCTGAAGGTGTATCTGGTGCTGAAACAGGAGTGTTCAAGTATCTGCAAACTAAATGTGGAGTTTCTTAAAGAGAATCATTACTGGAGACGCGACACGGATTCATCACTATGAGTCTGAAAGTAAACGGCAGAGTCTGGAACCGAAACATCCTCAATCACAGGCCGAGAAAAAGTTCAAAAGTCGACCATCAGCTGGAAAATTCATCAACGCAGTTTTGAATGCAGTTTTCTGGGATTCTTAAAGGGCCAGAAGTATTGGAACATTATCAGTGGGGAAAAAGGTTCAACAATCAACAGCGCTCGTTACAGTGAGACGCTTATTGAAGAGCTGAAATGCACGTCCACACACTTCTGCCCACACTGTCGACACTCTGAGGTGTTAAAGCTCCTCACTACAGTCCTGATCTCACTACATCAGACTTTCACCTGTTTGGTCTCCTGAAAGCAGAACTACATGGACGATTTATTTATTTTTTTTTAAATGAGGGAATACAAAGCTTGTTGGCAGATGGACAAATTGTAATGAAAAGCAAGGAGATGAAAAATGGTGTCTTATTTTTCTAAATGTTTATTCAAATTAATTCTACGGCCAAAGTGCAGATAATTTTTGACTCACTCTTGTGTGTGTGTGTGTGTGTGTGTGTGTGTGTGTGTGTGTGTGTGTGTATGTATATATCCATCCATTTATCTTTTTTAATCATAAAAATATACAATTAAAACACCTCTTAAGATTAATGATATCATTATAAACAAACATAATAAACTTGCAGGGATGTCACTCACTGTTGGAGTAGCTGCTGATCTCTGACCTCACTGGAGAGTTAGAAGCTTTCCTCTGGCCTTTTCCCTTAAGGCACAAGTCTGAAGGCTTTAATTTGTTCGACATTTTGCTTTTACCTCCTTTGGAGGATTTGTGAAAGAAACCAAGCTCTTTGGACAGGTTAGATTTTGCCATCTTGTTTCTCACACTCATGTCTGGGAGCAGAGACAGCCGGCCCCCAGAGGGAGTTCTGGACTTTGCTGAAGAACCGTCCACAAACTTACATGAGGTCTTGTTCGATTTACCGAGCTTAGTGAGAGACAAAGCCTTGTCGAGCTTTGAAGCCAACTGCTCTTGCTCACTTTCTTGGATCTTCTTACTGCCTGCTTTAGGCACCTGTTAGAAAAGCACAATTATTAATCAGATCAGAAGACGATTCAACAAATAACCGCATATTTAAAAGATGCTGTAACATCGCCGCGCAGGTCACGCACCTCATGAGAGTAACTGGAGGAAGCTTCTTGATCGTTCCAGCTCTTGCTTCTCTTCTTTGCCTTTAAAATACCGACGTCCATGTCCTCGTCCTCGTCCTCGTCGCGTGTGGAGCTGCGGAAGCGCTTCCTCAACACTTCCCCACTCTCAGAGTCTTCTGAATACTGTAAGCTCTGGGCCAGTCTGGAAAACAGCACAGCGTTTAACTGCAGGCACGACGGCTCAGCGCTGCATCCTGACTGCAGGTCCGCACTCGGGTTCATGCGCACCAAACTTACCTTCCACACTTGGCGTCCAGCCTGCCTGAAGGCGGAGACAGAGCACACAGGCCATGCTTGCGCTTCCGGGGCCGACCGGGGCCTCTCCTGGCCAGGTTCCTGTTTCTTTCCTCCTGCTGCTGCTGAAGCTGTTGTTGCTGCATCTGCTGCTTCTCTCTGAAATAAAGTCAACATGACCATATGATCACACTTCCAATCCCAACACCAATAATCGACGAATTATTGCTTATGGAGTAGCACGACAGAGCTAAAACACAATAACCAAGGCTGATATACAAGCGTACACTGTGCTAATCATAATAGGGCTTAACTGGGAGACTCACACTTTGTCTCTCCGTCTCTGTAGCCTGATCAGCTCTCTCTGCTTGTCTTTATAACACCGCTGCAGCTCAGCCAGTTTCACACGATAGTCCACCTCCATCGCATCAATACCATCCAGAGAGGATTTAGAGAACATCTATATAAAAAAAAAAAAAAAAAAAAAAGGGCAAGCTATGATTCTAACCAGGGCTTAACTTTATCCCACTACCCCGATTCTAAAGGCTGAATATCCCTGGCAAGAGATCAGTAATGCACAAATAACATTAGAAGCAATGACATTATTTTAGCATGCACAACAACATTGTGTAAAATCACTCAAGTGTGCATTAAATGCTTTGAAGCAAAAATCATCATGCCAACACACTTTAAAAACACAAACACAGGATATTTTTATGAAATGCCACTCTCTGAGGATATGTGAGAAAAAACAGTGAGGCCGAGGCCCTAAACATGAATAAAAGCAAGCCTGATGAGCCTGAAGGAAGAATGAGAGAATGGAATGCATACAGGTTCGTCTTTCTTCTGTCTCCAGCTGTATTTCTTGTTTGGGTTGAGCTCTCTGGGGAGACAGATGCTGACCTGAGGCTGGCGTTCGATGGCTTCCAGGAGGACTTGCCTCCCAGCCTCGAGGAGACTCTCTAATCCACAGTGCATTATGCCTGCACGTATAAAAACAAATCAATACAAACATTTATTACTTGAAATCTACAACGGAGAAGATACTCTTTAGGTCTCGAACAAGAGCGTCAGGTGTGAAGACGCCTAAATAAATACGGGGTGTTATGGAGGGGCATGACTAACTCGATCTAAGATGCGTTCACAGTTGACGAACATTCTTTTCTCAACTGTAAAATGGTCTTTAGAAACGATTTTGCCTACTTGAAAACACTGCTACTGTAATTGAGTGTTTTTTAAAAAAATTTATTCCAGATAAATGACGAATTATTATGAAGAAAGATTTAAATCTCATATTTGTGCATTGTTGATTAATACTGACAATAAATATTAACAACGGGAATCACCAGGTACCAGTCGATACGATATGACGATACCTAGGTACCGATTCGATTTATATAGTGATTCTGTAAGTATCCTGATTTTGTTTTATACACACACACACACACACACACACACACACACACACACACACACACACAGATATAAATACACATTTTTTTTTCTTTTTCAGGTTTCAATTCTAGTCAATTTACTCCCACAGGATGTTATGCTGCCTGAGAATGTGTGAATAGTTTAGAGCGTCACATGTAGGTTTATAGAGGAATGTAGATTTTACCACCTCTATTGCAAACATATCTAAATTAGAAATTAATAAAAAAATATATATGTATTTGAGTCAGTGTGACGATACATAAATGAATCGCAATATGTAACCGAATCAATTTTCCTCCTCATCTCTTAAAAAAAAAAAATATATATATATATCAAATACAAATCAAATATAAGATCTAATCTGACTAATGCTCTTTTCTCTTTTTAATGAGATGTCTTTGTGAAGGTGCATCAGCCGACACAGTTGGACAAGCATATTTTGACCAATTACCAGAGTCTCTGCTCTTCAATGCTACAACAGATAAGATTCCCGACCTGTGGTGGGTTGTACGACCTTTTGTGGTCGTCTGCGTGGGCTGCAAGTTGTGAAAAGTTGCCAACCTCTGCTCTAGTGAGTGCATTGCTCATTCATTAGAGCAGAAAGCGGTCCTGCTGTGTTCCACACATTGCATTTTCAACTTCAATGTGAACAAATATGTGCCCCCTCCCCCCTCCTTTCAAACCGATTAGTGCTTCCAGTCGAAATACTTCCAATATTTTGCATTTTGACTGTTTAAAGCCTTACCCTGCATGGAGTCTCTCTGGTGCCTCTGCATCTCTAGCTCGGCCATTTGGCTAAGCAGGGCCATGCCCTCAGCTGCAGTGGACTCCAAAAGACTGATCCCTGGGCACTGCACCATCCCGGTAGGGGGCATCGCAGCCATGGTGGTAAGGGCACCAGATATGGGAAGCTCACTAGCTGTTAGCAGTGCCAGCATGCCTGCCATGGGGTCCTCAGATTGGATGGCTACTGGCTCAGGGGCAGGCAGAAGCACAGGTGGAGTGGCGCATGGATGCGGTATATCTCTGGGTGTTGATTCCAGGTCTGGAGTGTGAAGCATGGGTTCCTTGAGGTTGGATGCAGGAATTATCCTCTCTGTGTGAACTAAAGGTGAGTCTGAGGAATGACGAATGCTGCAGTCCATGGGTTGCATGTCGGTGTAATCTGAGGAGGATGTGTACGCCGCCTCTGGCAAGTTGAGAGAGCTCTTTGAAACTTCTGCTGCAGGGCTCCTATCCAGGTCTGACCCTGATCTTAGGTACAACTCTTGTTGAGCAGAGGAGAATAGACCTTCCTTGTCATCTTGCTCTACTTCGTCCTCCTCGGGCACTGGTGAGACTGCAGCTCCAGAGCAGGCGTCTGCTTCAACAGGAGTGCACGAGCCCTGGTTGGAAATCGGGCCAGTAGAGTGGATAGACTGTGCAATACCATCCTGACCCAAAACGTCCTTGCTGTTTTCCAGGCCTGGTTCCTCTTTGAATGGTACAACACTCTCCTCTTCGTGCTTGGACTCCCTGGATCCCTGCAGAGCTTCTGCCACCACCGGAGAGCACATGTGGCTGGGTTTTACACTAGCCGGGCCACCTAAGCGCTTCGAGCCTTCGGCCTGCAGCGGCACAGCTGGAGCCAGGCCTTCTGCATCAGCAGCTGTGGCTGGCTGAAGAAGATAGGGGTAATGGCTGCTGAATGATGCCGTTATTGATTGGTAGGGGTAGCCTGGAGGAATTTCTGCCAAAACAGAACAAAAAGGAGAGAGCAGTTTGAGAGACTCAAAGTGCTTATGCAAGGAGCAGAGGGCCTCGGTTCTCCATGACACAGTGACAAAATGATTAATCATCCCACACGCTCTTTCTGCTTTATGAAACTTTCATGAGCCAAATGGTCCCAGTACAAGCATTCCAAAGGCCCTTATGTATACACCCCCGCCCCCGAGGTCTAATACATGCATGCATGCTCATACGTTCACACTGCAGAGATTGCATAAATATATTCACTCCATGTACAAAGCATTTTAAAGAGGAAACACCAGGGGAAACAGACACAAAAGTGCTGCTCTCGCAAGAAGTCTCCATCTGAGTGGAGTGGCAGCTGGTAATCCCATATGTAGGGATATCTGCAGCCTACTCATTAAGACCCCTCTAGGCTGCACATACTGACATGAAGAATGGCACTCTGCCTTTGA
>JAQMYJ010000023.1:18832201-18848696 GCA_030014305.1 Clarias laeviceps
CCCCCCCCCCCCCCCTTCCACCCAAACACCATCCCCCTCTCTAAAGAAAATAAAAAAAATAGAAGAGAAGAGAGAGCCTCGCAGAACTGCCCTCAGCTCTCATGTTTTATTTTAAGGGCGAATTCTTATCGTCAGGATATTATATGCTAGTAAAAATAACCCCATTAAACCACCATGGGTAGGTAACCGCAAAACTGACAAAGTTGATTAATTACCCACTTAAGCAAGACACTGCATTATGGCACATTGAAAACACAATGTACGTACCAGGATATATAGATGGGAAAGAAGCAGATACTTGTTTATGCACATCAAGCTCCTCTTTGTCAGACACCTCCACAGACTCCTGCTTGGGGTGGATAGGGGAAGGGGGAGGTGACAAGGCGGAGGCAGGACTGAGCGGCTGTGGAGCTGGAGTAGATGGGTGTGAGTAAGACTGCTGAGGAAGTGTGCTCTCTACTTTGGGTCTATCTTCGGACTTAAGGGAAGTGACTGGAGAGGGCAGTGGTGTGACCGCTAGAGGTGTCACCGCCTTCTTATGGGAGGTAGAAGGGGTTGGGGAACGAGGAGGAGGCTTGCGTGAGTGCAGGACAGAGGCAGGTCCACTTGAGAGACTGGCTTTAGTGCCCTCTCCAACTCTCTTCTCCGCTTTGTCCTCCATGTCAGCCCGCTGTTCTTTTAGTCTCTCCTGCACAAGCAGAATATAGTCAGGATTCTCGCCAAAACACTTAGATAACAACAGCAACAAAAAGAAAAGATGACAAATAATGATTACAATCTCCTTGGCACTGTACTGTATGTCACACCTCAGACACATGGTTGGAAGGTTCAGCAAGAGAGATTTATTTCCTACCACAAATTGCGCGTTCCTCTGTAGCTCCATGACCTGGGCAGCCTGCTGCTGAATCATGTAGAGCTCCTGTTGGCGAACGAGCTGCTGGTGCGAGAGAAGCTGCAGCTGGTGGGCGTGCTGCAGAGAGCTGCCTGCTGGCGGGTACATGGCTGGCCACAGCGGGGGGCCACGCTCCAACATCTCTGCCGCTGCAGGAAAAAAAGGAGACATTAGCAGTGCACACACTATGCTAGGCTTCCAGTGAATAAATATCCTAATAAGGATGTACATCTTCCTGCAGTTTATCCAGATCCTGGTCTTGATTTCATTTTTGCAAAGATTCTGACCCACCAGTACTGTTCTGTTCTGTGCCGCACTTAATTGTTTGTGAACACCTAACCATCACACACACACACACAGATGCCGCTGTACACAAAGCAAGGTTTATGATTCTTATAACATGCTTTGCCAAGGTGAGAGCGGAAGGACTTGC
Organism: Clarias laeviceps; assembly: GCA_030014305.1. Lineage (NCBI taxonomy): Eukaryota > Metazoa > Chordata > Actinopteri > Siluriformes > Clariidae > Clarias > Clarias laeviceps. Next base: position 18,833,527 of record JAQMYJ010000023.1, read on the forward strand.
GTGTCCTTTACAGAGCCCTGACTTCAACACTGCTCAACACCTTTAGGGTGAACTGGAACAACGACTGCACCCCAGTGTGGCTGGACAAACACAAACCCCTAAAGCCACACTCCAAAATCTGGGGAAAAGCCCTCTCAAAAGAGTGAAGCTTATTACTAGAGCAAAGGGGGAATAAAATTAGAATGGGATGATCAAAAACCACAAATGCACTTAGGTGTCCACAAATGTTTGACCTTTACACCTACACTGACCACATGATACTATACTACACTTGACATGCGCAATTCTTTAAACTTTTCAGAACAATCCAAAAAGGATGACATTTTTACCAAACTCTATGAGGGTAACATATATATATATATATATATATATATATATAAAGACAATTTGACCAAAGTCATAGCAGGAAGACGAAGAACCTACTGTAGTGTGAAAGATGTTCGGTGGGAATGACGACAAGTTGTCCAGTCTGTGGGTCCCGGGCAAACTGGTAGGCTTGGGGGATGGAGCCAGGTAAGGTGGGGGGGTAACCTGGAGGCAGGGGCTGGTGAAGAGAGGGCGCACCTAGTCCTGAAGCACAGAAGAAATAGGATTTGGGATTATGGAGGCTCACTACATGCAAGATAAGGCTGAAGGTTATTTTGCTCGGGCTCACTGGAGGGATCTTGAATGCACTAGCTACCTGAGAGCCACCATTCTCACAATAACATCACCCCAGAGTTTTCAGCACAGACTGCTATCCAACTGCTGCCACTTGCTTAAAGAACACTGGCACTTTTCCATTAACGTCTAGACAGAAATGTGACTTGCACCAAGCTTCACCGAGACTGTGGTGGTTGTTGTTATTTTTGGGAAAAGCGCTGGTAGGATTTGGCCATGTTTCTGAGAATGTTTTCTCTTGGCCCAGACAAAAAGGCCTGAGCTGCCTGGCAGGCCAGCAGAAACTGAGAGATCAACCAAATCAACATGAGGGAAAAATGCCAACATCACAGTTTTACAGTGTTCACAACACATTTAATCCATTTTAAGGAAAAGAAAAAAATAGATGCGCACAATAGGTTCTCAACCTCGAGCTAGCAACCCCAACGTGCACTCTGGCATCACTGAATAAAAATGATCATGATCATGTTCAGCGGCTACATGTGTAGAAGATTTACGGTTATTTTTAGGGAGATAAATTTACTACACCAGTGCAGAAAATGATACAGCTTGTGAGAACCTCAAGCTTCGAGTCCTTAAAATGAGGTCACTCGTTTAAAACCTGAGACGGTTGAGAACCTACTGTATACGAATAATGTCTACACATTAATTTTACATACTACATAGTCGATGTGTCGTGTGAGCCGAACACGTACCATATGGAGAACCGGGCAGCCACATGGACGAGGGTCCGGGGCGAGGCAGCCAGGGATGGGAAGTCAGATGCGAGGTGGGGTCAGCAGGCCAGCGTCCCGCCCCCGCCAGGGGAGAACCTCCGGTCACCATCAGGTTAGGGTTCAGGCTACTCACAGATACCAAGGGTGGGTGCAGCTGAGAGTAATCCGCCAAATCTTTACTCTCTCTGGAAATGATGAAAACATAAGACATACACTAGGTGGAGGAACACTACAACTACGAAATGTTTTTACGATCTGTTTCTCAGATGATCTCGAATATCCATCGAGCCGTTAACCTACTAAGGGCAGCCAGTGCTGAGTCAGAACCAAGCTTCTTCTTGCTATGACTAAGACTCCACACATCATTGTTGTGACTGTTTCTATAATACTTGTTGAGAACAAAATCATGCTGAGAATTTTTTTTTCAGGGATTTTTTTAAATAAGCCCCACATTTCCACAGTGGGGGAGGCTGACATTTTCAGCCTCTGTAAATGGCTGCGACACTCAACAAAAATTGCTCACACGGTGGAACCCAGGGTTATACCCATGAATTTATTCATACTTTAAAAATTATCCCAGGAAGGGAGAACAAAAAAAAAAGCAGAACTGAACAGATGATGCTATAGACGTGTGCAATATCTATCATGCACTTCAATCATTTAATATTTTTAATTAACCTAATTTCAGTCGACGTTTGTAGCACTCAGGAACGACTAGGGGTCTTTTTCAGAAAGAAAATATACTTTTTGGCAATTCCATCTCATGCATTTGGGAAGCCCTACAATGTTGTGACACCGTTCTTCTGATTTATTTATTTTTAACCAAATATGAGACAAATCTGATTAGTTTAAACCTGTTTAAACGCACAAATCTGATGCTTTTCAGATCGGAAAGAGAGTCACTGCATGCAACACTGTGACTTTCTGCCTCTCCACATGCGTGAGGGGTGTTTCACAGCAGTGCTAACAACCTCTGCTAAAACAGCTTAAGGCGAGGCCATCGGACTTTCTTCCTTTATCTGGACCTCAACAAATATAGGTGACCAACTGTTCGCCGTCCCCCAGACAAAATCCAAAGCATATTTTGGCTAAAAATTGCATCCATTGTTTAAAAAAAAAAAAAAAAGTAAAAAAAATAGAGTGGTCACAAATATAGCGCGTTTTAATCCAGAATACTTCAGCGAAGATCCATCGATGTGCACACATCAGAGTCAGATAAAAGTCACTTGTAATTATGAATGTGTAACGTCATGACATTATACATCATGACCAAAAGAAAAATACGAAACTGAACAATGTCTCATTTATAATGCAAACTGAACCGATGTTGGGGGGTCCGTGTCCTAATATCTCTGGAAATGTCTTTATAGTACTACTGTAAAAAAAAACTAGTAACACTAGTTGACCTTGTTGATCCAATCACATTCAGACAGCAATGTTTTATAATATGGGAAATTTCTGATGATCACATGACATCAGTGGAAATGCATGACTGAGAGAACTGTACGTCTGCATGTTAGACTTTAATAAATCCCCTTCTTAAAAAATAGCAAAATACCCTCTGATCAGTGACCTAGTCATCAAGACAACAGTATTATATTTGTGTGAAAACGTTCTACTTTTTCATTTGCCCTCGCTCATTGGGTGGAACAAGCAAAACTAAGGCCTTCAATGCGTTACTCACTCAGCGTCAAAAAGCCCAGATAGAAATGTCTGGGTCACAAATTTAAAAGGACAGAACCGGAGAGTATAAACAGAATAATAATATAAAAAAAGTAAATACCAAATGCTACAAAAGATCCCTACTTTACCCACCTCAACCCAATATATCTTAACTACTACACTCACCTCTGCACTGTGCATCTCTCCTTCGACAACAACAAAAAAGCCAAGGCCAATATGATTATTAGGGTTTTTTTAGGCCTAAGTGCAGAAACGTAAATGTCACCAGAATATTACATTTATTGTCTGTAAAACATGAACCCAAGTGTTCAAAGAAGGTTGTATAAAATCGATAAGAATTAAAACCTCCAGAACTTAAATGTAAAATCCATGTGGAAGGTCAATCCCACTTCTTCTTCTTCTTCTACACCACAATAAGCTCCACCGACCTCCAAGCACGACGTCTTCATATTAGAAAAACCTGCACCGCTTCATATATTACCTCAACGCCTTCTCTTGCTCGTGTTCCAGACGTCCAGACAGAAGCCGGACATCATGATGACGTGTTCGCTCTTGTCCTTGTTCCTCTTCCTCTTGGCCTGGGCCTGTAAAGTAAAGTCAGTAACTTAAAAAAAAACAAAAAAAACATGCAGCACTGATGAGCTCATATCTGGCCATCACTTCACTTATTTACGCATCTTCTACGTTAAGAAATGATCTAATTTGCTTATGTGATGTGTCCTACAGATCAGTTTCCCCACACTGCAAGTACTGTAGATTCGTTTTCCTTCCTTAAATAAATGATCTCCGTATAACAAACGTTCTGATCTGATTGCATTACTTTAAAAGATCCTCATCTGAAAATCATATCGGCCTCCAGCGCTGCTACAGTACAGGTGAAACTCGAAATATTTCCGTATCACAGAATGAAATCACGGCTCTCTGGCGAGAGTAAAAACATGCAGACGTCAAAACCGAATCTGGAGCGTGTTTTAAGCACCCAATAAAGGAGACGTTCTGGACGTTTCTCTCCAACCTTTTGTGCACAAGTCAAGCTTATAGCCAACAAGAGTGATCAATGTCTCACCACGTCACTGACATGCAGCGTAGAATTTATGGGGTGTATTTAAAAATGTATGATATTACTGCACTTGGCAGGTTTTCCAGGGTATGAATAGTGACCGATGTGTAACGCGCTCCCAGCAGAGGGAAATAACAAACAGCAGATCAATCCGTGTGTTACTGGACTGGATTTCAATACGGTCACGTCTACAGAAAATGAGCTTGTTAGCTTTTGGAAACCGTTGGAAGTTACTGAGTAGCAAGGAAAAAATTTTTTTTTAAAGCCTTAACTGGAATGGGAAATGGTTTACCAGCTTCATCCGGTTGTGTTCTCTCACTGGTTTATGTTTACCCCCCCCCCACCACCACCACCCCCTTTCTCTGCTTTTTCTCCCTCACCTCTGACTGACCCTTGCCTTCGGGTCACCGCCAAATTAGAAACGAGAAGTGCTGATTTCTCGGAAGGGATTAATAAATAAAAACGTTTGCGAAATCTACTTGGGCTCTGGTCAATATACTTGGGCACACAGCCAACGTATCGCCTACGTGTGGGGAAGCACCGAGGGTTGCGCTTGGTGTTTCTGAAGGGGTGCACCATGGCTGGGCATTCCATGCCAACTTCAAATTACTTTTCATTATTAGCGGTTGTCATGGACAAGACGTACAACACTTTCCAATCTATACTAAACCACAAGAGGCTTTTATGCGAGCGGAGCGACACGGAGATCCTTGTTTTACTTGAGCATGAATGCAGCCATGACGTCCCTGAAAACGCTTCGGAGTGAGTGCATGGGATCTTTGTGATGAGTGACACTAGCTGGAAGGAGACCACATTCCTCAGCCTAAGATGTGAGAGCCCATGGCTCTCCATCGCGCTCCAGGGAAAAGGCTTCAGCCTGTTTCCAAGGTTACCGAAAGCCTGTCGGACATACTATCTGTTTGCATCAAATTCGCTGCAGATTAATCGAGTAATGCTCTTTTACCCCTTGTGTAAATTCAAACATCTCCTCTGCGAAAGATGGCTAATGTTATTACTACACTCCCTTTGCACACACAAGACATAAATTAATGCCTCTCTCCCCATGTCATACTCTCTCAGTCACTCTGCCTCACACACACACACACACACACACACACACACACAAACACACACACACACCCTCTCTCTCTCTCTCTCTCTCTCTCTATGGGCTGATTCTATTGCTTAGCAACAAACCTTAGTCTTATTAGAATTCAGTGCCTGTTTACAGCTTTTAGTTCAGCCCTGTAAATGACATTTCTAATACAAGCAGGCAGGTGGTGTCTTAGTGAAAGGTTTAACACACTCCATGTGTTAGCAGGAAGCACTCTGTGCCAAAGCGATAGCGCAGCTCATGGCCGGTGCCTGCGCAATATCTTTGGCATTGGCTCTCTGCTGAGTGGCTTCAGGAATGAAAGCCCATCAGCTCCACCCCTCGTGCATGTTTTGCTTCCACGCTGAGAGCGAAATGACCTTGCTGGCATGGCCAAACAAACAGGACCGCAGATAAAAACAGACATCACCAAATGCTGCTCCTGATTTTAGCAAATCAGATATTTCAGATACGCGTTTTGCACGAGCACCATGATTTTACTTACAATAGCGCGTAGATATAAAATCATGAAGGTGGTGTACCTTTAATGCCTCCTGCCAGAATCGGTCTGTCTCGGTCCGACACGGAGCCGAGCTTGCTGCTGTTGTCTCTCTGTCGAGCCACCGCTACTGCGATGCCCACTGGGGGGTGTCGAACCTCAGCCTCTCCCTGAGAGGAGCTCCCGTCCCGGTTGAACGATTTGGCGCTTTCGGGTCTTTCCGGCTCCCTCTTCAGCTGCTTCCCAGACAGGTTCTGAGCTTTAGAGCTTGCATGCTGTGAAGCCTCCATCTTCAAGTTGCCCAGTCCGCCGAACGGAGTGCGGCTATCCGCGCCATGCTTAGACATCACCTCGCCGGAGAAATTCCCACTGTATTTGATGAGGCTCTGCATAGCAGATACCTCGTTGTGCTCCTCGCCCTGGAGGCTCCCTGGGCTGCCTCTGCGGTCCAGGTACATGCGCTTGCCATCCTCCTCTCCTCTGGGGCCGTGCGTATGTTGAGCTGCCAGAGCAGCCATGTGGCTAGTGGCGTAGTTGCCCATCTCGAAAGGCTTCCATTTGGTCTCAGCAGAGTGGAGTGTGGTGGATTCCAAACTAGAAAACGGAGGTCCAGACCTTTGAAGAATTTCGCGCTCTTGGATGCGGCTTTCCGTCTCCTGCCCCATTTTGATTGTGTGCTTGGTGCTCGGTAAGTCCTTGGTATTTGGGCTGTGGTTGGATTTGATTGTGCCCAAATCTAAAACAGGAGGCTTTTTTACAACCAAGTTGTTGGCCCTGATAACGGATCCCTCTTCCCGTACAAAGTCTCTTTTGAACTCATAGGGACAAGGTGACTCACTCCGGACAGAGGCTGCATTTGTCCTCTCACTCCCGAACTGCGAGGGTGCTCTGTTCATGTCTCGGTCCCTGCTCTTATCGGTTTTAGTATTGTCTCGAGCTTGCGAGGCGATCTGGATGGGTCCTTTCCGCTCATCGTAAACCTCGACAGAAGGCACATAAGTAGGAGCGGTCACTCTGTGTTCCTTGGCTTGCTCTTTGGTGGCAGAGCAGTGTGGGTACAAGCTTGGGGGCAAGTGGTGTGGGGGAGGATAGGCACCAGAGGACACCAACCTGGGTGGGAGGGGTGCTGGACTGCTCTGAAGGGAAGAGGGGCTGGGATAAGAAGCGTGCAAAGTGCCTAGAGATGAAGCCACAGAGTCGAGCCGTTTCGGCCTGTCGGCAGAGGAGGGGCCGGTGGCTTGGTAATGTTCGTCAACCCGCTCCCTTCTTTCTGGTTCTGAACTCTGGTACCTGGATGGCGGGCCACTGCTGGTCCTGCCGCTGCTATGTGAGGGCTGGAGCGAGTATTTGGGTTTAACATCGGCAGCAGGTGAATGCTGCTGTAAGACTCGCCGCTCGTCTTCAGGCTTAGTGTCCTGGGTAAGGTCGACCACACTGTGAGGCCGTGTCTCCTCCCGAAACCGCTCCCTGCGTTGAACCAAGTGGCCTGCTTCGCTTTTGTAAGGCTTGTCTTTCCCCAGCTCCCGGCATGAGTCTTTGGAGCCCTTTTGGAGCTCCTGCATCTTCTCTCTGTTCAAAGCGCTGGGCAAATGGCCCACAAGGCTCCGGGCCATGACTGACTGGGAGTGTACTGAGCCCGGAAGGTAAAACCCCTCTGGAAAGAAATAGAGAAGAACGTCAGTGAGACAGTTTGTGAAAACGCAGACAGCTATCAGTTAAAACAGAGCATTGTTTTGAAGGTGGCAAGAACATGAACAGATGAGCTACACAACCAACATTTCATCATGGAGATATAATTGCGTTTTGTTTTTTCCAGAAATCAGAAACTCAGCCATGTGTCATCAGAAATTGTAGAACGTTGTTGGAATTAAGTTTGAACATATAAAAAATTTATTTTAAAATCTGATATGGTGATATGAATTCCAGATTGCTTAACTTTATTTTTTTTACAAATTAGCACGTCAGCTGATAAGACTCGTAACAAAATGCTCCTTCTTACTCTGCAATTCTTTTAAAGCTAAAACGCTCACAACCAATTACGAGACCTTTACCCGGCCACAGCAGTCATTTCAGCACAGACTACAGAGTTGAGACACACAGTTTTCCATTTGATTCAGACAAACCTTTTTGTGAGTCATAAAGTGAATGCTGGCCCAGTTGAGGATGCTCAAGATGACCCAGGGGAAGGTACGGGCCAGGATACAGACCACCGGGAAGGTGGGCAAAGCCTATGAGGAGAGAGTAAGAGTGAAAGAGACATTATACAGAGGCACTTTGAAAGCATGGTTGAGGAATTACTTTTCAGTTTCTGTGACATTTCATGAATGGTGTTGACTTTTTCATAACTCACTGGGAGGCAACAGATCTAAAAAGAAAAGAAAATTGACAGACTAAGTTAGTCTTTCCACACGGTTTGCTTTGCTTTACCCTTGCAGATAACGGACTAAAAATGCAATAAAACGAATTATGGACAAGAAAATCTGGAGGAAAGTGTTTGACAGCTGATAACGAGTAGAGACACTTTATAGACATGTACATTTCTGAAATTTCCTGATTGAATAGGCTCAATCTGGACTCATCAGATCACATGACCTTTTTCCATCGCTCCAAGTCCAATCTATAGGTTTCCTAAAAAATGTAAGCCTTTTTTCTTACGAGTCTCACAAGGTTTTCTTATGGACACACAGCTGTTTAGTCCCAATCCATGAGACTTCAATTGTTTAAGTGATCTCCATTCACGATTTTGTGTTCCCAAAAAAAAAAAAAAAAAAAAAAAAAAGTAGTCCCTGTTCTATAGGATGTGTTTTCTGTTTCATCCAGACATGACGCATTATTCACACAACAATCAATCATTCTGGAAGTTGATGAGATGTGCCATCTAAACCTGGGCTGTTTTACTCAAAACTAATCGGTTTTGCAAAGGATTAAAACAAACTGTCATGAACCGTCTCTCATTGAGCTCATAGCTGAGAGAAAACTACTATTAAGTGAGCAATCAAGGACGTAGTTCTGACTCAGGACATAGGCCTTCCCACCTCACTGCAGGTGTAGCGTAATCAGAATTAATAATGTAAAACTACAGTCATGACATTGTGATACATGTGAATCTAAAGCTAACAGATTATTATAACGGCTTAAATAACAGGCAAAAACTAAGATCTAGTGTCCCATCTATTCTAATCTTCCTCCACAGTCACAAGACAGAAGAACAAAGGAAATCAGATTAAAACTTGTCCTGTGATTGTTCCCCACAATTTATCTTACACCGAAAATACAGAATATTAGTAACCGTGAGTTATATTTTTGGTCAGTCGACATCAGGAGGCGGCCTCTGGTTATACACTTCCTCTGATGACCACTTCATTCCAAAAATGATTCTTGGTGTTAAAATGGCAAATTTTACAACAGAAATAAACATGTTTACAGCCTGGTGCAAAAAAATGTTTGGGTCTCACTAGCTAGATTTCCCAGCCATGTCAACTTAAACTCATCAGTTAGAAATACATTAATCCATAAAATTATACAGAATTAGGGGCGTGGCTAATTTGAGTCAAGCGCTAGTTGTCTGCTAACCAGCTAACTGGAACTTAACCATAAGAAATGCAGAAGTTGACACGGGATGGCGTGTAGATTATGGATGATGTAATTCAATCAAATACAGAGCAGCATTAGTGTACATGTTAATGTTAGCCACCTTAGCATTTACGATAAGTTAAAGCTAAGTTAAAGCTTGTGGTAACTGAGGTAGGCATGTTCCAACCAATAGCAGGGTCTGTTAGCTCCGCCCATTTGCCCTTTTATGGATGAACCGAGGTTTAGCTCCAGGGTTTAGCATCAAACCCGCTCCTCAGAATTCCTACCGGTGAGGTCGCGGAGGGTTTGTCCGATTCCGTTTATACAGGTTTTGGTCCACATTCAATAAGATGCGAACTGCCTCCGAGCTTCAGTGACGTACTTTGCTTTAATTAAGAGCAACTTTCAGAAGAAGAACTTTCCATCTGGCTTTACAGAGACCCAGTGATTCCATCCATCCCAGGGATTTACTCCTGTGTTACAATAACGCCTTTTATTTTTAATCTTGTAGTTTCCCGCACAATAGCAGGAGAAAGTACATGTACGAGTTTCATAATATTCTGAAAACACACACAATGAAATCGATGTACTGAGATCAAGAGAGCGTTTTGACCTGTATTAACCCTCGTTAGTCACTAACCTTCATTAATCACGATCAGGTCATGCCTTTGATAACATCTGCCTGGGTGTCAGTTTTAAAGGCTAAAAGGTGAGATTGTGACCGTGACAGGATTCATATGAGGGCTGTGAGAGTTCAGCTCAGGCTTAAAATTAAAACACTACAGAGTGGATTATTTGAAAGCACAGTTGTCTTAAATTCATTTGACTATAAAAGGATCGATGTATCCATGAGAAATCTGAGCAGGATGTTCTTTGTGTGCTCGGACTTGTCTTGGATCAATTACTTTATCATTATTGGACTGAAACTTTATTAACGTGACACCATATTGAACTTAACGGAAATCTAACAAGTTCTCAGGTACTGTATGACTCAGTGTCTCACCCTAACACTGGGAAATAAGGTCTTCCTATAGTGGGACAAGCTTGGGGTCTGGTGTTAACACAGTGGGGGATAATATGGTATTATCTGTAATAGTAATATTTATACTTTGACCTCTATAATGTAGTAAAAAGGACTAATATGCTACAACTGGAGTCAATACATTAACATAATACTTCTACAGGACTCATCAGATCTATAAACACTCTTGTGTTGTAGGACGTCACATACCCGGTAATCTCCCAGCAGCCAGTGCGTCTCCAGGCAGGTGGCCATTCACACCATTGGTGGGCAGGTTACACATGTGACCCAGCATTCCACTACGCATCTCAAGGTCAGTGGGATACGGCCTCCGTGGGTCACCTGACACACACACACACACACACACACACACACACACACACACACGCCATCAAAAATGCACGTTCACCTGGGGACAATTTGCGTATAGATTTAGTAAATGTTTATTCTTCTTGGTTGTTACTGGAAAAAAAAATTGACAAACACCATTAAGGACGTTATCTATAAAAGAAACAAAAAATGTTCTTTTTGGTAAAAATGAGCAATTTTCCCAGAAAAAAAGGGCATCAGAAGACCTGTTAGAGGACATACCTGGGACCCAGTTGAGGGGAGCACAGACTGCATTACTGGCACTTATCCTGTGTGCGTACTTTATAATCTCCTCTGAAGAGATGCTCCCTTGTAGAGAGAGAAAAAAAAAAATACACACAGACAGTGAGTTCAACAGCACTATAGAGTGATACAGAGCAAAACTAAATGTTTTAATGTATTGTATCTGAAACTAGATGTTAAAGGAGCAGCTAGATAACGTGTGTAAGAGCAGAGTTGGTTCACTGGTGATGAAGTCAAAACTACATTCAGAAAAGGTGATTTAAATGGAGTGACGAGTGACGGAGTCGCCCTCATCGCAAAATACCTTTTCTGGCCTTCTCGATGGATTTGAGTTTCTCTTTGGCCTGGTACACAGCAGTGGCCTGCAGAGAGAGAGAGAGAGAGATGAGTGAAGAAAGAATAAAGAGGGAAGTAATATGGAAAGAAAGAAGAGAAGAAAGAAAGAAATAGACAAAGACAGAGGAGTGATGAAAAGTAAATGAGAAAGAGGGCAAAGATAAAAGTGATGAAAAAGAGAGCGAGGCAAGAAAGAAAGAAATAATAAAAAAAAAAAGATTAAAGAAAGAATGTTCATGATGCTGTGACACCCCACCCAAAAAATAAATAAACACACACACACTTCTCCCGTTTAACCGACGTGACGGCAGCAGCTCACATACCGTCTCGCTTAGAGGAGAAAAATTGATTTTTCATCAATCAATGTTGTTTGTGTGCCGATGGTTCGGGAGAAGACAAGCGCAGACGAGCCTAGCAACAGGCAGCAAAGAAACTGCCCATTACCCATGATGCTTTGTGCTAAACTGAAAGCCTGAAAGCCTTTTTCTGAGGACTATTTGAACCCTCGCTCACACACAGGACCGTTGCTCGCTCGCAGTTCTTCGTTTTTCGTACCATCCTGAATTACAAGGGCCTTCCATCTTCGCTGGGTCAAAAGTAATTGAACACCTGAGTGAAGCCTCCCTCCCTAAGAAAAGTCTAGCATGTTTTCTTGTTATTTCATGACAAATTAATGAGCTAAAGGAACTCTCAATGTGCAGGTTAAGGTCATCAGTAGTCAGTTTTTATTCTGAGAGAGCAAGAAAGAGAGGGAGTGAGAGTGTACAAGGCTTTAGGAGGCCAAATCAATCATTTCTTAAAACTAAGCAAAGCAATAGTGAGATCGTCAACTTCATAAGGCCTGGAGGAGCTCAGGCAGGAGCATCACTGTCACACCTGACCTCAACCCAACTGGACCTGCCTTTCACTTACTGAAGACAAAGTAAAGACGGTGGCAGTAAAACCCTGGCAAAGGCAGTCAGTGACTGCAAAGGATCTGCATCCAAATATTAAAAATTAATCCCCATCATTATACTTCCATTTTTTTCGTCCAATCACTTTTGACCCTGTGAAAATGACGGGCTTTTAACAAACTGCTGAAATCCCAAAATAATTTTTGTACGAGTGAACAGAATGATTCTGTACCTGTGGATTAATCTGACGCTTTGCGTGGTCGACACGTACACATTCAAAAAGTACACAATCATTCAAACGTGTGACCACATCTACACTACACGGGTGGATCCGCACAGGCAGAGAGGACGAGACGAGAGCACGAGAGCAGAACTTACTCTTCTGTTCTGACTCTCTCACTCCCCCTGCTGGTCATCTCTCATCATCAAAAGGTCAAACTCTTCTGATAAACCCCTCTGGTTCACACTTGGCTTCTTCACACTCACAGCAGCTGGAATTTATCTTTGTCTTACATAAAGTTTGAAACAGTGGTGGAACTCAATAACTTTGCCTGTTAATAGACGATACTATAATAATAACCTTGAACCAGCAATGAGTGATAAAAGGAACTCAAAGTGCTAAAGTAAAGGTGGCGATTAAACGTGCTACAACAAGCCAGAGTGACGTCATACATTTTAGGAAGGAGGCGTGAACGAGATGAGGTGGAAAAGAAAGTTTCTCTCTTATTGCACTCGTTTCCTTTTCCATCACCCCCTCTTTCTATTTTGGTACCAAGCTAACATTTATTATTATTATTATTAATTAACACAGTATCTGATACATGTGATCTACATGTGAGCAGGAGTGGCTTAATGGTGTCATTTTCCGGCGCTGTGGTGTCATTATTAATGGCACCACAGTTCGAGGAAAGCAATTTCCTGGGTGTATTTGGGTTAAACAACCCAGGCGAAGTGCATCGCCAATACTGTGGCAGCTTCAATCCGGTGTGAAGACATATAATCTATCAGAAGGAGGAGGAGGAGGAGGAGGAGGAGGATGACATGCCCAAAAGCTCCTGAAAAACGAAAATGTAACACATCTGACTGTGAATTACTTTCATGCAAGATGATGATGATGATGATGATGATGATGATGATGATGGGTCCCCCCCCCCCTCACCCCTCGTCCCCCAAGTGCAATTTCCTAGTGGAATTGCTCATAAGCAAATCTTTAGAAACATTCGATTGCCCACATTCCAGTGTTACAGAATAATATATTTCTTTAAACTCTCTTCGTATAGTTTCCCATCTAGTTTACATAAACACACTCACCAAGATGTGCTCTGCCTCCTTAAGCTGTTTCTGCAGCAGCTGGATGTCACCGTCCCTCTTCTCCACCTCTTTCTCCAGCTTCTGCATCTCCTCGTGTGTCCGTCCCTGCCTCGTGGCCGTCCTCATCAGCTCCTGGAACTCTCTGTCCCTCTGTACCAGCAGCTCCAGCACCTGTTCACGTAAACCAGTTCAACAATACGCTTCAGTGCTGGGCTCGAGTCTTTCTGTCAAAAAAAACGTGTGTGTGTGTGTGTGTGTGTGTAGATGTTCACTGCGTGTACTAGTAAAAATGGTGCTGAACGCATAGTGTGTGTGATGTCAACAAATGCAGTCACTTATACAAATACTGAAGGAAAAAAAAAACATTTAAAAACATCTAATGAATTAGATGAATTAATTAGACTTTTTGTTCATATTTTAGAAACTATATATAGAAACTATATACTGTATATTAGTTCTGGTGGGAAAAAAAAAAAAAAAAAAGAGAGAGAGCACTGCAGTTTAGTCCAGAAAACTTGTGGAACGTCATCAAGAGGAAGATGGAGAGTCACAAAACATCAAGCTGAGACATTTTGCTTTTTTGCAAATCCAGTGGTATAAAGTTACACAACAGCAACGTGAAAAACTGGTGGAGAACCAAAACACATGAAAGCTGTAATTGCAAATCGCAGGATTAACACAATTTGTTTAAAAAAATTTTTGCATTTTGTTTCATTTGAGTTATTAAAGTTCTGCAAATACTGAATGATCTTGGGTTATTTTGACATGTTGATTGATGATTGTCATTAACTTTAAATATACTCTCTAAATAACAATATTACATTTTGAATTTTAGAGAAATGTGGTCAGCAGTTCACAAAAATTTAACGAAACTGTTTTTTTATTTATTTTTTTTTTTTAAATGGTCTCTTTTTTTCTTCCAGAGATGGAAAAACACACACACACACACACACACACACATACATACATACATATACACTGTATATATAATACACACACATACACATACAGGGGTTGGACAATGAAACTGAAACGTCTGGTTTTAGACCACAATAATTCATTAGTATGGTGTCGGGCCTCCGTTTGTGGCCAATGCAGCATCCATTCGTCTTGGGAATGACAGATACAAGTCCTGCACAGTGTCCAGAGGGATTTTAAGCCGTTCTTCTTGCAGAATTGGGGCTTCCGGATGTGGGAAAGACAGTGAAGGTGGACTCATTAGAAAACAGTACATGTATCACATTGTCCTCAGCCCAAGATTTTTGCTGCTGGCACCATTGAAACCATTGACGTTTGGCACGAGTGACTGAAGGTTTGGCTACAGCAGCCCGGCCAGGTACATTGACCCTGTGGAGCTTCAGACGAAAAGTTTTGGTGGAAACAGGAGAGTTGAGGTCCATGTTGTGTCCATTGCAATATTTTAAGCAAAACTGTGCTATTACTCTGATAATTAAACCTTCACACTCTGCTCTTACTGGTGAAATGTACAATCAATGAAGATTAGTCACCAGGCTGGTCAAATTTAGCCATGAAACCACCAACACTAAATTGGCCAGTCTTTCAGTTTCATTGTCCAACCCCTGTGCACGCACACACACACACACACACACACACACACACACATACACACACACATACACATACACACACACATACACACACACATACACACACACATACACACACACATACACACACACATACACACACACA
>JAQMYJ010000023.1:18867338-18902690 GCA_030014305.1 Clarias laeviceps
TAACGCTTAGCTACAAAGCTAACTCGCTTCTAACACAAGGCTGAATCCCAAATCCCTCTCTAACCCCTGATCAAGGGTAGTAATATGTTCAGTACTACAACATCATAAGCATGCTGATATTCAGCACAACAGCACTCCCTCTTGTGTGATAAGGCATCATCCATACGCTGTTCTCTTCCTTCTCTCCCTGCAGCGCACCTTCGAGCGATCTGTGTAACAACTTGCTCATGCCATGAGCCATCTACGGATCAGTGTGGCTACACAGTACATCTCAGTGGGTGTGTCTTCCATCAAACCAACCTTTCCTACATAACCTTTAGTTTACAACAGTAAGTGATACAAACAGGAGAGGAGAGAAACTATGGAGTATAAAATAAATCTAGTTTATATATATATATATATATATGAGATACATTATACACATACACTATTGAGGGACTTTGACAGGCTGGTTATTTAGATGTTGCCTGAAGTGGGAGAGTGAAAAGCACTTTGGTCCTCTGTAACAAGATATGAGTGCAGAGAAGGTTTCACAGCCTTTTAATATCTGTTCAGAGGCTGAATTTAACCCGTCAGTCTCACCAGGTCACTGCTCCTCTATGTGGCCCTTCCACCCCCTACACACACACACACACACACACACACACACACACACACACACACACGGTCAGTGGCTTTTGTTCCACCTCTCGGCCCTGTGTTTGTGTTTTGTGCTCACTGTCAGACGCAGCTCAACAAAAAGGACGTGACCGATACACACCAACAGGAATGTCATGACATCATCACCGAATGCTCACACAAAACTCATAATCTTGTCCTTACCTAAGAATTTCCGAGATCACAAAGAAGCTGTTTTTTTTTTTTTTACTAAATGCTCAATGATAATTTCCAAACAAAGCTCATAAAAAAATTTGTGTAATTTTTTTTTAAGCGTAGTGAAGAGAGTCTAAACTGAGCGTCTCCAGGCTACAACGTAACAAATCTACTCAAGTAGTTACTGTATAATGTACTCCTTTGATTATTACTGTAATAAAGTATTAATTGTGAAACTGAGAATCTCTCAGATATACTGTTACAGTTTAATGCAACTACTGTATTTAAGTATTAGTTTTTTTAAGCAATATTTGCTCTCAGCTTATATTTTACCTCAAATAATCACACACACACGTGTACACTCATTCTTATGGTTGAATTAAAATACTTATTCAATTAAAACTATTTGAATAAAGTGACAGACTTCAAAAAACCTGAACGTCTTTTTATAATGCTAATGTTTTCCGAAAGGCGTTCTCGATCACATGATCAATGTTTATAGTATCAGCTAACAAAGAGGGCAAATGAAAGAATCGCTCTCAGTGAAAGTACATTTATGTTGATTCGAGAGAAATGGAAGGGAATCACCAGGGTCACATGATACGATGATGTAACGATACTTAGGTTTCCCCCATCACTAATAGTGAGCATTTTATACCTTTTTTTTTTTTTAAGTATATCCATTTTAATTATTACAAACTAATTAGAAACTATAAAATGTTAAAAGTGGGATTTCTTTTCTTCACCTCGAGTGTTATTTCATTAAATAGAAGCATCACCAGGTTTTTACGTGTTTATAAAACGCGATACTGACGCTCTGCTAGGAGAGACTGTACATACTGTACTGTAATATGATCGATAAACACTGTGCATCACAGAAATCTCAGAGAGCCGTGATGTGATATTTATCAGATTGTCCAACCCTACAAGCTCGAGGACTAAAAAGAGAGAGAGAGAGAGAGAGAGAGAGAACATCAATAACACAAGGCCTGTTTCTTTATCTTCCATAACAACAGGGATGTAAATTAAATAGCGCTAACTAACTTGGTGTAGCTTTTCTAGGCCACGTGGCTGAGTAACACAGAAACCCGATCTGATCAGCCTTCCAATCACTTACAGTCAAATTACATTTTAATAAGCCTTCTTCTGCAGCCAGTTGGCAGATGTTAAATCAACCTATGGAGTCCAATTGCTTCATTTTCTGCACACGTGGGATAATTTTCTGGAGAGTTTAGTGTTGTTTTAGAGCATATCCAGTATGTTTTGCTCTTAGGGGGAGTTAAAGGAGGAGAAATAAAGCTTCAAAAGCCTTAAAAAAATAATAAAAAAAAAAAAAACATCATCGACATGCAGGGACACAGAGAAATAATGAAAAAAAAAAAAGGGATAAATATGATGAGATTTTGCCTCATTCGCTTCTTGGCAATTGACAATTATAGGAGATTAGTCAAACAATTATGAGGGGGAAAAAGAATAAAAGAGGAAAAAAAAATAAATAAAAAGGCTGAGATTGCCTCACAGAATAACACATCCACATGAGCATGCTAAACAGCCCGCGCCGCCGCACAGAGCACATAACGCAGGAAGGATGACCGGACGCTGGGACACTAAACACTTTATGTTTAATTCAGAGGAAAGGCAAGGCTGCAGGAGGTGCACCACCCATCCTCCCTCTTTCTCTCTCTCTCTCTTTGCTATCTCTCTCGCTCGTCTGTGCCACATGGGACCGGTGGGGGGCGGGGGGGGGGTTATGGTGGAGGAGACACTCAAGCGGCGCAGCATTTCACTGCTCTCCAGCTCCTCGCCTGTCACAATGAGGGACTTGTCTCATACAGGCTACAATAGCACACTGCCAGCCCATGCTGGAGGCAGAAAGCAGGGAAAATCTGTCTCCGAGGGTAAAAACAGACAGATCCGATGACGGCCGCATATTATTTTAGCTTTCCTTCGTGGCATGCTGCTAAATACAGAGCAATAACTCGCTACTTTAGCACCTTCAGGGACGCAGGTTTACCCTTTCGAGACCCGAGCATAGAGACGAGCGCGGAGACAACACCGGACGGGACAGGGTTGGGGGGCGGGGTCATGGGGGTAACTTTTTTCAGTTGCATGAGCCTTTTCATCAAACCTTAAAGCGTGAGGTTCGTCAGAACATAATAAACAAGAAACAGCAAATGGAAAAGGAAACGATTGAGAGCGGAGTGTTGAAAGGCAGGGTTTCTGCGTGTGCTGAAAGCAGAGCTCCACTCCGAGCACTCGGGTGCTGTCGATACAATACAACAGGCCAAAGAGGGGAGGAGGGGAAAAAAAATAAATACTGTAACACAAGATCGACGCTTCTGGATTCACGCAGAGAGAAGCCTTGATCCTGGCAACTTGCTAGTCTGCCAATATGCACTGTGCCCTTGGGCAAGCTTGTCTCCAGCGTCGGTGAAGGTTACACAACAAATCATAAACATGTCACAACCACGGCCCTCGAGTATAAAAAGAATAAATAGATACTAGTCTACTTCTGCAAACACAGAACAGAGCTGTGGATATTCTTGGGCTATGGGGTGGGGGGAGGGAGGGGGGCAAAGGCAAACATAGATTTGGGAGAAGAGCGAAGGGATCAATAAGAGAAGACAGCAGACGGGTGAAGTGTTAGCTGTCGGCTCTATCTGCGGGCCGAACTCCAGAATCCTCAAATAGAAACCAGGGAAGATGATGGAGTGACGGGATGATTATTAGCGATCGGTTAGTATTAATGAAGGATATGTTATTAACGTTAAGTGAAAATTTTTCTTTAGGACAAATCACTAACATCAGCTGTCGCTAGGAAGACATTAATCTGTCAAGATGTTAACATTTTACACATATACAATATCATGGACAAATAATAGTACACGTAATGTGCTGCGCTGTTCTGGGGAAATAAAGCCAAACCACCACGATCTGGATTATATTCCATTAACAGAGTGATTTATTCACATTATTAGCCATTCTGAATGTCGGTAATGACACCAACTTGGACATTCCATGGAAATTCCATAAGAATCAGCGTAAGTTTAACCAATCTTCCCTTCACCAGCGTCTTTTAAAGTTATAAAAGTTATAAAACAACCGACACGAGTTGTGTCTTAAATCACTGACACTGGAGACTCCTTTAATATCCCTCATAACCATATCGACAATTATGCTTCTCTTTGTTAAACAATTAATTGGTAAATCTTTATTATTAAGTTTAGATTGAAGGAAACGTCCAAAGAGTCCTGCGGGTGTAACTACAGAAACAACAGAACAGCAGCGTGAACAGACTTTAACCTGATTTACTGCTGAAGCTACAGTTTGGGCTGCTGTTAAAGAAAATTTATCAACATCATCTGGCCAAATTAAAATGTTATCAATGGCTTTATTTCTGATCTCAGACGCAGACTTTGACCCTGCTATGTAACTCCAGACCTGTCAGAAGGCCAAGTCCGGTTTTCTACAAGAAGTGAATCCTGTAGAGGTGAAAGTTTTTTTTTTTAGCCAACTGTGAAACGAGCTTGTTCGCTTACAGCAGCACATTGTAGTTTAACAACAGTTAATAGTTGATGCATAACAATAGGAATCCATCAGTTTCAACGACCCCAGACCTGGCCAAGTGAGCACTGTAATCTCCTTAAAAGCAGCCAGACGACAAAACCAGCGGTTGTGAGGATATCGTGTTCCCAGCAATCTCATAAATCACAAGAAGGACCCATGGCTCGGAAAACCATCACTTAGATCTCGGTTTTATTTTGCCTTAAACAGCACAACTTGATTTTTTTTTTTTGTGCCACTTCTAAACATAACGTTCATATGCACTTGAGAAGACATTACTCTCAGCATCAGAATGAACTAAATTGCCAAATTGCTATGCTGTTAATAAGCAGACTTTTGTTAGAAAGGTTAAATATTTATTAGATTTAAAGCTTTCTTCCCCCCGCTGTTAACTTGTGAAGGCAAGTCCCAGAGGACTTTACAGGCTGTGAGCAACATTACAGTTATTGTGCATAATCCATCATGGTGTCTGTTTTCATGACGATGCCTTAAATGTACAAGAGGTCAGAGTTATTTATTTAATTAACGTACAGGTCTATCGGTGTTAGTTACTGCATCCGGACGATCCTAAAGAAACGCATCAGACTGATGTTAAGTGGACCTACGTAAGCCGGAGTCAGATTAATAACGCAGGCTTTCCTTTAGATCTCGTTAGCAGACTAGTGACTTAGACGACGCAGTGACTAGTCAATTTAAAAACAAAATATGTACTTTTGCCCTCTATCTGACACTACAGGAGTCACAGAGGCACCATCTGAAAACTGATCAATTCCAAATTCCCAACGGCGCTCCACTTCAAACGCGTATCCCGCCAAGATTTACATTCCTCGCTCCCCCGCCAATCCTGAACTTACACAAGCTTGCATGGAAGGCCAGTTGAACGAGCGCGGTGCAGGAATACGTCCTATTTCATGTGGTGCTCTATAAACGCACTGACAAAATATATTCAAGATGTCGAGAAATTTACTCAGCAATCATTCTCAAAGTCAGCCGAGGATCCTGAAAGAAACCGCGCAGCCGCGTTCGGCCTCGACAGTCAAAGGCAATCATTATCTAGAAACGAGAGGAAAAAACATTACCCGGCTAACATGGATAAAGTGATTTTGGCAAATGATTCTCCAAGTAAATTAAGATGGTCTGGCAGAATTTCAGCTTGTAAGCCATTACACACAGGGTGTATTTATTTTTTGCTCCTGGTGTAGTTAAATTAGAAAAGCTTCAGCTGAGAGCCCGGTTTACTAAGATCATTAAAATGATAAAGGATTTTAAACAAATAAATACTTCTCTGGAATATTGCTTAAAACACCTTTCACATGGTGCAAATGAGGCAAAGCGATGTATTAATTTGTGTGTGTATGTGTACGGGGGGGGGGGGGGGGATAATTTGTTTTAATTAACTATTAATCTGAATAGAGTTTCACCTTGAATTTTATCAGTAGTCTTAAAATGAATCATTCTAATGATACGAACCCAAGGCCAGAATGTGGCCAGGCTGAATGATCGTCCCACAATAACTCAAGACTACACTTTATTAGCTGGATGAATATTATTTATGGCTGGGATCATAACAGTGACCCTGATACCCAACAAAGCCCTGCAGTTCCTGTTACATCAGAAGAGCACCATTTCAACCCTCCAGTCTTTTAAGCTGTTCAAAGTTAAATCAAGGTTCATCCGTCCAAACATTAATTGGGCCGAGCATTATCTGAGATTGCCAGTGCTTTCAAAGTAAAACTTTTTCCCTGTACATTCACAAAACCTGGACCTCCACAGTGCTGGAATTTTCCTGCTGTACTTTATGAAAGTCATTTACTCTCCAGTCCTACACTGACTGTATAGGAACCAACAGTGTAAGCCAGAAAAGTATGAGAATTTTGTCATTTTCATAAATAAATTCTCAGTTAAACAGACATAGCTGAGGTCAGTACACACTTAGGTGTAAACATTTACATGTGCATATTTGCCTGACACTTTTATCCAAAACAACTCACAACCCGAGAGCGGTTAGATGTTTCAGGCCTTGTTCAAAAAAATTAAATTAAATGAAAAAAAAAAGGTGTTTGTCTTATACTCTACCACATACAATCACAATAAAAAGGTATCAATCTTGACGTATGATCATCTAAACCATGATTAAAACATCGAGCATGCACATTTTTCACAACCGCTTCCCGAATTACGTGACCAGGGCTCATTATAATAATTGAGGAAGAAACAGAGAGAGACAGAAGCAAAACAGTATCAGATTGTGCAAGAGAAAGTAATTAGAGTGAAGTTCAAACAGGACAGAGGTTTGAAAGATGGCAGTCACGTGATTTTTAAGCACTTTGTATATATTTGTGTAAATGAATCTTCGCAATTCTTTAGATTTGTTCGATGCCGCACATCAGGCACGTTTCAAAACAACTTTTTTTTTTTTATATCTTTAATATTTCTGCATCAGATTTATTTGGTCCCAAAAGTCATTTGTGTACATGTATCACACAAACACTTCAGATGGACAAAGAAAAAAAAGGTCATTAAAATAAGCCGAATTCACTCCTAAGACCCAAACAGTGACAGTTTTGTGGTGATCTGATCTCAAGTCAAGACCTTACAATCTCTAGACTTAAAGCCAAAACAAACCACTGAGCCAAAACGGCCATCTTAAAATAATAAGAAAAAAAAAAAAAAAAAACAGTTACAGATATTATCACAGAACCATGGTACGTGCAGACAGAGCATCTCGCTTGTGTCGGGGAATCATGGGCTCCTGCGCGTTGGTTGGTAAACCATGTCCTGGTTGGCATGAGCACTCGGCTTATCCTGATCCAACTTCTAAACTACACTGTAGAGCAATTAAAAGGCATTCGTTTGGTGCTCTGGATTCCCGTTCTGAACATTTTTGACTAGCATGCTCTGTTCACAGCAACAAACGGTTCCAAGCTTAAAAAGGTGCAGAAATCTGTGAAAAGATAACAGATTCGAGTTCTGCATCTGAAAAACAGGAAAATAAAAACCACACACACCTCTGTGTGTGAACCTTTGCAGGAAATCTTCAACACTAATACAATTTCAAGAATGTTCGAGTCCATGTAAAAGATGATCCGGGGTGTTTTGCACGCTTCTGTCTCAATGATGAATTACTAATTAATAATTGCAGATGGCTATTTGAAAATGTGTCACAAACTTGAATATAAAACTGTTACCTATTCAGAGTTATCTACTAATCTCAGATTAACCTATATGTTTATCAAAAAGCTACAAAAACTGCACATTATCTATCAAATTAGTGCTTGCCAAGATGACACTGAACAGACACGTTTAATATAACCAAGGGGGCTGGTCCTGAGGAAGGACTAACAGAATGACAGAACAAATCTGTTTTTCATTTTGATGAGAGAAATTTGGCAGCCGAACAGATCAAATATTCATTCAATCCTCAGAAAAATGAGTCACTGTACAAACATACGAGGCATTTTCAGCTTGCTGGCTCTGTGCACGGAGGCCATTTTATTTCGATTAACTTCACTCATGGCAAAAATGAGGCATGAAGGACAAACAGCCCTTCAATTAGAGGGACGTGTTATGACCAGGACAAATGACTCTTTCCTTGCATTAGCAGTAGCACAGCGGTTAAAGAGAAGAGGGAGGGGGGAAAGAAAAAATAAGTTTGAAGAAAAGGAACTCGTTCTTTTGCCTAGAAGGTGGTTTAGGGGAAATTGCAACTAAAAATGAAGTCTTCAAACAGCTAAACAGAAAGTCGGTTTCAGGTACTGGGATAACATGTCAGAGCAGATACACAGAGCAACATTTTTAACCACACGCACATATATACACACACACACACACACACACACACTGAGTCAAATCACAGCAGCTGCATGACTGCACATAAATCACCACCATGCAAACACTGGATTATCCACTACCTTTTAAAAATGAAAAAAAATAAAATAAAAAAAATCCAAAAGCCGTTTATAAATCAAAGATAAACACATTTGCGTCAGGCTAAATTCACTAACCGTCTAGTTTCTTATCGGCACCTTATCGCTGAACGCGATCAATAGTATTAATCATATATAATGAGGAAGTCAAAGATAACGCAGTGCCAAGCGCAATTTTAGTTAATTTATGACCAATGACCCCAAACGTTGGCCGGGTTTAAGCGGCGTCACCTTATGATCAGGTTATGAAAGGGTACAAAAGCTCTCCTCACTGACAGCACGTGTGGAACAAGAAATTACAGACACAAACGTTCAAATGACACTAAAGTAGCTTAGGCTTAGATTTATTTTTTTTATTTCTGGGTTGTATTTCTGGAGACTTTCATTAGAGTGGCACACTTGCATTCGAGTGGCATTTAGACATCTTAAATATACAGCTTTACTAAAGGGAAGTGAAGTCTAAAAGAACTTTCCCTGCAGCTCTTTGCAAACCCACAGATGAATGTTACCCTATTTTTACACCAGGAGTCCAGATGCACATGACAGGGAGTTTTTTTTAATTTTTTATCCTGACCCACTTCACAAAAGATCGACTGGGACTCAGGGCCCGCGCACGCGCACACACACACACACACACACACACACACACACAAACAAAGGTCTGACGGACTACTACGCTTGTAGATCCTCTGTTTCTTTTCCTAAACTGTTTGGAGATTACTTCTACATCTGCACTTAAATCCTGGACATTGTACATTTTCAATGCCTGGTTATAATCTCATCACATTGCAATACCCTGGAATTCATAATGCCACAGTGAAAGGTGGGCGGGGGTGCAAATGTACCATGAAGCCGCATCAAAATGACAAAATATGATGGGTTATGAGTGTGAAAAGTCGGTGCGCTGGACAAATATTATACAGCATGACATAACCAAGAACACCAATGACCTTTACATAGAGAAATTGCTCTCAGTTATTAAAGGAGAGATACTGAGCTGTAACTATGCTAACGTTTGTTTTGCTGAAATATTGGGTATGGGATCACGGACAAGACCAGCATCGATATTCACTCTAAACAACAACAACCCCCCTACAAACAAATGCAATAACAGGCCTCAGTTCAGTGCGTAATAAAGTGAAGAGTGAGTGGCAAAGCAGTTCTTATAACCCACTGATCAGAAGCAGAAAGAGACAAATGGCAGCAATTTCACTTCCAGGCCATTTTCTTTTTTTAAACTAGAAAAAAAGCAGGGCTTTCCAGAATCCCAGCACAAGAACCAAAAAGGTACTTGTAGCCGCCGGTAATCAGGCGATAAGATGAGCACGAATTTCCCGGTGCGCTGCGCGCTTTGCCCGGTGTCCATCGCGCACAGTCCGGCTAAACATTACACAACTCTGCAGCACGTTACCACTACACATTCAACATCAATCCACACCATGTTTTTTTTTTCTTTAGACAGATAGATATATTTTCCCCCAGTGATTATCGTTCATATTCCCAACGCAAAGCCATTTCTCTATGCATTTTATTTTCATCATCATATAATCCACGTTAAGCGCTCGATCATTTTCTTGTTTCAGCACGGAACGCTCAAACGCACCATCTCGTACTTTTCTCCATGCAAAATCATCATCATCCTGCACCGAACCGCAATCGAGCCTTTACTCCGAAACCATGCGCATGACTTCCCGAAGAACTTTCCACAGCAATACATACCAAACAAGATGAGCCATATACATGTACACATTTAGAGAGAGAAATCGACTACAGCATCACCATTGCGTATTTAAAATGTTAAAAGCGCTTTTAGGCTACTTACCGTGGTGGGATTGCATGTTAATGGTCGGAGAGAGATATTTTCCCGAGTGCAGAGCAGCCGCCGGGTGGCCCGCGCCCAAGTGGCCGGGAGACGGTGGCATCCTCCCGGGCGCGGCGGAAGCTCCGAGTCGGTGCGACTCCATAGCGGCGAGTCCCGAAAGCAGCGGCGGGGGAACGTGCACGGATCTGGGCGGCCCGAAATCTCGGCCATCCATCATCCACCCAAGGGCGATTAAAAAGGGAAAAAAGAGGCAAGAAAAAAAATATGCTCCGATCGGCAATTCCGAAAGAGCTTTATACGAATAATAATAATGTCCCTAGATTTCCAGGCAAATCCGCGTCCTTATCCGGCATTGTGCCGACCTACAAAAAAAAAGGATCCTTGGATGAACACAAACTAATCAAATGATTTGACTAAAAGATGTATAAGGTAAAAATACATAAATAGCAAAATATTTCGCAGGGGCATGATGACGCAGTTTGGATCAAAGTCGCTACCAGAGGTTACAAAGTATCCTCCTGAGTGCAACTTCGCTCGAGCAGGAAGAGAGATGGAGAATTTTAAACATTACTTATTTATCATGGAGTAGTTGTAGTAGTTGTCCCTTCACCATCGTGCACGTATCGCATATGATGATTTGTGTGTGTGTGTGTGTGTGTGTGCGCGCTCGTTTTCCCGGCCGCAGTAACGCTACACTGGGAAGGGAAAATCCAGCGTTTACACTTCGGCTTTTCAGGCAAGAGTGCCGAACTCATGCAAAGCAGAGGCTTACAACACACTGGAGAAGAAGCAAAATAACTGTTTCGTGTTTAAATAATCACACACCAGGGAAGACCATTAGGATATTAATGCATATTTATATATAGCCTCAGTTCAGGGACTAATTCCTGTGATTTCAGGACGATGCTCTAAGAACATGGATGGTGATTATGATGATATTTAACCTTTATGTGAGGGGGGGGGGGGGGACCTATGTGTTTTTGAATTGGATTTATTCTATAAATTGGCTTCTCGTCCAAACAAGCAAGTCTTGGGCAAGGTGGATGGAGAGAGAGAACTGATCAGTATCTGGTCAAAAGCTGTTAATTAAATCAGTACTCTGGTCAAAGGTGCTAAACCGCTCGTGAACAACCGCGGTCTAATTCTCACGTGCAAGCAACTCGATTACTTTAGATCCACTCTAACAGCATGTCTTAAGAGTTTAGAGTTGCCTCAAATGCTGCAAGACCTCAGTATACGTGCCACCAGTCCTGTTCATTCCAATCACACCCTGGCTGATCTGGAGATTTCCAACTCGTTCCTCCCTGTTTGTGTATTTGTATTTACTCTATTTAAAGTTCACCTATTTTAACATTAATAACCAATTCTGAATAAGCACAACGCCAGAT
This sequence comes from Clarias laeviceps, assembly GCA_030014305.1. Classification (NCBI taxonomy): domain Eukaryota; kingdom Metazoa; phylum Chordata; class Actinopteri; order Siluriformes; family Clariidae; genus Clarias; species Clarias laeviceps. The sequence goes on from JAQMYJ010000023.1 coordinate 18,878,852, forward strand.
TAAAGGGTTAATTTAAACACGAGTGTGTGTGGTGTGTGTTTACAAATACAACTACATGTTTTGTAAATTAAATATATTTGTGTTTAAAAATCGCCTGTGATTGGAGAGTTTTGGGAAGTCCTGGACTACTCTTAGCAGCGACGCAGAAAACTGAAACGCTTCAGCTAAACTACCGAATAAACAGCTAACAGGTAAACAATGTTACCAGATCAGCGACAGTTCGTTTAAAACTTCAAAAAAAGAGTTTGAAGTCTGTTTGCGACATAAAGGTTAAAATACACCGAGGCTACATAGTAACAAGAAGAAGCAAAACAGCCCGCACTTTAGACCAGGTCGGACGCAGAGGATCATCCGACGGCCACGTTTCAAAGTTTTAGCCTACGCGTTTCCATTTTCAAGCGAACAAACTTTTCTTCGCGGAAATATTAAAGCGTTTCCGCGGAAGGATTTACACTTTACACGCTTCTAAAATACAACTAACCGTGTTTTGTGTTTTAGAAGGGGTTGTATTTTTTTTTCTCTTTTACCCGCCCGCTTTTCTCCACCAACACGACGACATTATTATTGCTCTTATTTGCTTCCTAAACACTGGACTCTATCGACGTGAACACCTTACTTGTAATGGCGACTCAGATTAAAGAATCCGTTTTCTTCGCAAAATCCCGACGAAAGGTGAAATAGTTCCTACACTCCATTTACACACCATCCGCAGTTGCAGTTACACACACACACACGGAGGGTCGCTTATACAGGGGGAAGGCCTCTCTCTCTCTCTCTCTCACTCACACACACACACACTCTCTCTCTCTCTCTCTCTCTCTCTCTCTCACATACATACATACACACACACTCTCTCTCTCTCACTCACTCTCAATCTCTCATACACTCTCTCTCTCTCATACACACTCCTACAAATACTCTCTCTCTCTCTCTCTCTCTCACTCATACATACACACCACTGTAGCTCCGAACTATCCTGCAATGAAACAAGCATTGTTTAACACGCCCCGCCCCCATGATCCCAACCTCACACGCTCTACGACGAGCCATGTGATTGGACCGTGCGTCTGTCAATCATCGTCGTGTAAACACTTTGGCTCTTCGCCAGCTCTATAAAACCAATTATGGAGCAAAGGAGGTTGAACTGTTTCAAGCCCCCTCTCTTGCCTTTCTTGAATGATCAAAACAAGCAGAGGGCAGTTTCAAGGCCGCTCCTGATTAAAACAGACGGATACAGACTTGATTATTGTTCTATCTATCTCTTTACATCTATCTATCTAAGATACGGGACAGTAGAACAATTTCATTTATTTATTTGTGCATGCATTTTTTAAAGACGGAAATATACGGCCTACGAGTGGATTTTTGCATGCTGTAATCTATGTTCAGGAATAAAACTAATATGTTTTTGTTTGTTTGTTTAAACAATTTCCAAGCAGTAAGGTGAGTCGATATCGTGCAGGCCTGCTTAGATTATTATTATGCTTTTATGATTTTACACAAATTCTATTAGCCTAATTGGTCACTTAAATCTTTACCTCTGTGTGTATTTTATTTGACATGAAATTGTAGGTTTAAAATATTTAACATATACAGTATATGATAAACAGGCACGAGGCATGTTTTTTAAACATATGAAATAATAAATAAGGAATCTGTTATTGTATATAGTTTATGTCTCCTAGAGAATTGCTACTTTAAAAAAGAAGAAAGAAAGGAAAAATTGGAGTAAGAGTCTTTTCTATAAATAATCGGACTGCTCTGTGGATTATTAGATTATGATTAAATTGTTGATTTGACAAAAAGAATTTTTTTTTTTTTAAGAAGAAGGAAAGCGGTGCGGTTTCAAACTGCCCTCTGCCCTTGCGCGCCGGTGAGGCGGTTTCAAGTCTTCCTCCTCTCTGGTGAAGGAAAGGAGTGTGTAAAGTGAAGAGGAAAGAAAGCAACATTGCAACGTGTCGATTGTGATGTGTGTGATCTTTTTTTTCTTCTTCTTCCCAGGTTCGGGTGATCACCCAGTGAGTGTCTCAACACTCGTCTTCACCGCTTCTTCTTTTTATTTCAAGCACTTTTTTTATGCTTAAAGATGAGCTCCACTTTGGATTGGATTGTTGTTTTTCTTCTTTCACTCGGAGTGTGTGTGTGTGTGTGTGTGTGTGTGTGTGAATGGGAGCTGCCTCGCAGTGGGAATGTCTCCATGATCCCAGCCTGAAGCTTCCTGGATAAGTTTTATTATTATTGTTATTATTAATACCCGAAGAAACGGCACTAAACAGCCTCTGCTTTTTTTTTTCCTTCACGGCAGGGTTTAACCAAGAAGACGTTCAACGACTCGTCTGTGTCCGTCGGTAAATTTTTCCTCTTTTTTTTTAACCGTAAACGAGAGACTTCTTTGTTCTTGGTGCTGAGGCGCGCCGACATTTTTTTATTATTGTTGTTTTTTCTTTTTATTGGACGCGTTTGATTGTGACGGCTCGTGTTAAAGGTGGGTGCTGAAATGCGTTTCATGCGAATAAACATCGTCAACACATTCCTGTTCTTTTGTTGTCTCTTTCTATTTCGCATCACGGCATGAGCCGCAGTCGAGCGCCTGGTTTATCCCCAGACTGGCTTCTGGAATTTAATTTAACATGCGGAAACACTCCGACTCGAGGCAGAGACTATTTATTCTTTATTAATTTTTAACATATTACTTTATCACTAGTTATAGTTCAGGCTGATGCTTGCTCGCTCGCTCACATCCTATATGCATTTAAATCTTTGGGCCTACAAGCTGATTAAGAATGTAATATAGATCTGAAAGTGCGCACTATGCGTGTACGTGTTGCTTTTGTATCCGAGGAGGAATATTAAATGAAAAGCTCACTGAACTGTAAAGCTGTTTTTCACCATCACTTCTAAATGATTCCTTCATTTTGATAAACAACAAACAGATCTGGAGATCATACAAAGCCCAACTTATGTTTATTAAAAAATTAAAACCTCCACCATGATCACTTGGTCACTGCATATTAGGATTCATGTTTGTTTTGCAATTCTTTACATAAAAGTCTCACATACGTACATACTTCTAATTCACGGGTAAATAATCTTTATACTTAAACCTGGTATAAAACAATTTATATAGTGTATTGGTCGAGCTGAAGCACTTTCCCTGATTTCAAACACATAATAAACCCAAATGTAATGCAAAACATAGTACTACAAGTACAAAAATATGCTTTATTACTATACAGAAAAGAGTGTAAGTGTTTGACATGAGGACATTACGCTCACCCTGTGTTGTCAAGTTAACAGGTATGGGTATTTCGTAAACAAAACTAAACAACATTAAGTACTAAGTAGTGTGTTAAATTGTGTGTGCTCATTCAAATGCATATTCTGTAAAATGTTACATTAATGTAGCTTACAATTAAAGAAACTATGAATGATACTACTACAGTATAAAGAATGCTATGTCATGTTAGTTTTATAATATTCATCAGAAGGTGCATGACTAACTTTTTAAAATATATGTCCAAAAATGGCCTTCTAGTTATTGCAGGCACTGTTAATTCCACAGTCATGAGACTGTTAAATGCAGATTATCTAAATATGCTCCATATCTATCAAGGTTCCTAAGAAGTACGAGTTAATGGAGTGATTCAGAGACTTCAGTTGTTTCTATTTGTACTGCAAGATATTCAGAGAGAAAGCAAATATGTTGAAATGGTGCAAAAGGTAATGGATGTTCTTAAAATATCTATAGGAAAGGATATGAGGAAAACAACAGCAACCATGTTTGTGTCAGGGTTGTGAAACAAGAAGAGGAAGTGTGACTGATCATAGTCTTTAAGAGGAAAAAAAAAACTCAATCTGTATTCGTCCAGATACATACCATTTTTTTTTTCCTTCGTATTATTTAGTTAATGCATTTCTGAGCTATTAATCCAGCATGATCTTGCTTTTAAAAGTCATGCCTTTTTTAAATGCCAGATGTGTTAACATTTATCATAGAGCCTGCGGTAGAATGTAAGCCAACATTACTAATCATCCAGTTATGAAAAGAAGCCTTTAAGAAAACACTATTATAAGAGGTTCTGTTTTTCTCAGGCTATGTATGTCCAATAATGACATAAGAAACACTTTCATTTTTAAAAATGATGAAATGCAGGATAAGTGTAAAATCATGATTTTCAGTTTTGAGTTTCCCTCATGGGTGCTGAGTATGATGGCATTTTCTCCATTCAGCCTGTACAGACATTTTAAAAGCATTTGTAATTCTGTATTATCAGCTCTTAAACCATCTGGACAGTCTCAGAAGAGGTTATGGTACGTCTCGCTGGCCTTTTGCTAGGTCTGAATAGTTGAATTAGGTGTCTTAGTTAGCTAGTTAGGTTTGTTAATTTATGTTGTTAATTCATGTTGTATGTATGTAGCACCTCGGTCCAGGAGGAACATTATTACATTTTACTGTGTACTGAACTGTAAAGCCTACTTGACATGACTTGACTGAATTTATAATCTAGGTTGAGTGAATAAAATAGTGTAATAGTGTGATTTACTGTTTCAGCGGTTAACTTTACATGGAGCATTTCTTCAGGAGAAAGTTTTATTGTTATTGTATGATCTGTACATGGCTCAGCCTACAGTCTCCTACGTCAGGAGTGTCACATTTAACCTCCCTGTGTCGCTTTACTGGCTTAACAATTACTTGACAGGCAGTTTTTGTATGGTCCATGACATATAGGATTGTCAGCATTATATAACACTGTATTGAAAAATTGGTTCGTGGGCCTGTAACTGTAGCTGCCCTGAAATGTAGTCTGTAAAAAAAAAAAAAACATTGCTTTTCATTTCTGCAAATTAACCTTTTTTTAGGAGCATGTCTGTGTTTGGGAGGAGGTCACTGGAGAATGATTTTTAAAAAGACCATTCAAGGTATCTGTAGTTATACAGAGACCAAATTATTATTATTATTATTATTATTATTATTTTCCCCTAGGCGAAAATCTTTTCCAATCTGTAATCCTGACTGTCCTTGACATGACACTGGCACTGTATTTACCATCTCTAGACAGTTTACAGTGATGGATGTCATGAAAATTTATTTTGTGCCCGTTTAACGTTTTTGTGCGTGCATGCAGAAAATGGCCATAAAGATCCTTTAAATCACCCATTCAATAACTGTGAAATATGACAAATGTTCGAACCCTTCTGAATAGTTCCTTTTGGCAGGATTGCACAATTTCAATATGAGGGGTAGACGGCTTGGGAAAATGCAGGGTGGAGAGCTGTTTGTGCAGGCTTAAACAAGCTTTACAAATGTCTGGTAGAGAAAATATCCCATAATCATGGAGGGGAAATGAGTTACTGCATGACATTTGGGTTTCCTGCAACATTGCACAGTCTGTCGCTGCTCACGTTCTTGAAAGCCATGAACTCTTGTCACGAAAAAACACCACAGAAAGTTAACAGCTGCAAACGCCGTAAAAGTGAGCAGTTACTTTTTCAAGCAATAGTAAAAAAATTAATAAATAAAAGAATTAATAAACTCCTCCGTCCTTTTAGATGTGTGTACAAACTAAACAATAAGGGTCATAATGTGACTGTAAAAGACCTTCCATGCACTCATAATAAGTTTATTGTCAAAAGAGACATATTAAGCAACAGTGCTTTTCTCGCCAGAACCAGTTACACTTGTCTTGTCAATGTGCCTGCCAGGCAAGTCTACCTTATTTCTGTGCCATATTTTACTCTTTTTTTTTTCTTTCTTTTTCCTTTTTTTTACAGAATCCGTGATAGTACAGTACATACTCAAACATATTTGAATTATCTGGAATTCCTGAAATGTCATTGCATGAAAAAAACAAAAAAAACAAATAGAGTATATTGTTATTGTTACACCTGTGTAAGTGGCAGGGTGTTAGCATGGTTAGTGTTTCACACCCGACTAAATTAACCCGACCCAGTTCCTTGCTAGATCTTATAAAATAAATTAGTTGCCAAGTCATTTTTGTCTGCTTTGCGACAATGACAATTGTTAAAAGCGCTATACAAATAAATTGAATTGAATTTTTTCTTCTTTCTACTAAATTGATATTTTTCTAGGAATGCTTTACTATTTATTTATACACTCTGATACTTAAATATATAAAAAATATAATTAGCATTTGATACCATAAAGAGATGAATGGACTGGGAGTTTATGTGACATGTTGAAGCAGAACATATGCATCTGCCCGTAACGTCATTACTCTCTGGACCTCCACAGGCTTTTGTTATCAATCAGCAATAGATGGACATGTTACCAAGAACAAGTACACTGTCTGGCAGTGAAAAAAAGAAAAGAAAAGATTATTTTGGAAGGGTCAAATTATTGCATTGCTATTACAAAAGATTAGTACAAATTATTAAAACCTGGAAGGATAGCGCTGAACTGTTAACTTTAGTGAATAACAGTAGAAATTAGTAAATTAGATGAGTAAGAGCATTTCCACACACACACAAACACATGAGATGAGAACTCACAGGATTGGGACTAAACAGCTGTGTGTCCATAAGAAACCCACTTGTTATTGAGACTCATCAGAAAAAAGCCTTCGATTTACTAGGGAGCATAAAGATTGGACTTACGATGGGAAAAGGTCATGTGACCCGATAAATCCAGATTGATCCTATTCCAGAGTGATGGGCGTGTCAGGGTGAGAAGGGAAGCGCATGAACACATCATGCATAGTGTCCACTGTACAAGTCTCTGGAGACAGTGTTATGATCTGGGGTTGATCAGTTACTCAGGTCGAGACTCAGTAACGTTATGGGACAATAAAATGAAGTCAGCTGACCACCTGAATGTACTGAATCACCAGGTTATCACATCTATGGAGGGTTTTGGTGCCATTTTCCAGGACTCAAAGTGTGAAAGAGTGTCTCTGGGCGTATGAGGAATCATTTTCACACATCATCTGGACACCACATTGTTCACTATAATCAAAAAATGTGCACCTTTTTTTCTTTTTTTTTTTTGGCCAGGCGGTATTTTGTACGTTCAGCTCTGTGTCAATAAGGTGAAACATTTGGCACAGACTAAAAGTAAGAGCCACCTTTAAATCATCATATCCAGAGGAAATGTTTTCTCTCCCTCAAGGCGCTTACATTAGTTACATTATAAAAACCAACACACATTTGAATAAGCAAGTGTGCACAGGGTAGTGTTTCGCTTTTGTACAACTGTGAATTGTGCTTTATTTTTAATTTCACGTTGGAACGAAATAAAAGGTGGATCCGTGCAAATGTGTATAGAGATGTAACAGAAACAGTCTTGTATTGCTGACGGTCTTAGGTTTTACAGTGTGGTTTGAATATCAACTGGCAGTGATTGTTTTTTCCCCCCCTGTTTAATTAGAGAGGTAAACTGCATTTTTTCCATTCACCTTCAGTATACCCTGGATGCCTTCGCCCGTAGACCGCAAAGCATTTGTTAATTAGTCTTGCAAAATCTATAACAAACAACAAGAATGCCACTTACTCGTCAAGATATTTAGTAATTAATAGATTTTTTTATTTCTTTCTGCATACAAATGTTCATACAAAACTCCTTTACAGAAACCCCATGAGCCAAATACAATCTGCATTACTTATCTCTCTGTTGCGTGTTGAGAGACAACAAGAACGAGAAGAACAACAAAAAATTCCCGGCACACTGGAAGTGAAAATGCATGTTGAGATCTCTTTAGAAGCCAAGCCCAATCGTCCCCTTTACTTCTCTAAACAGGGGACAAATCATCTTGTCTCTTGAACGGTGTCCACTTTTTTTTTTTTTTTTTAACATGCTGCACTTAAGTGAAGTAGCAGCTGCAGAATAAAGAATTTATTGAACTTTTCACCCCCCTCCATCTCTGAGGGGAGCTTCATGTAGATCCTGAGGGATCCCGAGTTGCCATCCTCGGCGACTTGAGTCTTATGGCCGCTGACAGCTCCGCACTTGACAGGCAGCCCAGACGAGCTGCCACTGCACACCGAGCCCCTCCCATGAAAACGGGTCCTGCTGGGGTTTAATCTCAGCGTGGCGGCCCATTCTCCTGACAGGCTTTAATTCTCTCCGGGCCCCATTCATCATGCACTGTCTGTCATGCGCCTTTAATCAAACGTACTGTGGGATACTCACATCTCGGCCAAGCCGCCCAGGCCTACTTCACGCCATCACATATATTCATGATTCTTTTATTCATGAGTTTGTTTGCTTTTCATGTTATGTTGTTCTAGCCTGTGCTCTGTCTGTCCCTGACTGACAGGAACGTGGCATCCAGGCTACACCATGCGGCGCAGGTTTTTTTGTTTCGTTTTGGGGTTTATTGTCATCTGAGAAGGGCATTACGGATTGAGATTATGATAAAATTATGCAGACAGAATCGCGGATTTGCAAGGCACATCTTTACTTTAAAGTATCTCACAAGGCATGATTGTTCTTTTGTAATTTACAAAAGAAATCAATATGACACAAAGATACGGGGCACTGTGACTCTGCAAGAGATAAAATGGAGGACAACAGGAAGAACATTACAAAAAAAAAAAACAGCCAGTACAAATAAATAAAAATTTAGGCTGTATCATGGTTGAGAAAAGTTTACAAATTTATGGGCACAATTTATTATCTATACATTTACACAAAACAAGCATTCTGATCCCAAAAGCTTTTCCTTGCAGTCAGAATTTCTATAAAATTCCCAAACTGAACTTTTATTAATCTGATTTCAATGAAAAATGAAATTCGGTTCAATTCCGAGATCCAATGGAAGCTGCTTTTGGGGGAGGTGTTCATGTGTGTGTGTGTGTGTGTGTGTGTGTGTGTGTGTGTGTTACACATTTTTAATTATCTCTGGCTGTATGAATGAACCCAGGGCTCATTTCAGTCCTGCAGAGCCTTTCAGCTCCCCGGATGGTTAAAATAGCTTCGCTGGAGTGAATTCTTATGGGACGCATTCTTGTTTAAAAAAAACAAAACAAAACAAAAAATTCTTTATCTTTATTTACCTTTATACTATTATTTCCTTGTCGGTTTCACTCCGTGGCTGATACGTTGACCTCGGTGTTAGTGGAGTGTTCGCCATCAGAAGTGCTCGGCTTTTAGCTCTGTGCTCTGTGTTAATGAAAGGAATCTCACCTTTTTGGCTTTTACAGAAAGTTCTGCTCTGTTTCCATCAGCAGATTCTTTTCTTTTTTTTTTTCCCAGTCTTTTGAAAAAGCCCTGCTCAGTCTCAGGTCACACACAGACGGCCATATGAGCAGGCCTGCTCTGTCGCACTGCCTGGCTGACCTCCAGAGACATTCTCTCATTCTGCTGTCCTGCACTGACTCCTGCTCATCAAGTGTCAACCTGCAGAGCATTCTGTGACCACAGCAGAATTCAAATCCCTCTCGTTCCCCTAGAGCATCCGCTCAGTGTTCCATATGCTCTCACCCTCACTCACACACTCTCTCTCTCTCTCTCTCTCTCTCTCTCTCTGTCTTTCTGACGGGTGTGAAGTAGCCACATCCTCCATCACGTCCTCACTAGGAAAGAAAAACAGCCTTCTTGACTGCACACTTGCCTGGACATGCTACTCACACCTCCTACTGTTTTAATCGTCTGTGACTTACAACGGCCACGACTTACCGACAAGATAATGCCACACATTTTGAACAAATCTTGCAAAAACACGACAACATGTTTTTATTTGATCTCTTAATTGCAGATCCTTCACCCGGTCGTGTTCCAGCACACGGATTATAATACTTGTATTTTTCCTCCAGACGCCTGATTAGTCTGCAGAACCCTTTGAAAGTCTTTCTCTCTTTTATTTATGTATGCACTATATCTAGATCATACACTGATCTAATTTAAAGTCTTTTCAGCGCTGCATATATATATATATATATATATATATATATATATATATATATACATAGCCCATGTTCAGGTCAGGGGAGGAAAAAGAAAAATCTGTAGTCAGTTAAAAATGAGGACAAATTATGCAGCCCAAAAACCTGACTGATTAGACGTGTAATGTGGGTTATTACAGACGAGACTCGAGGAAGTAACCGAAGGACATTATAGTGCGAATCTTCTTTCTTACAAAATCATTCACTAATTTTTTTAAATGATGAAAATTTTTTTGATTTTTTAAATAATGCCTTTAATGAAAAAGGCAGGTCAAAGTTAAATGTACTGACTACATTTATAAAACCGGTTACTGATCAAGAAGTTGTTCTTCATGGGTCGGCAGAGGATTGTGAAACGGGTTCCACATGGGTTCCCAAGAAAGCAATCTATCCCCTGGAAAAGATAATTATCCACTCAATTTGACCCAGATGATCCACTTGAAAAAAAAAAGAAAAAAAAATGCAACCTATTGCTCTTCAGCACTGAAAGATCTTGAGCATGTGCATGTAGCTGTGTCTGATTTAACAGAAATATCAAAGCAAATCTGAAATCCATCTTTTAATCACATCCAAACATTTTACGCCAGTGATTTAGTGCTTGCAGGTAAAGACACTTGGTAAATACTTTCTGTTGTTCCTTGTGGTCTGGGAAGTGTGTTTAAGAGCTGTGGGAAAAAAAAGACGTATACAACTTTTGAGAATTGTGAAAATAATGGAACAATACGAACCTTGCATGAGAGAGAGAGAGAGAGAGAGAGAGAGTGGGTGTCTTTGTGCTGCAACCAAACTGACGGAAGTGAAAGGAAAGAAAAGACCACTTTGACTGTCTCACTTATAAAAATGTCACTACTTGTTTCGTGCAGTGTACGGACTGGGACGCCTCATTAACCGAACATAATTAGAAGTCTGAATTGACCATCAAGGTAGAAGAAGGAAGAAATAAGACACTGTGCAGCAAACTGTAAGCATCTGTGTTTCACCAGGTGTCTTGAGAATCAAGCAGTTTGATTTTCAAAAAGTATGTTAAGACTATTGATCCGGAAAGTAAAGGACAAACGGCAGTCATTTAGGGCTCTGTTGTTGCGCTCCATCAGTCTTGCTGATTTGTACAGATTGTGCTTGTGTCATCAGTCGCACACGGCAGGGTGATTTAGTGTGACTTTTAGTGAGGAGAAAAAAAACATCTACAGAAGCCATTTCTGAGCATTTGATAGCGTACAGCACTCACAATCAGCTGAACAGAAGTATGAAAAAGATAGAATGAATGTAAAAATGCATGTTTTTGTACATGCAAAGTATCTAATGGTCCAAGTTCTGGCTTGCAAAGGTACCTGCAAAAAAAATTTTAACTCGCATGTGCGTCATTGTTATAAGGTAAGAAACCACTGTGCAGGATGTGCAGACGTCTCTGCAATTACAAACTGCATGCACTGGAAGCAAAAGGCTGAAAACCTCCCCTATGCAATACTAAAATAGGCGACGTTAGACTCTGCTGCTGTTACCGGGAAATGTTCAGTGTTCGCGTCGCCCCGTGATAAACATCTTCATGTTGTTTCAATATTCAACTCAGACATACATCAGTTTTAATGTGGAGAGAGAAATAAAAAAAATAAAAAAAACTCGTTTGCATAAATGACATTAGGTGTCCTTATTTGCATATTGCATGATATGATCTAGGTAACATATTGTGCATTTTTAATCGCTTTGATCTAAAGACCAGTTCTCTGCCTAGGAAATTAATACTCCAGAAAGCTGTTTTGTATTATTTTAACAAGCATGTCCTGTATGAGGCCACAAAATAACTTTTATTTCTTGTTAGATTTGAATGGTGGACAATAGAGTTACTGGAATGGAGATTAAACTGTAGACATAGCAACTATTTCAGAATAAAAAAAGAACACATACAAATATTTATAGAGTGTTATCTAGCACACCTCTGCTGACTATACAGTATGGCAGGAAGACAGTAAGGGAAGAAGTACAGATATGAGTAGAAGGTGCACAAACATTATCTTATAAATAATCATGAGTGAAAGTACAAGAAGGAGGGGGGAGAGCAGCTGCCTGCCAAAACCCACATCCAAAACCAGTCACGGAGACACTTTCAGCAAGAATCTGACAATGTAATGTCGTCTTAAACAACGATTTATCTCCTTATTAACTGCTTCTAATTCCTTCTGAATTGCCTCTGGACTGTCCGTGTTGTGTTTTGTGTCCGTGTTGTGATGACACCATGTTGCTCATGGCTAATTCGAACTACAAAGGTAACCAGCGTCTAACACACGCCTGAATCCCGAATCCCTCTCTAACCCCTGATCAAGGGCACTACTTGGTGTGTGGGACAAGGGATTTTACGCTCTAGTTAGAGCACTAGCTTACAATTTTACCATATTTAGGATGCAATCCTTGAACGGCTTTATTTTCTAAAGCGGAATAATATGTGCAGACATAAAGACAAACTTTTAAGATTCCAGCACTGTCCACCTCCATGGCAAGAAACTACTTTCACTCTGTTATTAATAAATAAACCATGTCAGCTATCGGGGCCCCCTACTGGCCCGGGGGCCTCAAGCTGTTGCCTGCCTTTGCCTGTTGACACGCAGCGCCTCTATATATCTTCATTTGTTTGTTCGTTCATTGTGACTTGTTTAAATAAACATAGTACTTTCTTTAGGTCTATATTTTGAGAAAATGTCCCTGCTGGGTAAAAAAAACTAAAATAATAACTGCATGAGCAGAATTTAAAACATCTCTGTTAAAGCCAAAAGCAGATATCAAATAGCTTCAACACTAAACAGACACATACAGTATATATATGGATCGTGACATTGTGTTGCCCCCCTAAATTAAGTAATTGTTATTATTATTATTATTATTATTATTATTTCTATGTCAGCAGCTTTGAAGTTGATGAGATCCTGTTCCTGAAGTTTCTGTCCCTCCATCTCTGCCATTAAAATCGTTCCCGTTCCATACATTAGCTACAACCCTGAAAGCGCTGGCCTATGAAAGCGGTTTTGTTTTTCTTCCAGTGACCCCTAAATCTGTGCCATTGGTTTGACCCGACCTGTGAATTTCCTCCGCACCACGCTGTGGAATCTCTTTAAAATGAACATTGATGAAAGAAACATGATCCTCCCTTTTGAATCGTCAACATAAAAGCCAGTAGTAACACGGAGCTGACTTTTATGTGTTAACAGGGTGACTCAGAGCCGGCTAGTAAGAAGGACTGCGTCTGAATTCTGGGAAATGTGATGTGATGTGTTAATGCTCTTCAACTGTTTGCCATTAACTTAGTGACACCTACCTCTTTAAGGTCACATCTCCTCTTCCATGTTAAATGATAGACTGGCACTCTGAATAAATTGGTCAGACGAAGAGCAGAATTGCTTTTGCACAGCACGAGCGTACAGCACCGCGCTACAACGCCCCACAATGCTAACGATTTATAATCCAGGGTTTTATTTGGTGATAAAAGCTCGTGTGATGGAAGGTGACAGCTCCTACCAAAGCAATAAATCACAGCAAATACAAGGCTTCAGCTTTCGCTCAGAATATAAAAAGTGTCATTTTGCATTATTGATCTCATGAAAGCTTTGACCAAGAAGATAGCTTCGTGGATTCTGTGTAAACCTGAATGCTTTGTGGTGGGGAGGGGAAAGAAAAACTCTAACATGTCAGCTACATGAAGGCTTACTACCTGAAAGAGGCTTTATGATAAAATGCTTTAGATAGACTGAGTTTTTTTTCTTCTTTTTTTTTTATGATGAACATAACGCTCTTTACGTACAATGGAAAATTTAATTTTGAAATAATCAGTAATAAAATATAAGCAGCACATCAAACAGGCCTGCCATAAAAAAAGATGTTACAGAAGATGCCTACAAGACCATGTTATATAAAACAAAGTTTATTGTGTAAATTTCTTTAAACATTTGCATGAAATTATTAGCATTAGCATGTCTTTTTCCTACCTTGCCCCACGAAGTACCCCTGGATATTTGTATATAACTCAGGAAAGGCTGTTAATTAGTTAAACGAGGAGAAGGAACAACACCAACATGTGCTGGAGAGGTGGGACTGACTCCAGGGTCGGGGCTGTGGTTAATTTGCATGCTTGACAGAAAAATCATTCATTAAATCCTTCCTTCTTTCATTTATTTATTCATACATTTATTCATGGATGGCAGTCCATCACCGTGACTCACACACACACACACACACACACACACAATCACTCACACATAGATTAAAGTAGCCGATACACCCACTGGTGTGTTATTGGGAGAAAACCAGAGGACCCTCAGGAAACCCAGGCACACACAGGGAGAATCACAGTAATATCCAGGTAAAAAGAAATAGATAAAACGGAATTAAGAATTAAACAAGTTACCCAGAAAGTTCATCCCTCAGTGTTCTGTCTCTTAATATGTTTACAAAGGTTTACTTTTTTTTTTTTCCATAAAGATTCCATATAAACCAAAAACTGCTAACCATCCAAAGAAACCTTGACGAACTATCTGACTAATAGTGTACGAAAGTAATATTAAGTCTGATGAAGACGATAGGATGCATGTAGCATTATAGCATGTTTTCTATTCTCATTTTTTCTCATCTGGTTTTCAAAGTGAAAGTGTTCGAGAGCTGGTTTCACTCGCACACGAGCAGACGTAAGAGCGGCCCGATGAAGGTGCAGCATGCTCGTTCAGCATGCGCGTATACTCCCTCCGTTTCTTTTTTCACGGGTTGTGGTTTCTTGAGTGAGTCAGAGTGAGTCGGAGGCCTCTGGAGAGCGGGTGTGTCGACCTCGCTTTCAAACCACAACATGCATGCCATTTCTGGGCATGAAAACCACCGCACACTCCGGGAGTCATGAGTCCAACCACGCCGAACAATGCCCTTCAGTTAGACTTTTTCCCTTCCCGGCATTCTTCCAGTCATGACATCAGCACCTCCTTCTCGAAAAGACGCAGCTGCCGTTGTCACTCGGGGTACGTTTAGTGGCTACAAGAGCAACTACACATCACGGTGCTGAAGGACAAATGTTTGAGAAGCCTCTAATAAAACTGTCATTGACTTTGGCTTACACGCAGCTGGCACTGCTGAGCCTGTGAATGTACTGGTACTTTTTGTAAGAATATCTAAAATATCTTTTGAGATTCTTACTAGGATTTCCCCTGAGCCTGGTGTCTTATGGTCTACGTTTACAGTTGTGGCTTATTTCACAGCAGGAATCTATGACCGTGTTATACAAAAAATTTATTCAAAACATTGCATATTGTTGCTGTTAATGCTACACTACTGATCCTTTAATTATAATTATAATTCTCTGGTCAGCCCTGAGCACTTAGTCTACAGTTTGTTCAGTTTCACTTGTTCTCTCTGTGTTTTGTTGTTCCCCCTGGGTTCTTTGGTTTCCTCCCACTTCACAGATATCTGGGTAGATTGACTGGTTACACCAATTTGCCCTGATGTAAGATTTATAATATATAGTATGAATGGTATGAATGGCATCCTGTCCACACTGTGTTTCCTCTTTGGGGGGGGAGGGGGGGGGGTTTGTTATAATGGGGGGGAAGCCCTTTTAGTTAAAATGTCCTTCTTTTCTTCACTTTAATGGTTTCCTTTATTACTCACAAGTCAGTTGGACTACCTGCTAAGATCTTCTACTAGCCAAGCCATGTCTCTGAATATGATGTTTATACCTGTGCTGTATTTTGACTCCAATTTAAATTTGACTCCATTATTTATTGTCTCTACTACTGTTTTTTTGTTACGTCATCCTCATCAGTGGTTCAAATGCTCAGCCTTTCTGGTCTCCCGTTTCTACACTGTTCTCATGGATCATCCTTTACATCGGTGGTTCCACTTCCCCCTGCGATGCTTATATTGGCATGGGGTTAAGGGCGTTGCCCGAGGGCGCAACAGTGGCAACTGACTCAAACCCCCAACCCTCCAATCAGGAATTTAGAGTCTCAACTCTTGTGTCTACTAATTCTAAACTGGATTTCACTTTAATGAACACTTTAATGAATCGAACCACCACTACACCAACGTGCCTAATACAGAATCCTGACTGTTATAGCTTATGTTTAAACTTTTTTTCAAACCTTTTCTCCTATTAAACATCATCACTATACCTGCACTATAACCCCTAGTGACACCAGCAAGTTTACAGAGGTTTCCTTTTCATTCTCCAAGCATACACAAAAATACATATTTACATCCACTACGCAATTATTATTAATCAGTAACATTAACATTTGCAAACCTTTAGTGTCAATATTTTATGTGATTCATAATTCCTAAAAAACGTTGCTACAGGTCGATAATTTTAGCACTTCTCACACACCCACTTCAATGTGACGGTTTCAAGGTCTTAGTTATCTGATCTACTCGCCTTATTTTTGTGGTGCTTCAGAATGAGAGCTGTGTAGACCTAATTAACTTTAGCCTTAGTCTTCGTGTTCTGGGAAGCTCACAGCAGATCCAGCACCTCTCATAATCTAAGAAGCACATTATCTTACCGCGGCTCATTATCTTCAGGCACTAGCCGTCACACGTTTCGGAAGAGAGATTTAAAATAGAGTTCATTAGCAGAATTTGTTTTTTTTCTTTCCTCCACACTGATACTGGTCTCTCTAAAGCAGCTGCGCTCATGAGGTGCTGATGCAGCGAGTCTATTCATCATTATACAGTATTTGCTGTTTGAATGTTTACAAGCTTACCTGTGTATTGTATTAATAATAAATACAAATGTATTATTCGAAACAGATGAAATGTTCGAAAAAAGTATGTTGTTGTTGTTGTTGTTGTTGTTGTTGTTGTTTTAGAATACTTGGAGATTCCAAGAGCATTTGGTTCAGATCAGAGATTTGCATCTAGGGAAAGAAAAATAATTCTTATGAAGTTTATGAAGAGAACATCTAATGTATGCTGGAATTTCTACCACTAAACTTTCCACCCAGTGTTCTCCAGTGTTTCTGGGGCCACAGCGGTCAGGTTAATCAAACATACGTTCTGATGTAGACCATGCAAACTTTGGGCTTTTATCTAAAGATGGATACAGATACAGTTAGCACTACTGTGGCTAAATGTTTGTGGTCTCCTCATCAGTAGGTCCATATGTGCTTGTTAAACATCCCATTCCAGACTTCCTGTAGTTCCTCTTTGCTGTTATAATAACCGTCATGCTTCTGGGAAGGCGTTCCACTGGATTTTGCAGCATGCCTATGGACATTTGTTGGACATTTGTGTTTAAGTCAAACGCCGGTACAGCAGGCTTTCCATTTCATCCCAAAGGTGTTTAGAGGTCACGGCTCTGTGCAGGAATCCTGCGTTCTTCCAGTCCAACCTTTTCAAACCATGTCTTTATAGTCATTTGTCTATACAGTGTGAATTAAATATTCTTTTTTTATTTATGTTTTTACATAATTTCTTTTCAATCAAGAGTGCAGGTTCTCATCTTTTGTGAGACTGACATTACTGATCCATTGATCCAAACTAGACACATCATTCTCCAGTCTGAGCCACACAACTGTGGGATTAACATTTTGTCCTATTAAACACATCAGTTTCAAGTCATTATCTAATCGATAAAACAATAAGCATAATTTGGAGTCTTAAAAGGAAAAACTAAAAATGATGTAGATTTCTGTAGTAGTATTGATATGTGAGTGATGAAATCTTTGAGAAACTTTGCGCTGTTCTATCTACTGTACTTTATGCAGCATCTGGCCGTAAAGTTGAATAAAGAGGTGAAATTGCCGTGTGATTTTTATCATAGAAGTCTAAAGCTACACCTACAGTATAGTCACCACCGAAGACGTACCCCTGGTGGCACTGGCACTTTGGCTCCCCAGGTTCCTGCTTCAAATTTTATTCCCAAATAAGATGCATTCATCAGGGCTCTTTTTGAAAAGTGTTTTAACTTTTAATCATTGTCAGAATTTTTAACAAATGTAGATAAACCCTGAACAGTATGTTGGAAAACATCACCCAAAACCTGGGGCATTATTTCTGTGGGACAAGAACAAGCAAATATAATGGAACAGCCAAAAGATTGTGTTCTTTGAGTATTCTGGGGAAACAGCTAGAACTGACAGATGTTAAGCAAATGTGAACCACCAGAAAGTATCAGAAGATTTATGAACCGGCTCTAGTCTGAGGAAGACTTTGTATGAACAGAAAGAACTTATAAAAATAGGGCAACATTCATGCAAAACGTCCTGCATTATTATAATTTCATATAATATAATATGTTGAATTGTCAAAATTCAATATTGTTAGGAAATCCTTAACCGAGCAGAATAAACGATTGACCACCGACATTTTGATACGTAAATATGAAAAGACAAAGTGAGATCGGTCCTTTTTAACACTCTTAAGTTTAAAACTTATTTAGGAACTAATGAATCTGTTCTATTTCACCATCAGTGCTGGGAAACACCAGCATGCAACCCTTTCTATACTATAGATGAAAATGTGTCTCAGGCCGTGTAGCCGCAGGACTGGTACACATCTGTGAAGTTGTGCAATGCTTATTTCATGTTCCCCTTTACGCCAGAACACAGCTGCTTCATAAGGATTAGTCTTTGAATTCTAAATCCTGCCCTCTCTCTAGCACGACCCTGGGTGTTTTCAAGACATGTGCAGGTGAGCTTGTCTCCTCTAATGGCATGAAAATACAGCCATGTGGACCCAGGACATGCTGTTCTGTACGTACCCTGATTCCTGGAAACACAAGCTATAGAGTAACGTGCCATTCTACCACATTATGAGTCACAGTGTGGCTTGGTTTTTGGCTCGAGGACGTCTACATATATAAATAACGTCATTGTCTATTTCTAGAAAATTGCGTTTGACTTCAGAATAGCTACATCAACACACAAGACCATCTACATACACCCACACACACAAAGGCATGAGTCAATAACCAGAACATAAAGAAGCATAAAGAGCTTCAGTTTCCTGTTATAAAGTGCAGTGAGCAAACAGTGTGGAGAATATGGATTGTTTAAAAAAAAAAAAAAAATCAAATTCATTTAAATTCATGTTCCATTGTTGCAGTATCTTGTAGAATAAAAGAGTTTCTAAAAATTCTCTGTGGCTCCCGATGGGAAGCTTGTCAAATTGACTGAGAGGAGGATTGGAAGGATCTCTCCAACTTTGCTCAGCAGTCTGCCTTTTAAACGCTTTGAAAAAATGAAAAAAAAGAAAAAAAAAAAGAAATCTAATCTCAGATACTTGTCTCTGTGGTTATGCTACTATATTCTCTATATATGGATAATGACAATGTTGGATATTTGTTTAACCAAAAAATTTATATTATATTATATTATATTATATTATATTATATTATATTATATTATATTATATTATATTATATTATATTATATTATAAATGGCTGCAAAGCCTAATAATAGTATTGGTGACAAAACACAGTGTATCTGCAGTATATTTAAGATGGGCTGATATATTTTTGATTAAAGGACACATTCTGGAACATATTGGAGAGAACATGCACTATCCATAAACGGACACTAAGATTAAGAAATATTGCTGAAAAAAGAAAGGAAATTTAAGTCAAAGTCAAAGTCAAAGCAGCTAATCTTTTTTTGGGGGGCTTTGTCCCATTTATCCTAGGGGTCACCACATTGGATTATTTGATCCGTGTTTGATCAGGTTTTTTGCTGGATGCCCTTCCTTCCTTTGCTCACTACACTTGGGAGTGGCACTGCATACAGTGACTCAACAGGAAACTCAACTGGCAACCCGTCTGTGGCAGGGCTCGAACCCCGTCCTTCATACAGCAACCCGGAGTCGCATCCGCCTGCACCACCTTCATTAAATGATTAAGGCTGATTATTTTTTATGTCCAACATCAGCTGTCTTGTAGAAAGAAGCTAAAGCTCTTATTAGCTTGTGATATAGCTGCCTTATGCCATCTAATAGCTAAGATTGGTTCACACAGTGATAAGGCATTACTACACATCCTGATAAATTATAATATCATATTTTATTTATTTATTTGTTTAATTTTTTATTACAAAAAGTAATATAAGTTTGGATGATGTTGTGATTCAATTTGTTTTAACTTAAGGAATTCTTGGTTAGTCTTATGCAGCCACAACAGCAAAACTGAAATGCTTGTTATTTATTTATTTATTTGTTTGTTATTTTCCCTCCTGAGGGCCAGTTTCCCAGGCAGTTTGATCCCGGCCCTGTGCGCGTCCATGGTCTGAGTAATTGCTCTAAAATCATTTAACTGTAAAGATCCTCATTTTGCTTTGCGTAGTGATGATATGAAAATGCATTTTCATCAAGCGGGCGCTGAAGTAATTTTGTTAGTACCGGCCTACGTCGAAAATCACGGCTCTAATGTCCTCTTCCCCAAAGGCCATCATGGCCCAGGGCCTTATTTAGCTTTACTCCCTCTAATCTAGCTGCTACCTAAATCTCATTAAGTTTGAGTCAACAACACCACTGCATCTGATCAAGAGCAATACAATCATAACAACAATCAAATCTATAATAAAACTCGTTAAGGCAATCAGCAGAGAGACAAAGCTATTTGTAGGGAACGTCTTCCTTTCCATCTTCTCTACTCATCCTTCTTACTCATTTTTCTTATCTTATTGTTTGGTTTTCCTAATTATCATATTCATATGAGTTTCTACCTGTTTTTCTCTCACTAGCTTTATTTCTCTGTTAATAAATGAGGCTTTTCTTTGGAAGAGATATTGCTTCTATTCCTTGCAAACCCCTGGTGGTTTGTTATTACAATAAACCTGAGTAACCTTTGAGCAGGTACAGGAACATCAGATCAGTCTTACAGTTTCTCAATGCTCTGTTCACTTTAAATCTCATAATCTTCACATCTAGTTTCTCTAGTTTATCTTATATTCCAGAAGCAGATATACATCCTAATGGTCTGATTTCCTCGAGGATTAATAACACACTGGTTTATATGCGTCACACACTTTGTCAAAGCATTGATTTAGGATTCACATCTCGTGCACCGGACACAGTCAAAATCCTGCTGCAGTGCTGGAAGGGGACCAGAAAGTTTAATTAAGCAATAGTGCATGAGCAAGAGTGCAGTTGTACAAATAAGTGTAAGTGAACAAATAATCACAGTGCTGATATTTAGTATAACAACACGACTGTATGAAAATGCATGATACATCTTTTATTCAACAATTCTAAAAAATTTAACATAGACTAAATTGCATTAGACTTCGCATTTCAGAGACAATATGGCCAAATGTTCTGTTTATTTGTGCCAGATATAAGTCCCAAAGAAGCTACTGTAAACATGCTTGTGCTAGTTTGCTAGCTAGCTCATGTTCATTTGGACAGTGTTAAAGTTGCTTCTGTAAAAATTTGCTTTCAACTGTCAAGCTTTTTTGTTTTAATGCAAAAATTGTATGTCTGAAAGTGCTTGAAATAAGTAGTGGAATTTCGAATGGCAAACCCAGATGAGGACAGAGAGCATCCCAGTGTGGTCACAGGAACTGTAAGTGCTGTTGGAATGCTGCTTGACTATTCAAATTAGTGGACTGCAACTAACTGTTTGTATAATAAAACAATGGTTCATCTGGAGACTGAAGAAGGTATTGTTATCACGCCCTGCCATGTTTTCCACTACCTTCGCGCTGTTAATCCTAGGTACAGACACTAAATATGAAAAATCTACACGCCCCTGTTAAAAAGATCCTTTTCTGATACACTGCCTGGCTAAAAAACATCACCACCGGGATTCAACCATTAAAATAGTTAAGAGCCTTCCATTTAGTATTTAACCCTAACTGATGCAGTGAGAAGATTTTTGAGTTTCTCATTTCTAAAAAATCTTTGTCGGAAAACATATCCTGTGGGTGTGGCAAAGATGTTCCTCTGTTTCAGAAGGGTCACGTTATTGTGCTGCATCAAGCAAAGAAAACAACTATGGAGAAATTATGCTGAAACTACTGACGTTGTGTTAAGAACTGTGTTAAAAAATACATTATTAAACTCTGGACAGATACAGTAGTGATGATCCATTATCTTCAATGAGAGTTGAGAGTTATGGGAGACCACTTAAACGCTTAGTGAAATCATATTGTTAAAAAAAAAATACCAACTAGAACTCACGGCTGTATTTAATAGTAAAAGTAAGAGCTTAATCACATGATGAGGACTCGGAAGCGATGCTCCCATCATGCATAGTGTCCACTGTACAAGCCTCTGGAGACAGTGGTATGATCTGGGCTTGATCAGTTACTCTGACTCAGTAACATTCAGAGTCTCGATCGTAACACCATTGAGAATCTTTGGAATGTTCTGGAAAAGACTTTGTACATCAGTAGATTCCCAGAGGCCTGGTAGAGTCCCGTCCCGAGAGGTCAGAGCTGTTTCCTTGGCACAGGGGGAATATCCAACCTAGGTGGCTTTAATCTAAATGGTTTTAAAGTTATGGCTGATTGGTGTACAGTATAACCCGATTGCATGGATACATAGTTATGTGACTGTAAGTAGAATTAACCACATTAATTTCAAAAGTAATTATAAAATGCCTATCATCAAAATAATTCGGATTAACCCAAGATCAGCTGTTTCTGCAGAATATTCTTGACATCTTGGTGATTTCTTGCAACTGGTGAAGCCGTGGTCCTCAAAGAGCGCGCACGTACAGGACGAAAGGTATTGATCAGGAGAGGGATACAAAAGATTTTCCAAAACATTAGGAAGCCAGTGAAGGTCATTGTTAAGAAGTGGAGAGAATGGAGCATAACAGTGGCATTACTAAGGACAGGACATTATCCTTCAAAAAATAAATAAAAAAATAACAACAAACTGAAAGAGACGGACAGCAACATTAAAAGAGCTGCTCAACATCTGTATGTAATGACATCAGCCTCTCATGTTCTTCACATGTCTGGGCAGAGTGTTTAGACAGAAGCTTTTTCTCAAGAAGCTTTATCGCATGAAAAATAAATAAATAAATAAATAAAATAAACACCCATGTAAATCACCCCAAACCATTTGGCAAGATATATTATGTTCTGATGAACGTTTTCATGCCATAATTCTAATAGATATATATTTTGGCACAAAAACAAGACAGAAGCTTTTGTGTTCATGACTAGCGTGCTGACGCACTGACTGAAGAAATAACCTCCCCATCATTTATAGAATCACATTTACATGTCTAACTATTCATAGCTCAGTATTTGCACAAATGCTGTATGCATGAATGATCAGGATAAGACACCAGACATGAAGCTTTGTCATACAGAGGTGGGTCCAGTACAGCAGAGGTATTGGTTTGCTGTCTAGGTAGCAGAGATATTTTCTTTCATGTCTTCCATGTCAGCGACTGCGAGAGAACTACAGACATTTATCAGAAAACATGTAAGACTTTCTATGTTCTATGAAACTTGATTAAAGATAACAGAAGCCTCTAATTATAAAGGGGCTGCAAGGGTGCTTTCCAGTTGCTGTTTTTAACTCTTGTCGTCTGTGCGTGATGCATGCCCACGTGTCTGCTGGCTGTGTGTAGAGTGCAATGGCGTGTCTGTTGCTTTTGTTATCTGTAAGGACGTTTGCGCTGCTCTGCTACATTAACTCTCAGTTTGTGCTGTTTGGTGCCGACATTCCGGGCGGTCTCGGGGTAGTCGGGCCTCTGTGCCGTCAATGTGCCTTCTGCTCACTTTTTGGGCAAATATGATTTCAGTGTGACATTCCCATTTAAAAATGTCCCCTGTGTCACTTCCTTGTTGACATGATGCTCCAAATAAAGCCCATGCAGACCACAGAAGGAAGCATATCTGTGCCAGGGTGTCAAAAAAATAAAGAAATAAAGAAATACATAAATACACATTGAGCATTCATGATGCAAGCTATAATTAAACAGAAATCTTTCCAGAACATCATCAGATGGACACTGTAAATAAT
>JAQMYJ010000023.1:18926300-18955306 GCA_030014305.1 Clarias laeviceps
ATGGGGCAATAAAATGAAGTCAGCTGACGACCTGAATGTACTGAATCACCAGGTCATCACATCTATGGAGGGTTTTTTCTACCCTGATGACACAGGCATGTTCCAGTGTGAAAGAGTGTTTTTTTGGGGGCATGAGGAATCATTTAGACATCAACTAGACAACACATTGTACGCTGTAATCAAAACTAAAAGCAGTCAAACAAAATATTAGTGTGTGTGACCATTTTTGTCCATGCAGTGCAAACATTGCTTAAAGATTAAAAATGTGGTTTAAAAAAGGTGAAATAAAAATATTCTGAGAGTCAAAACTACTTGTTGTTTATCTTGCTTTATGTTACACTAAAACATGTCTCCTGACTCCCAGTTTTACTAAATGGTGCAACTGTAATTATCTATGGTTTAAAGTGGGAACGCTAATTTGTAGAATACCAAAAAATACATTTAAACGTACAAAGCCTCTTTTATATTGTAATTATGTCCAAACATCAACCCATCCATCCATCTAGGAACCTCTGTAGTCCAGTTAGGTGCTGGGTTTAACTGCCTTTCCTTTTAACCACTGGACCGAAAATGCTATAAAAAGCATAATTTTAGTGGATGCACAATGTTCAAAGATACTTTGCCCTCCAAAACTAAACCTTAGCCATACCGATGTCTATAATTCTGCACTTACAAATCTCACGTCCTCTGTTATGACATCATGGTGGACTTGGTACTGATTGCCGTGGTGCGAGCGGTCTTTGGAGTGGCTCAACCCTTGGCGTGCCAGGCTGGTGTAGTAACGCACAAATCGTGTCCTGCGCACCAGCAGATGCAAAATAAAACACTTCAGCTCCATGCCGATGGAGATGAGGAAGAAGATGATGGTGTTCTTCCTCTCGTCTGTAATCAGCAGCTTGGTGAAGATCCGACTCAGTGAAATGATCACTCCAGCCGTGCCTGAGAATAGAACAGCGCTTTCAGTACACATGCAGTTCTGTACCGGGTCTGACATGTACAGTACGCAACACCTGTTTATCACAGTGCTGTCAAAAACTCACATCTGAAGGTGTTGATTAGTTTGGTGTGACGGAACAGTTTTAGTCATGTCAGCTCTGACAGTTTCAGTCATGCGTAATAAAAACAATAAGATTTCTTTTAATGCTGTCAGTTTCATGCTTTATTGTTTCCACAGTAACAGTTTGTTCACATCCCACTAATGATATGTTTAAAAAGCTTTATTTAACAAATTTAGTTATTAAATCATTAAACAAGCAAAAAGCTTTCTGAGTGTAGGCATGTATTTAACATTTATTAAAGGATTTTGCTTGTTGTAAATGTTAATACGTTTTCTGCCCTGGGAGATGTTCAGTCTCGATTCTTTGTAAAATACTAAGCTGCCGTAAGAGTTCTGATATTGTGTAAACTTTTCCATGCCTGTATGTATGTTCATAAAACAACCCCTTCATCATTCTTTAAGAAATTCTTTTAAATTCTTTAAACGGAACTATTTCCTAAAGCCCGTGTCCAGACAAATATACATGCAAATGGATCGCTGGAACCCTTTTGTCTAACAGGAAAATGCTGATGTATTTCCAATCATCTGTCTGTCTGTCTGTCTCCAGATCTCTCTATGAGTTAGATGATAATGACTTTTTGTCCACACACAGGGCACCTGGACAAAAGCGTAAATATTCTTTCTCTGTATTAAAAAGAGACCTTATGACACATCATGCATGCCTATGTGTCTGCCCAGCCTTTAAGCGTATTGCGGTGCGGCGAGCGCATCAAGCAATAATTCTTCCTTTAATTCATTTGAAATTTAACAATTTATTTGCTCATCGTAAAAGCTGCATTTTGTCCTTTATTAATTTTAAGAGAGCAAAAAAAAAAAATGAGACTGGAGAGCGAGCAAGTGTTTATAGCTGTTATAAGGTAAGTGTTAACAGGAACGATACTGTCGTGTGAATGTTCCCCAACATTAAATATTACAACAAATAGCTTGTTAATTAATAAATGAATAATTCCAATTGATGGCAGATCCTGTGTTGCAAAAGAAATAAAACACTTTGGGATGTGTTGTTCTAAAAAAAAAATCCACTCAATTATGGTAAGAAATCTACTTTCCTATAATAGCACATTTATTCCTTAAATCAATCATGCCGGATTATCTTACTTTCTCCCGTCATTACTCCTTGTGTGTACCGCTTCGGCAGCATTCCCATGTAGCCATAAAAACTGGACTGCTGCACTGTTGACAAATCAGACAAACTATCAAACTCACAGGTTAATTACAGCAGATATACAGTATACACTACGTCAATAAGAGGGTACTGTACCCCGTACCTGTGCATCCGAATGCCACAACACCCACAGCTATTAGGTTGAGGGCGTACGCCTGGTTTGTGGTGAACTTCTGCAGCCACACGTCAAAAATGCTGACAAAAAGCAGAGGGCCGAGAGCAAAGAGGTAACCTGGAAGAAATGACGTTTCTTAGTTTTAATACAAAGATTTTCCTGCACGTATCATATTACAGTTGAAAAGAAAAACAATACTAACAATACTGGATCTTTTCACTCTGGCTAAATATTCTACGTCCTGCCTTTGGCAAATCAAGGGCATTGCTGTCTTAGTGGCTTGGCTCAATGCCCAAACACCAGCCACTGGTGCAGTGCCGGTCCCAAGCCCGGATAAAACAGGAGGGTTGCGTCAGGAAGGACGTTATATGTGGATCAGATGGTCCACTGTGGCGACCCTTCAACTGGAGCAGCCGAAAGGCTAATAATAACAACTGCCTTAAGCAAATCAATTAATGACAAAGAACCAAGAGTTTGGCTTCTTTCCCCAAGAGGTGGCCGTGTCTAAAATGACTTACTCATACTCTTTACTGTTAATGTATGCGTCATACTAGGAGTACAGAACCATGCCATTATTTGAATTGTATCTCGATCTGCTTGTTTGTTAGATGTGGTCTGTTTCTGCAGAAAGTTTTTTTTTTTTTATGTGCTGAAAGGACTGGAAATATGTCACTGATAAAGATGACTGTTGGAAAAAAGAAGCCATTTTCTATTCTCAGATTATAACATCAAATAGCAATTGCAACTCAGTCCTGAGAGTAAAAACTCCCTTTATTTCTCTATATATAAGGGATATATTTTCCCTTATACACTAATGCACTTATCACAGTGTTTCACTAGTGATGGACACCATCAAGGTAGAGGAGCCGTGATCGGACTGCCTGCTTCATGTCTGAAACACCGGCCTCTCAGGAACTCCTTTAACAGCCCAAACGTGTGGAAATGAATTGGAGCGAGGTCAGGACTGTACGGGGGACGTGTCGATAACTCCCAGCCGAGTTCGAGGGATCCTCATTCACAGACAGTCAGCTTTCTTAGAACGTTTCATCACCGTACTGTGTTTGAAGTCTTCTATAAATGTCAATCAGTTTTACGCCTTCATTCACATGAAATTTCATCATAAGTTCCAGTCTGACTTGAATGCACCTCTGCACTTCAGTCAGCGCTTTTATGGCAAGTGTTGTATCTTTTATCTAAAGTAACTGAATAGACCAGCCGTTTTAAAACAATGCTACTTTTCCCAAATCTATTTATACAGATGAAAACATCTAATATCGGACCTTTTTCGGTTTTTAAGTTTGCGTCCTTTAAACCTGAGACACACTTGCAGCATTTAATTAAAATGTCTTTTTATAGCAGGAAAGAATGACTGACACTGCTGTTTGCTCTTGGTGTGTCATCTTTGTAAACTATATGGAGCGATGGCAGATTTTCCTTTTTGTTTGTACATCAAACAGTTTTATTTTGAAGCTGAGGTTAAGTTGGGGTAAAAGCAAACATTAGATCTATCAGATTAGGTTTATCTATTCATATGATGATGATGATAAACTTGGTATTGTCACCAGGGTTGCCAGGTTCTAGTCTGTATAAAGAACATGAATAGATAGACCTAATCTAATAGATCTAATGTTTGCTTTTACCCCAATTTAAACTCAGCTTCAAAATAAAATTACACCTTCACCAGGTTGCTGCAGGGTTGCCAGGTTTTGGTCTGTATGAAGATCATGTATTGTAGATATACACTATAAATCTGAACTGCACACTACTGATCACCTTTCCCCTGATCCTCCACTGTGACTAAAATCCAGGAAAAAAAAGTTTTTCTTTGCCCTGACATCTTGAACTAGTTATAGAACTTTTTGTGTGCTTTTTGTATTGTAGCTGAGGTGTGAATTTTTCTGAATGCATGGTCCCGGAATAATCATTTAGTATAACTATCTAAATGTACCTGTCAGTCAAAGTCACATTCAGAATGATGTTAGAGTTTTTACATTTTTTTGTGGAATAGTTTCACCTTGACTGTGAACCAAAACATGTTTACTTTTTTTCTGGTTAAAGAGGAAAAATGTATGGAAATGCTAAAGAAAGGCTTAATGACTGTATAATCAGAGAGCAGATAAACGCTTGGTGAATTTACATCTTCAACAGTAGAAATCAGAGCTCTGTATAATAGTGAAAGTAAGAGCAGTTCCCCGCACAATGTGATGAGCAGCTGTGTGTCCATAAGAAAAACCACTTGGTGGGGATATAATCAGAAATAAAAAGACTCCAGTTTGCTAGAGAGCATAAAGACTGGACTTTGGAGCGATTGAAAAGGGTCATGTGACCTGATGAGTCCAGACTGATCCTATTCCAGAGTGACGGGCGTGTCAGGGTAAGAAGGGAAGGACATGAAGCGATGCTCCCATCATGCATAGTGTCCACTGTACAAGTCTCTGGAGACAGTGTTATGATCTGGGGTTGATCAGTTACTCAGGTCGAGACTCAGCAACGTTATGGGGCAATAAAATGAAGTCAGCTGACGACCTGAATGTACTGAATCACCAGGTTATCACATCTATGGACTGCAGTTCTGGAAGCACAAGGAGTCAAATTCACACATGAAATGAAAACCACAGGAGGTTCAATAAAATATTAAAACGTGCCACATTTTTGGCAAAACACATTCAGATAGTTAAACCAAATGATAATTAATCCTAAACAAATACAGATCTGAAAAAATAGATGGACATGACAACAAGATGCCGAGAACGGATAAAATGGTACAGACGTCTGAAGAAGTTGGATGGTTTTGTAATGTTTTTCTTTGATTCTCTTCCAAATTTCTCTCTCTCCTATAAATCCAGCTTTAAAAAAGATTTTAAAGCCTTATGTTCTCAGTTCTGTCAGCCAGTTATCTTTTATGATGTGTGCATCCATATAACCTGCTATTGTTAGCATAAAGAGTCCAAATGCCCAGAGAAATGTCAAATCTTCCATGCTTGTCTAGCGCGTCCTTCTGATGCGGAAAGAGGTTTTGCAGTTATTTTGTTCATGAGATTTGTTATAACAAAAAAAATCTTTTTTTTTTGGAGAATCAGTCATACACCTGCAACACTATTGCTGTAATGCGGTATCTTCTGTGTTTTTTGTTGTTGTTTTTTTCCTATGGCTTAGTCAGTTCTCCTGAGATATTCAGAGTATGTATAGGAGAAAACATTTGAACCACATTTTCTGCATTATATCCGCAGTGGCATGATATACTTTCTGATTCAGTGATGCCTGGGGGTTTATACAATGCAAAAGAAAACCTTAATGTAAAGTTATTAAAGGAGATGTGTGATGGCCTCATCATTTCTTTCCCCTTCCTCTTGGGTCCATGTGCGTCTGTCGTTATCCTTCACATACACAAGCAGAACTACGAGGTCTTCATAGAGGAAAAAATAATAATTGCATTTTAATATGTCCTTTTGAAGTACAGTAGATGCTCAGTTACATGTAAAATGTGTAACAGATGTGACTTATAGGGATATGAGTAAGAGATGAATGTATAAAAATGCAAAGCTTTCTCTCTCTCTCTCTCTCTCAAAGATAATAACAATATTTCACCAGAAAAAAGGCATGCTTTCCTATAGAAATGGAAATGTTGTTTTGAAAATGAATCACCTCTTGCTTATTCTAAGCCTCCCCCTTGCTCTTTTCCTACTGATCTGGTTCAGCAGGATTCTGAGGATGTTAGAGCTGATGACTGATGCGGCAAGCGGAGTGAGATCAGAGCCCATCCTCCCTCCTTCTTTAGGGCCAGTCATGCGTTCTCTCAGGTCAGTACGCTGCCTCCTCCTTTCAGCTTATATGCGTGTGTGTGTGTATACAGTATATCTGCGTAAACAGACTTACCCACGGTGATCCTGGTGTGTAGGCTGAGCAGCTCCACCAGGACATTGTTCAGTACCACCGCAACCAGAGCCACGAGAATGTACGTCAGGCTCATATCGAACACAATGGATGTCCCTGGAAAGGCATGAAAGACGAATAATCACAACCTCAAATCCCATCATTAGTCACATATCTTATCAGAGCTCCTTCTACAACGAACAATAGGCACCAAAGACGAATGAGAAGGCAGTCGGATTTCAAAGACATTTCAGAAGGAGTCAGGCTCACCGTTCTTACACCTACAGACGTATATATTTATAGAACATAAAACGGGACTAGACGGGAAAAGCTCTACCTTCAAATTTATGATGGAGGTAGTCCACTTCGGTGATGAAGCTATTGTAAGGCAACAGGAAGCCGACTCCAGCCAACAGCATAGCAAAATAGATTCCATGATAGCGATCATCTGGAACTGGTTCCTCCAGCACTTTGAACATAAACCAAGCAGAAACGCATATAAACATACAGTATATACATATAAATTTGAATAACATACGAACCTCTCAGCATCTGTCCACATGTTAAAGTCAGCTTTTACACAAGCATATGGACTACAGTATATGAGCGCTTGCTGATTTCTCACAGTCACTCTTTTTCTTTACTGGTGCGAGAGGGTTCAGGTGATGTGACTGACACCGTTTCATTTTTATGACATTTAGACTACTTTGGTGGTGGCAGGAGGAATGTGGAATTTTAAACAGCCTACCTAGTTTTTGTTAAAACGTTCAAGTCAAACTGGGACTTATGATGAAATTCCTTGTAAAGACATAAAACCGGCTGACATTGACAGAAGACTTCAAGCCGGTACAGTCACAGAACAATTAGCTGCAGTAAAACATCTGAATGGTGCAAATGTTATAAAGAAGCTCATATACATACATACTCTAAGGCATTTCCACATCTTTGGGCTGCTAAAGGAGTTCCTGGGAGGCCAGCGTTTCAGACGTAGAGCAGGCAGTCTTTCTACCTTGATGGTATCCAAGCACTAGTGAATGTAATTTTTACGCTCTCGTTTATTCCTCAAAATCAAAAGAATCAAAAGTCCCGGTTTGACTTGAACGATCCCTCGCAGCTATGTACTATATAAATGCAGGTTATATATTATATGCATGCATATAGACTTCGCAAACTGTTTGTGTAAAGTCCATAAAACCGTATCTAATACATATTTAGTTCCGACTTAAGCGCAACCGTTGCCGAGTATCCCTTTTCACGGCGCTCTAACATCATTGATTTACCTAACGTGGCCTTCTACTCTAACATCTACACTAACAAGGTTAGCTCTTTCTATTACACAGCAGGTGATATAACCTTCTCTGCAGTTTGACCTCAGGCCTGGAACATGCAGTTTGTATCCAAACACACAACACAATTTATCCAATTTGCAGTGACTGTGGTTTTGTGCCCTGACTGATATCAATCTCCAGGCAGTAGAGCAGTTATATAAGGGATCCTCTTACCAGGCTCGGAGAGAGCCAGCACGCCTTTGTCAGGGATGTCTTTTCCTTGGCAGTCCTCTTCTTCTAGCTGATAGCTCTCAAAACTGAAGCTCATCACCACGTTGCCCTCTGGGGTCTGAGCCGGGGTGACCGGTTTGCGCCTCTCCACCCCTCTAGAGCCCATAGTCTGGCTTTTAGGCAGCCTGAGCTGTCACAGCTGTCACAGTTACTGACACCTTGCTTGGGTGAAATGGAAATACGGTTGGCTCTGTATGGATAAGATACAGTATATACCTTCATTTGTACAGTTCAGAGGCGTCTTAATCTAACACATGGTTAGGCTGTAATGGTCTGAAAAAGAAACTGTTAAAATTAAACATTTTATAGATTTCCAAGATATAGATTTGAAATCCTTAATCAAGTTTAATGATGTTACAATAAATATTACATTTACAGCAGGAGGGAAAAAAATAGTAAACGTAACACGGTTTCTGGACCATATATAGCTCTGCAGGATCCAGTGGCTAAGGAGCATAACAACTGCAGATTAAATTTAAATAACGTAATCCTATTTGGCTAAGCCAAGAGTGAAAAAAAAGAGAGAGAAATTCAGTGATGGAGCACAGCAGCGTAATGAAAGCATCAAAAGCCTGAAGTCACGGTCTACATATTCTTTTACTTTTCACTAAGCACTGCTTCATATACTGTTGACCCTATTTTAAAGGACAGTTTCCTTTCTGATGCATTAATATTCAATAATTCCACTATAGTGTTACTACAATTATCACATGCTGACATCATTAATCTAAGGAGCTCCTAAAGCTTTGATTCGTTCTGCATTGACACCTAAAGTAGGTGTGCTGTGAACCTGCAGCATCTAATGAGAGACACGCAAAGCAGGTATTAGACTTTCAATTTGTAAATGTATTCCCTGAATATGAATCAGGCAATTAGATTTAAGTGGAGCGAGTCGTTTGGATACAATAGGTGTATGCCATTATCTTATATGCTAATAAAATCTGCAGTAGCCCAATAATATCTGAAAGCAGACCTAGCACTTTGAGCTTGGACACTGTGTGTTGACGTTACACCGTTTTCTTCCAAAGGACACAAAAATATTGGTGATAGCATGATGTTGGATAAATTCTTCTTCTTCTATCCAAAAAACACGAATATTTACAAATCTTTAAATTTAACCTTTAATGCATTGGGTTCATCTAAAACCTGTTACTCAGGAATTCCAACCTCTGACGAGGAAAAAAACAAAGACAACACCTCTCGAAATCTCGCGTTCCTACCCAGAAACTTGGGAGCACCTCCTCAACCCCTAGTTCTGTACATGGTGTCATATCAGAGCCCCAACAGTAAATAAAACAGCAGCATACCTAGCATTTACTACATGTGTTTTATTGTACAGTACTGCACATGCTATTACTGTATTTGCTTTAGAGTAATCTAAAAAAAGCTGTCTAACAAAAGGAGAATCTAGCAGTTTAGGGTTAGGGGCCTTGCTCCAGGGCCCAACAGTGGCAACTTGGTGGTGCGGGCATTTGAACCTGGTCCAATAGCTTAAACACTGAGCTAGCCCTGACCACAAAAAAAATGCAGCATTACAACCACAAGTCACTCTTATATTTACTGAATAAGCAATGATTGGTAATCAATAAGCTTTAAAGTTATTGTAGATTAACTAATTAATAAACGCAATGGTGCCAAACAGATGCCCCTGTATCCACTGGCTTTCCTTTGTGTCTTGTCTCATCTGTCATGAACATGCTGGTAGGTGGTATATTGGCGACTCTAAATTGCCTCTTGGGGAGGATGAGGCCGAGAATGTGTTTGTCCCATTTTGGGGGAATGTTCCTGTCTTGTGCCTGGTGTTCCCCTGGTGGTGGAGGGGGGGGGGGGTGAGGGGAGATGCGGGACTCACTGAAAACCCTGGCCAGGATAAAGTGTTTACTCAAGATAACCAGACAAACGATTATACATAAACACATAAACTCTTAAAACTATCGGTTCTTTTAGTTTCGCTTAATTATTGATCAATATCCCCAGGGGTTTTGGTTGCTAATTGAGATATTACAACAGGATAATGTGACGTCTTGGTTAATTAGAATGTAAGTCAAATGGGTTTTTATTGTAATCCCTCTATATATGGCTTGTGTACATGGGAATGAAATATTGTTTTCTCCAGGACCATGGTGCAACAGTATGCAAGACTACAAGTAAAGACATAAAGTGCAAGTAAACAACAGTGTCAGACGAGTGCAGGGCAAAAAAACAAAACAAAACAAAATCATTGAGGACAATAAATACACGGAACATGGGCTGTCTACAGCGTAATTGGAATGGAAATTTATAGATGATCATTTGAGACCGAAAGTGAACACACACACACACACACACACACACACACACACACACACAGACACTGCATTAACAGAGTGAAGTATATCCAAGACACCCCCTCCCCCAAACTATACGCTTGCAATTCCACTCTATTTCTCCACTGCAGTCCGCGGCTTGGTTATATTGCATTGTCATGTTCACCTCTCAATAAACTTGACCAGGCTATCGAATCTGTCACCATGGCGTGGCGGTTTCTTGTTGTTTGACGACAGAAAGAAGTGCAAATAAGATAACAGGCTCATAAAGAACGGCAGCTGGCAAACACCTGTGCCTGAAGTCACAATTGTCATCTGAAAGGCGAGCTCTTTCACAGACAGAGAACATCTGTCCTCTTCTGGAAAAAAAGACAAATAAATAACACGAGTCTTCATGTAGTTGACGTGCGTAACGCCTGATGGAATACTAAAACTAACTAACAGGATTGTGCAGATAATTAGAGGATAAACCGTGATGAGCTCGACAGTTGGTGGCGCTCTGGAAATATTAGATGGAGTAATTAATGAACCTGATGATGAAGTGTCAATAAACATTTTTAAAAAGTGTATTGTTATTGTAATTTGTTTATACTGAATAAAAACAAAACAAACAAATGCAACAATGTAGTCTATATACAGTAAATATCAAAGCTTTCTCCAGAGATAGAAAAAAAAGAAACAAAATAATTTTCCATATCATATCATATCATATCAGATGAAATACATGACATACAGAATGGAAGAAAAATAATGTTTTTCTTTTTTTTTTTCTAGAGACACTGAAATCCATGAATCCAACACTATCTCCTAGGCACAGTATAACACCCAGACTGAACCGTGCCATCTCCAGATAAGAGAAACAACAGGTTAAAGCTCACCAGACTGAAATTAGACGACTTCTTAGCACATATTAGTCTTTGCAATCCACCATCTTGGCCCATAGCGTGTTTATCAGATGTGCTGTCGCGTTCTGCTCGGATGCATTGAGGTGGTCTCCGGGAGCAGCAGCATTATGGATGCGCGCAAGGACGCACACACACTCTCTCTCTCTCTCTCTCTCTGACTCTCTCTCTCTCTCACACACACACACACACATACATAGAGAGACAGAGAGAGAGATGCTGTGCTGCCACAATCCCTCCCTCCCTCCCTCTCTCCCTCTCTCTCCCCTCCTCCATCAGAGAGAAAACCACCATTACAGCCACAGTCAATTCAGCAGGTTAGGGGAAGACACAAGACAAATCCAGTTTCCACGGAATATTAACAATAAATCACAAACAGTTACGCATTATTATACTACATTATTGTGTTACAATACTGAGCATCCTACAGGCCTCCATACATAGGATGAAATTAATCCATCTCAGCAAAATATCTTCCAAAAATTCTGTATTTTGTGTAATTTGTATTATATTTTATATACATACAATAAGGCAGCACGGTCACGTAATCCTAGCACCTTGCACCTCCAGGGTCCAGGTTTGATTCCTGTCTGTGTTCATGAACACTCCATGTTCTCCCCGAGCTTGGTGGGTTTCCTCCGGGTACTCCGGTTTCCTCCCACAGTCCAAAGACATGAAGTTTAGGATAATTGATGTTCCTAAATTGTCCATAGTGTGTGAATGTGTGTGTGTGTGTGTGTGTGCCTTGTGATGGATTGGCACCCTGTCCAGGGTGTACCCCGCCTCGTGCCCTAAATCTCCTGGGAGAGGCTCCAGGCCCCCCAGTGATCCAGAAGATGAGTAAGTGATAAGTTGCTGCTTGGATAAGTTTATATTTTGGTAACAGGACCAAAAAGTTTACAAGAACAAATATAATTTGTTGGGAAGCATTATTTTGATGAAGAAGAAGGATAAGTTGTGAATGTCGCTTCAATGGAGGAGGCTTGTTTGTCTGCAATGGGATTTCAGAGGCCAGGTCAGCACTCTCTGCTGGTTTCTTTTTTTCAGCAATATATACTACATTGGCTTTTCTGTGGGATCGAAGCGAATGTTCAGGCCTTTTGTCCCCTGTGAGCCTTGGGTGAGCCCATGATCCTGTCACCAGCTTAGTGGTATAGGGTTAATGTCAATGTTAATGTGTTAATGTTATGTTATGGATGATTGGTTTGTTTTTAATACAGCTTTTAAAAATGGCTTTGACAAAAGAGAAGGACCTAGTAAAATAATTCTCAAGACTGGATCAGAAATCTGCCGGAATATTGCGAAACCTGGCGAGCACATCACACACCGCTCATGAGCCAAACTTGTTAACAAAGTCAGAAAACCTGGAAGTGTTGCAGACAAACTGAGATGTGGACGTCCATAAATTTTTTTTAAAAAAACAGTGACGACCAATGTGGTGCGACCAATGTGGTCCTGGCTTCCCTGGAGACTTTGGGGACGACCTTGAGCTTAGAAACGAGTTCATCTTGTAATCAAGGAAATTAAACTGAAACATTGAGAAAGTTGAGATTTTTACATTTACATTAACATTTACATTTAGGCATTTGGTTGACGTTCTTATCCAGAGCGACTTACAAAAGTGCTGAAGTGTCCGTCGTTGGATTGATACTTACACTGGATTAAGAGGTCACTAATTAAGTATCATCAGTCAAACACTGTTGGGAAGGTATTTTTTTATTAAAAAAAAAACCTTCCCAACAGGGAAAAAAAAAAAACGGGGGGGCGGTCAATGTAGTTGATCTAGGCTACAATTCTCAAAACATCAGAACTAAAATGAAACATTGCTTCCTATATTGTCTCCTTGAAATGAACAATTAATGTCTAGATACTTCACAGAAAGACTGCACACCATGTTGCAGAGTGTCCTGCAGCATTACAACCCTGACTTCAACCCCTTCTGAACACCTTTGGGACGAATTAACATCGTCCAGCATCGGTGCGGTGCCTGAGACCTCACTAATGCTCTTGTAGTTGTATGATCACAAATCCCCACAGCCACGCTCCAAAAATTACTGGAAAGCCACAAATCCCACATGGAGCAGAGGTTATTATAACAGCCGAGTGGGATTATGTTTGGGAAATGATGTCCAACAAGCGCATATGGACAATTTAGTGCATCAAGTGTACCTAACTGCATGTATTTAGACAGTGGGAGGGAAAACCCCCCACAAATAATAAGGAAATTATGCGCAACTGTTGACTTAGGATCAGTGCTACCTGCTACAGATTACTGGAAACAACAACAACTCAGTGTTTCAAATGCTCAACCACATTCCACTTATACACAGATGGAAACACTGACTCCAAAGCTCTTATCAAAAGGGAAATATTCCCATTAAAAATGCCACACATAATTACGAATACCACGGAAGCCAAGATTTTCCCAGACTGTACTGATAAACTGAGAACGCAGCTGTCACAGTGAGTGTGTGTGTGAAATAAACACTTCTTTATTTGGTTCTTGTATAAAAATAAAAAAAACAATCTTAGATATGAATAAATTTACAAATGAGTCAATGAATGAATTTTTGTAACATAAAAGCTAAACATTGATAGCTTATTATATCAGGGGACACAGTGGCGTGATGGGTAGCACTGTAACCTCCCACCTCTGGGGTCAAGGGTTCGAGTCGCACCTTTGGGTCTGTGTGTGTGTGTAGTTTACATGTTCTCCCCGTGCTTGGTGGGTTTCCTCCGGATACTCTGGTTTCCTCCCACAGTCCAAATACGTACATGCTGAGTGTGTGAGTGAGTGTATGTGTGCTTGTGTGCCCTGTGATGGATTGGGCCCCCACCCAGGGTGTACCCCAGTCCCCTGGGATAGGTTCCAGCCCTCCCGTGACCCTGTACAGGATTAGCTCTATAGAGAATGAGTGAGAGTGAGAGAGCTTATTATAGTGTACATATAAAAACAACACTGGTTTACTTATGAAAAATAACCGTAATATAATTTCACATATTTCTATCCAGCAAAGGAAATGTGTGAACATCTTCAGCGTTAGAAAAATCTCATACTTTTGTTATAATTCTTGGTTGTCGACTAACGTGATTTGTTTTCTCCTTGAGAGAGAGAGAGTTTTTTCTCCCCTTCCATCTCATCTTCTGCATTTTATTACAGTCTCCTCTTCTACATTTTACAGTAAGCTTTCGTTACAGTTTTTATTCATGTGTTGATGTTCAGTCCTGTTTGCAAATTCATTAGTGCGGTTAGGGTTAGGTGGTAAATTATTTTGTGATTTTCCTTCATTAACAAGAACAAAAAAAAAAAACACAATTAATTTATAAATATATTATAAATAGTTTGGATATTTTCTAGTCTCAAATCAAGGCTAAGGTGCATATACAGTACTACAGTACAACGATCAGTCCTAAGTTTATGACCACCTGTCTAATATTGCCACCATAACAGTGAAACACACACACACAGTGACACAACCAGCATTAACATTTTCATCAACTTTTGGTATGTCCTGACCACAGCAGACCAGGAACATCCCAAGAGAGGTGCAGTTTTGGAGTCGCTCTGACCCAGTCCTCTAGACATTATTAGGGACTAATTTGGCCCCTGTCAAAGTCATTCAAATCCTTATACTTGCCCGTTTTTTTCTGCTTCCAACTTATCAACTTCAGGTAAAAGGGTTTATTTCCTAAATAATATATCTCACCCACTGCCAGCCACTATTGTAATGAGATATTAAAAATGTACCTACTGTTAGAAGGGCCAGATTGTGATGTCTAGACGACTGGGTCAGAGCAACTACAAGCCTGCAGGTCTAGTGGGATGTTCTTGTCTGCAGTGGTCAGGACATACCAAAAGTGATCCAAGGAAGGAAAGCTGGTGAAATGGCGACAGAGACACGGGTGACCAAGGCTGGCCCGTGTAGTTCGATCCGATAGAAGCACTAGTGTAGCTCAGATTGAGGAAAAGGTTAATGCTGGTTGTGATAAAAGGTGTCTGAACACAGTTTTGGTGCAAAAGAAGAGACCTACTCAATATCAAGCGGTTGGTCGTAATGTCATGTCTGATCAGTGTAAAATATGTAACAATAGTTCTTAGTTTGTTATAAGTTTTCCTGCTCTGCGAAACCAACCGTGAAATTTGTCACCTGGAACGTCAGTACAATGCAAAAAAAAAACTTTCCAAACTTCAGCTGAGACTCAGTGATACTGCAGAAGCTTCATTAATGAGAGTCTCAGCTGGACTTTGGAATGCAGTAGTTGCATGGATTCAGGATTGTGGACATGAATGTGTTGTTGTTGTTTGTCTTTTGGCTGCTCCCATCAAGGGGTCGCCACAGTGGACACAACTTGGCACAGGTTTTACACCTGGTGCACTTTCTGACGCAAATTTTATCCGGGCTTGGGACCGGCACTGCATTCAGTCCATCCAGTGGCTGGGGTTTGGGTCCCTGAGTGGGAATTGAACCCGCATGGCAGGCAGGAAAACCAACCACTGAGCCACCAGTGCCCTCGTGGACATGAATGTGTGTTTAGGAATATCACGTCCTAGCCCACATCTTAGCGAAGGCTGAGACATATTTGGCTAATCTGGAGATGACCTCCACATTGATTAGGCATTTCAACTAACGTCAGCACACTGCTGTCTTGATTAAAGCTCTGTAGAGACACTCACTCAGCAGTGAGCTCAACAAAGTGCCTTATTTACATTTCAGAGAAATAATGATGATGAGGATGATGATGATGATGATAACAGCAGTACACCCACAGGGCAATGGAAAATTCAAGCTAAATCCAGCTGAATATAAATATAATACAAAATATATATTCATGGATTTTCCTAAATGAAATTAGAAAAAAAAAAGAGAGAGAGAGATTACATCATATTAAAAGTGTGATTAACGATTAACCTTTTACTGGAGAAATGCCATTTAAGAAAAAAAAAATCTTCAGAATTAATTTGAAGCCTCATACTTAAGCTGTCTTTAGGGAATCTTCACTGAGTAGTTAGTGATATATATATTTTTTAATAAAGACAATCTAAAGACCTCTTAAGAAGTGGTGAGTTTTAAAGACTGTCTACAGGCAACCCGAGGGCTCGTCTCTAGACCCAGTGGGATACTACAAGCTGTTTACTCCCATCTCAGTGTATGGATTTAGAACTAAATCGTTCTTGGATTAAGAGGTTCAGGCGTTCTTGCCAACCTCCTATTTTGGGTTTAGGATTTAAATAAAGCTTTAAATGTCAGCAAGTGGTGCAGGATGTAGCGTAGCGTAGCCAACTCACAGCTCTGGGGGCTCCAGTTCGATCCTGGGATGGAGTTTACAGTGTGTGTGAAGTTTCACATCTTCTCCCTGCATGTTTCCCACCAAACCATGACTGGAGGAACGTGTTTACTGAATACGGGAGATTAAACTCCTAATCAATATGAATAGAGCATTTATAATCTAGACACACACACAGCAATACCTCATAAAACACTAAAGTCATTGTTATTCCTAAAGACTCATAATAATAATAATAATAATAATAATAATAATAATATTACCAAACAGCATTATTTCTGAATGTGCCGAGGTGTGCAAAGCCACTGACTATATATGTAAATCACACTACCGTGTCTTCCAGCAGGTACGTATCGATTAGAATTTGAAACAAACCTGCTGCGTAAACATCCTTCAAGCATAAAACTGCTGAAAGGCTCTCAGGTCTATATTTATCCTGCAGGTGAGCATCAGTATGTGTGACTTTGCATACTGATCACTACCAGTTTCCAGTCTGGAAGATAAGCAGTTCCTGAAATTTCTCCCGTCCCACTCTCATACACACCACCAGGAACTCTCAAAACAATATACGAGCATACCGCTATCGATCAAAGTGAAATAAAATAGCAATACTCTCTCCTAAATGCCAGGGCACTATTTTTAAACCTGCGGGACATGAACGTTGCTCTAGTTCATTTTTATTTTCTTTTGCCAGCAGCAGAAACCAGTATTTGTATGTAGCTGAAATAAAGTTTATTTTTAAATCTGGTAGTTTCTAGTTATTTCAGCAGCATGTTTAACGTGGACATTATTAGCTATTTCATTCGCACCGCTGTTCTGCTGTGAGTCGACCAAACCCTCCAAAGACATGACATGCAAAAGTTCAGCTCATGCAGAGTGACGGCTTTTTAATTAACATTTGTTCTCAAAGCAGAGGCGATTATCCTGCATGCAGATAATATTTGAATTTTTTTTCTCTTCTGAATTCCCAGGCAGAAAAAGATTAACTAGCTCAATGGGTGTTTGTTGTGCTGGTGTGATCCAGGAGCATAATACACACCAGAAAAGAGAATAATAATAATAATAATAATAATAATAATAATATCAGAAAAGAGCCTTCCCACATGAACCTCACATGAACAATTACATGATTTATATGTGTAATTCACACATCAAGGGTCAATAATTTTTCAAATGGTTCATACATACAACATATTTGTTTTTTATTTTCACATATTGTGTTATTCAGATCTGATTTTCCTTCTCCTCAATCACTCACTTTCCTATGTTAGGATGGCGGTGAATTTAGAGCCTATTCTGCAAAACAGAGTCAGAAATATAACCTGGCTGGGACACCAGAGGATCACAGATCATCATGCACACACACACATTCACACCTAGCAGGAGGCTGGAGGAAACTGGCAAAACCATGGAGGTGATCATGAAGAGGACATGCACACAGACCAGAGTGCTTCATCCTTCTCCCTGGAGCTGTGACGCAGCAACCTGCAACTTTCCCAAATGACTAATTCAATGTGTTTACTTGTGCAAAAATGATGAAATTCTGTACATCTCCATGAGCTTTTGTTTGTTTTTACAATTAATAAAACTATTACAAGGTGTGAAGCATATGCGATATGAAATACCTAAACCTTATTATAGACTTATATAACACCTTTAGACTCATTTGCAGAAGCAGAAACAGATCTCAGACCCTCTGCAGAGCGCCGAGGCAGGGCTCCAACACTGCCCTTATTAAATCATTAATTACATCTTTTGCTGTCATCTCTGCCACAGTGTCAGTTTCATTTCATGTCTCAGGCCTCATGTGGCATCTTTTGAATTCTGTAGCCAACAATGTTCAGCAAATACAATAAATATAATTATTGTTCATTTTAAAATGTGTATTTGGTGGCATAACTAAGACAGTACAGACATAGACAGTGAAGCTGCGCTGAATGCCGTGCTGAATACTTAATGCCAAACATAATTGCCTGCCTCCACCTCTGCAAAGCAGATTTGAGATTTATTGTCAAGTGCTATTAGCTTTAGGAATGATGGGCATCTCCTTGGAGACATTTCGAGTGCTTATCTTTAGCAATAAAATCAGCCATGCAGCTGCTTCTCCCTTTTTTTTTTTTTTAATTCTCATTGAATTAGGCTTGCAATTTAATATACTGTACAGTATGTATAAGTGCTGCTGTGTAACTGAAAAGCCAGGCTTAGAAAAGCAGAGAAGGATTGTACATTTTGTGCAGGAGAAGATAACAGTGGTGTGTAGAGCCTGAGGGTCATATCGCATGCACTTAATCTATTACATTTAATTGACAATATTGTCCATGTTAACTGTTAAATACTTTATACAAAATCTTCCTCATGGGTTTGATTTAAAATGGGGCGTAAATTTTTACACAAACCCATGGAGTCTGTCATAGCTCAGTCTCGAGTGCACAATGTCTTTAAAGCAAAAAATGGATGTAATGAATACTAAAGAATACTGAAATGTATGTAAATATTTCAATATATTTATGGTACATTCAGTACCAGTCAAATAATTTGGATACATCTACTCATTCAAGGGCCTTTCTACTATTTTCATCATTGTAGAACAATACTGAAAACATCAAAGCCATGAAATAACACATATATGAAAATGTTTTTTTTTTTTTTTTTAAACTAAATATATTCACAATTTTATATTATTCAAAGTAGGATATTTTATTTATCTGCACATTATTGTCTGTCAACAAGCGCTCAACGTATTGTATATGGGCAATTATTTAATTATTTAAGACCTCGCTGATGAGTGATATTAATTAATTATCTTGTTACAGTGACACCTGGTAAGATATAAATCAACAGTCAGTTTGCAAAGTTGAGGTGTTAGAAAGAAAACTGTGCAAGTGTAAGGATTGTGATGGTGATACGTCTGGGTCAGAGCTAGAGAAGGTGGCCTGGTCTGATGAATCACATGTTTTCTTTTACATCAACTGAATGGCCATGTGTGTGTGTGTGTGTGTGTGTGCATCTCTTACCTAAGGAAAGAGATGACACAATGGGAAGAAGCCGAGCCTGCGGAGGCAGTGTGATGCTCTGGGAAATGTTCTGCTGGGGAACTTTGGGAACTTTTACACG
Organism: Clarias laeviceps; assembly: GCA_030014305.1. NCBI lineage: Eukaryota > Metazoa > Chordata > Actinopteri > Siluriformes > Clariidae > Clarias > Clarias laeviceps. The sequence continues at coordinate 18,945,678 of JAQMYJ010000023.1, forward strand.
TCACTTTGACATGTTTTGGTGGCATAAGTGGAACCTACACGATATTAGGCGGTTATACAGTATATGTGTATAGTGTAGGTCCTACTTGTGCCACCAAAACAGCTCTGGCCTGTCAAGCCATAGACTGCATGAGACGTCTGGAGGTTTGCTGTATATTGAGGGAGAGAGAGATTTACAAATGTGTAAATGTAATACCCTTTTGACGCTTGCTTAAAATATATTATATGGGGTAGCCTTTAATCATCAAGCCACATTTTGTAACATGACTAACAATAATCTGTTTTGCATTTATAATAATACTGAGATATTTTATCTAGATTTGCTCTTAGGCATAAAGTGTCATTTTCCATCTACATTTCATATAATGTAACCTATGATTTTAATTGCAGAAAATAATCATTGATAGCACTTAGCCTTTCACCTCCAGTTTAATGCATCCACACTGTGTGGCTGTTCTTTGTCTCTCATGCATTTTAATGAGGTGGCTCAGGCCCACATGAGATTCTCTGACCTCTCAGAAACACAGTCGCATAGCTCTCGAAATCTAATAGCCGATAATCGTTATTTTCAAAAAATATTTAAAGGAGCCACACTGTGGGTCAAGTACAGTATTTAAAAAGGCAAAAAGAAAATATGATATTTAAAATACTTAACTGTCGCCTTGCACCTCCAGGTTCTGGGTTCGATTCCCGGCCAGGCTCGATTCCCACCCCTGTGGGTGGAGTTTCCTCCGGGTACTCCGGTTTCTTCCCACAGTCCAAAGACCTGCAGATTAGGCTAATTGGTGTTCCCAAACTGCCCATAGTGTGTGAATGAGTGTGTGTGTGTGTGTGTGTGTGTGTGTGTGTGTGTGTGCCCAGCGATGGATTGGCACCCCATCCCGCCTCGTGCCCTAAGTCTCCTGGGATAGGCTCCGCCCCCCTGTATAAAGGATTAAGTGGTATAGACAATGAGTGAGTGAATGTCAAGATCATTGTTTGCCTGATGTAACTTAAGGTCACCTTAAAATAAAATCATTTTAATGTTTTATCTCTGGTTAAACCTGGAAGGCAGCCATATGATGCAGGTATCTTTGTGCAGTAGAGTAGAAGAAAGTGGTTAGAATATCTGGGCTACAGGTTATGCTTTTGGTATTAAAGCTTATCCACATATGCGCCTGATTGAAGATGCAGATCTTTGAAAAATCAGTCTGGAAAAGAGGAATTTGTCATTTTTAAAACTTGGGCATATGAGTTGTTCATCTGGGAGATGAGACGTCAGTATACAAGCACTAAATGTACCAACCCAAATTGTTAAACCCTTTCTGCTTATATTTCAGCTATTAGTATTTTGTATGACATCATTGACAAATGACTGTTCACACATGCGAAAATGTGAATACTTTAAAACATTAAGAGATTAGCCTAATCATCAGACACCAATTATAAATCCGTGAAACCAACACTTACAACTTTACCGTTTTGAAAGTCACTTTCTCAATCTGTGCATGTAGTTGAACCCCAACTTCATAAAACCACAAAACCATGTGCTTCACCTACTGTCCATTAAATTACTTTTCAGAATTTAGAAACAGCAGCAACTAATCAAAAAGTCTAATCTGTACTTCTTGGAGCATTGTTCAGGATTCAAACATTACACTCATGCTAGTGTGTCTTTTAATAGAAATGGAATAGTAGGCTTAATACAGTATGTTTGGGTTCTGCTGCTTTTAGGGGTCACATGGAACAAAACAGCAGACACAATTGCACAAGAAATGCTGATCTAAGATAAGACAAATGAGTAGGCCAGCATATTATTTTTCAGGAATATAAGAAATGGCAGAAGTAAGACTTCTGGGATGTTTGCCAGACAGGATGACACTTTCACTAAATACAAAGATCCATAAAGCAAAGCGCAGAGCCAAACACCTAACTTACAGTAAGTAGGGAAGGAAATGTCATATGTATCCAGTTAAGGCTTGTGCAGTGTGTGTTGTTACTCTTAAAATCCACCATTTATCTTAAAGGAAAGATGCACACTAAAACACATTACATATGTCCGTACTGAAATATTATGATGTGCTTAGAGATTTTGCTGTTAGTATAAGTTAAGCTTTCATTAACAAATAATTTCTTTGTAAATCCCATCTTGGAAAGTTGTGCTTAAAGCGGAGGGTCAGCCATGATACATTGCAGCTCGAGCAGAGAGAGTGAAGAGCCATGCTTAAGGGCCTAACAGTGGCAGTTTAGTGGAGTTGGGGTTTGAACTGCTGAAGGTCTTTTCAGTAACCCAGAACCCAAAGAAACTACTAAATCTCAAACACAAGTTCACATAAGTGAATGCTGAGATTCAGATAAAAAAGTAAATGAGCAAGATATTTTCATGTCATGCTGACTTAATGCATGATCCGTCTTTATCAAGCATAGAATAATCCTATTACTTAGGATACCTACTAGTTTGTACTGGAAACTAATCAGCAACGTTCAGTTGGCATATTAATGTTTAGAAAATACAGGATTAAAGAAGTAGAGACAACAAAAGTTAAACTTAGTGCAACATAGTTGTAAAATGCTGATACTCGGCTACGTATCTATCACTTTACAAGATGACAAGACAATACCTATGAGATTGAACTGATATTTGAATTAACATGAAAGCTGAAGTCTTGCAACCTTTTTTTTTAACATATTAGAACATATTGTACAGATCAGAAGATTGACAGAAATTGACAGACTAAAGGATTATGAATTCCCATTGATACCACAATTAAAAGGTAGTTTAACAGCACTGTGGGTAATATATGAACCTGTGAAAATAAACCTATTTTAAATTTTGTATGTGAAATATTTCAGCAGCACCTACTCCTGCTTGTTGTACAGTATGCACTGTTGCTGTAGATGCACTGCAATGAGCTCATCCATTTTCACTGGGGATGATAATGCCTACTGGTCCTTTCGGTGAGGAACATACTGTACAAGTATGGCATAAAAGTTGATAATCGCCTGGGACATGTTCGCAGCACGACATAAAAGTTGATGATGACTACGGTGGAGGAAAAGCCTGTTACACGCCTGTGATGGAACTACATGTGCAAAACACAAACAGAATTACTATTACAGATTTAATCTTTATAATTGCTAGGTTTTTATTCATAAATTTTATAATTTAATAACAGTATACCCCTTTTTCTTGTGTTCAAAAATGACATTGTAAAATATTTAGTTTGATGAGTGTAAATGTTTTTTATTACTATTTGTTTGTTTGTTTTTAAGTCCAAAGCTGTTAGAATTGTACTTTTTTTGTGAGTCATAGAGATTTTTGGTTTTTACGTCTGGTACTCCTTTTTTTCTAGAATTTACTTGACACCAGATCTAATATTAGAAAAATTTTTATAGAAACCTTATATTATTATTATAAAGCGTCTTTATTATGAATCCTTTCCACATTAGCACAGTAGTTGGAGTCATCCAAGCCTTTCACCAGAGTTTACGTTCACAACAGAAGAAGAAGAATTACGTCATATCCGTGAGCTTCGACGCCCCGCCTCCTCGTGCGCGTCCACTCCATTTTATTCCCAACATCCATCGCGGCAGGCTCGAGCTCAAAGCAAGATGGCGGACAGACCAGGTAGGGGTTCTGTCAAGTGTTTAGATTAATATATTTAATGAAATCGTGCGTTGTTGTTCGTTACATTCGGGTAGTTTGTTATATTTGAGTAGATAATTAAATCAACCACATACGGTCGCTAGTCGTGTTATTTAGTAACAATAATTTGAAGAAAAAAGGCCCGAGGAAGCGCGCGAGTCATGTCAAGGACTTTCTGTCACTCTCTCGTCATTTGTCCGGTTTTAGCTTTAAATCGGGTTTTTACATCATTTTAGTTTGTCTTATTATAATCAAATGTGCTTGATTATAATAAGGGCACGATTTGCACGTGTCAAAATGGACGAATGATTGTCAGTGACTGCTAGTTAGCGTCAGGGTCAGTGGGTTAGTTAGTTTAGTCTTCATTAAGGTTATTAACTAGTTATTATATTTATTCACATTATTTAACCTGGAAAGTAAATTTTTTTTTGTTGCTATAATAATAATAATAACTTTTTTTGCAACTAACTAACCAACTAACCAATCTAAAGTAATAACTAGCCGTAATTAAAACAGTAGTGTCACAGAAAAATATAACTTGGCTCAATTTCTCACAAGACACAAAGAGTCAGATATTAAATATTAAAGTATTTCAAATGAGTGTCTGTCAAGGGAATGCTGTATCTACATCTCAGTAGGTTGTAATGTCACTATTATTAGTAATGTCTCATCATTAATGTCCAAATGTAAGTTTTCTTTTAAAAAAAACAAATGAGTTTTATATTATATAATGTGTGTCTAATTTAGACATATTTAGCTTATAATTAACCTAAAAAAAAATCACAATAAATGTAAAACCAATTTTATAACTGAAGGTTGAAATAATGATTGAAATATTTAAGCCAAAAAAAATTTATTCCTTTACAAATTTCCCCAATATTAATGTGTTAAAATTATGATGATTTATTATTTTATTTATTTGGATTTTATTTATTTTATAAATGCAAAATTTTCACAAAAGGTTGGCATTCCAGGTCTTGAGTTTAATTCCCACCTCTAGGTCTGAGTTGTGTTCTCCCCGTGCTTGGTGGGTTTCCTCCAGTTCCTCCACAGTCCAAAGACAAGCAGATTGGGTTAACTGGCATTCCCAAATTGCCCATTTTTTTTTTGCAGCGTCCCATGTTACACAAATGCCTTTCATACAGCCGGTTCAGCTCGGGTAATGTTGCGCCATCGTTAGACATTTGTTAGACATTTTTAAAAAATTAAATTTTGAATCCGTCATCTTTAGACTTTTTTTTTTCTTATTATTATTATTACTTTTTTTACTGAATTAAAACTAGTACAGCACTGATCTCATTCTGGCATTAATCGGAAAAAAGTTAAACTTTTCTTTCCTAAAAAAAAACACCCACCTACTGCTTTATGATTGGTTACAATAAAATGCTTTCTTCTGTGATTGGTTTACAGACTGTAGCATTTTTATTACTATTTTTTTAAGCATCTCATCAATAAATAACAACAGGGAATTTGGGAATCGGCAAACTCCGATAAGAGCACATTGTTCGGCAAGTGATGTAAATGTGCTCAAGTCGCAGAAAACACTCAGTTCACCCGCCTTTATTGATTTGGAAGCAGTGATGTACGTATTATCTATGATACTATAATACTTTACCGTGTTTACTATACGCTGTTCTGTTAAACACTACACCTCCGCCGTTAGTGGAACAACGGTGTACTGCTTATGGCAGACACCAAGGAGGCTTATTGCCTTACTTTGGGTTCTGTGTAAATTACTAAGCATGAGTGAAAATGGCTTTAAAGCATATAGAAATGTATAACAAGATTTGATTGGCAACAGGTAATACCATGTGATCAGGTTTAAACTGACAGGATGTTACTAAATATTGTGAATTAGCTGGTGTTGGGAATAAATGTCAGATTTTAATTTGTTAAACACAGTGATTAAGTGATTTAACAGCTTTATTTAATACTAAAGTACGAGTAAGATGTCTAACAAGCTCTTGTTTTAGATTACATATGTTTTTTTTGTTTGTTTTTTCGCTCCAGTTCCCCTAGCTGAGAAGCGGCTCATGGATGTGAAGCTCGGTCAGGTGCCATCCTGGCTTGGAACCAGGGACTTCACCCCTAACGGCCTCATCGGGTCTGTCCGAAGAGGTGAGACAGTTTGTTGTAAATAGGGTTTCCCAATGGCCCGGATTTAAACGCCGTTTCCTCTCACGGTGGCAACTGGGTCATTAGGTGTAACTGGTAATCATAAAGCATGCTGGATTTGTTAATGTAAAGCACAGTGGGGAAAATTATTTGATCCCCTGTAAGGTTGCCCACTTACAAACAAATGCAGGGTCTATAATTTTTATTATATGAATGATTGGATAGATCTTGCCGTGTCAAGGGTCAGCCTCCAACAATGCAGTTCCTCAAATGTCCACTAGGCTCCAATAGTGAGTCAATCCCCATAGAATAAAATGTCCAAATTTGTGTTAATTTTTTGTTGGTGTCTAGGGTTAGACACTAACCCTAACCCTAGGTAGGCGGCTTCCAACCCGCAGCCAGGCTCCATTTGTTCTCTTCATTTACAGATTAACCAGAGTTATGGTGGAGTCCAGAGCTCCCACAGTTGAGCTTTCTCCAGTTCTTTTTATGCAGCTCATGGTTGGGTTGTGGAAAGTTGTAAAACTGGCAATCCTGAGTTTAATCTTGCTTGTGTTAATTAAAAATTAAAGTGAATTCTCATTAATTTATGGATTGTTTCTCTCTCTCTCTCTTAGGCTATGAAAGATATTACAACAAGTACATCAACGTGAAGAAAGGAGGATTTGGTGGCATAGCCATGATCCTCGCTGGTTATGTTGTACTGAGCTATGTTTGGGAATATGATCATATTAGTAAGTGACATTCTAAACTTTATTTATTTATTTTTTTTATGTTTTCCATATTGGGCATTAGATGCGAGTCCCAAAGGGACACATTAGGGTTTAGCTTTTTTTGAGCTCATTGAGGTGTAGGTGGATTATTAAACACGGCCCTGCTGTAGGATTCCAGCACTAAAGTCATGACCTATTTTAACAGTGACGTTTTCTTCTGCTTTGTAACAGAGCACGACCGCTGGAGAAAGTACCACTGAAGCGTTTTTCAGGCATAATGGACCACCGAGACTCTTGGGCTGTCCCTGCGAGTGTGATCAGCACACCTTTCTTTCAATGGTTGTTGTGTATAAATGTATTTGTGACCAAGAAATAAAGTAAAATGAAGCGATTTTGTGTGGATTTTATTTTTAATCTTTGACATGTTTTAATATGATCATGACATCCTGACAATCAGTATTTTCTCAATTATTATTTTAAATCTAATTTCACTGGAAAGTCTGGTTCAGACCAACTTCAACTTTACAACCTAAAACAGTAACTGACTGATGAGGTTGACTGACTATGAAACAGAGTATTAACAAATCTCACACTTTTCACTCAAACCCACGTCCTGAAAACGGACTGACATCTAAATCCAAAGGTTTATAAAAGGCAAATGTGGCGTACAGCAAAAAAAAAAAAAGTATATCCAATCAGACGGGACATGCCCGTCTGACTCGAATCAACTTGTTTTATAGTTCTGTTCCTTAAAAAAACTGTCCTAACGGCACTGTTCTTTTCCATTCAAATTCTTCTGCACATATTCACAATATTTTATTCCTCATTAGGTTCCTACCAGCACACGGTCCCAAAAAGTCTCCTTAGTTAAGGGAAAAATTACATTAATCTATAGCAAAATGTCTTCCAAAGTTTTCTTCATACTTATGTATGAGGGGTGTTTGAGTCAATCCAGGACTTTTGATTGTGCAGATATAACCCCCTGCTACACTAATGCACTTATCCCAGTGTTTCACTAGTGCTTGGACACCATCAAGGTAGAAAGTTCTCTCAGTATGCCAGAGCCTTGATTAGTCTGTCTGCTCTGCTAATGTCTGAAACACTGGCCTCCCAGGAACTCCTTGGAGTGAGGTCAGGTCTGCATGTGGTAATAACTCCCAGCCGAATTCCTGTAATGTGCTAGTGCTGTTGCAGAATGATTGTGTGTACAGTTCACACAGACAGACACACGTCTCAGCTGCAGGTTGGCAACACGTTAGCTGTTGAGCTTTCAAGGATCAGGCGTTTCACCATCATGACCGTGACGTGCTTGAATTCCCTCACAAGTCCAAGTTTGACTCGAATGCCCCTTGTATATAGTGAATATATAACATTAATATATAAATCTATTTCAGAATGACAAATACTTATGACTAGATTAGGAAGCTGCCTCAAGTTTGCAGTGGACTTCATACACACACACACCACAGCTGCCAAATTTATGAACAAATTCAACAAAGATTTATATACACACACAGACAATAATAAAGTCCTGAGCCAAATTATGAAGCTGAAATTATTATTATTATTATTATTAGAGGGATATAATTTAATATTTCCCTTATATATGGGGACCTTTGGGACAATCTGTAGAATTCTGAGCTTTATAAAACAACACTGCTTCACTCATCAGCTCAAATATCAGACTGGCTCGATGTTGGATCGACTGATCGAACCCACAGACGTGATCTTGGCAGAAACCCAAATTTCGGTCACGATCCGGTACATGAACCTGGCAGTGGAGGTTCTGCTACGGTGACGCGTGACCGCTGTAACTTCTCCACTGAAGAGCGAACAAGACCAGATTTTATGAGATGAAGTTCCAGCAGTTTATTAACGTGGTGCCGAAGAGCATTACTGTCCACTTAGGAAAGCCAGATGTCCTTTTGTGCATTTGTTTGCATAATGTCCCTTTTCTCCACACTGCAAAGGACAAAAAAAAAAAAAAAAAAAAAAAAAGGTTGTGCGAATTTAAAATAATCTGCAGTATAAATCACACTACACGGCCTAAACACACTGACCTTGTAACATGTGACCTGGTCCAGTGGACGAGGACCTCGAGAGCCGCCCGTGTTGCTCTGAGGCTGCGGCGCTCCCATAATGTTCTGAGGTTTCTGATGGTTGGTATTGGGGTTGGCGTTGTTGCTGGTTAACTGGATCAGTGACAGTGATGATCTGTTTAGGTTCTGTGCATTTTGCTATCGAAAGATTGAAAATAAAATAAAATAATAAACATTATTACAGTGTTTGCGGTTGAGGTTTTTTTGCTCAAGTGGAAATCCTTCTTCCTGAAGATAAAAACAAAACAATACCTTTTGCTGGGTCTGGACTTGCTGAGGCAGAGGTGGCTGTTCATTTGTCCCCATAGGCAGCTCAAAGCGTGGGCTAGAAACAGTCATGAGTTGGGATTAAACTCGAAAAAAGGAAGCTGTTAATAATGAATGACTGATGTGAAATGAATGAACTTACTGCATGAACTTGCACGACTTGCCCTCGGGACAGAAGCCGACTAGATAATTAACACAGATGACCCTCCTCGTGTGTCTGTGTCGGCAATCCGGGCCTTAATCCAGACAAAAAGTAAAAGGAGGAAAAAGGTTCAACCGAGAATTATATCGGCTTATATTTTAACCTTAAAGAATCACAATAAATACATAAAAATTTAATTAGATAGATGTTTAACCGATAATTAAAGTATTTATAGTCAATTTGTGCAGCATGACAAAACCTTTTAAAACAAATGCATCAAAGTAAAAGACTGGATTATTATTATTTTTTTATTATTATGCACATTTTTAAGGATGTTTCCAAAAGGCGTAATGAGTCATGTGACTAGGGTTCGTTCTAATATTCGAGGAAGAAACATGTCTGAGACAGACAGGAGGAGAAGGAGATTCAACCAAACTACAAAACACTTTTTAATTTGAAGGAGGTGATTTTTATGCACAAATATGCAAAAATAAATTTGCACAAATTAAGCTTCACATGCTTTCTTTTGTGCAATGCATCAAGGCATGCGTATTACAAAGTAAAAAAAAAAAAAAAAAATATATATATATATATATATATATATATATATATATATATCAGTTTAGATGTCTGCATCATATACAGTCTGGCTTCTGCCCTGGTGGAACA
>JAQMYJ010000023.1:18955406-18979480 GCA_030014305.1 Clarias laeviceps
CAGTTTAGATGTCTGCATCATATACATTCTGACTTCTGCCCTGGTGGAACATGGGAAACCCAAACCCAGGTGGTTTTATGTTAATGGCTTTAATATCGCATAACAATAAAAGCTAATCTGTTGAGTAACTACTTGTATAATGACTGCACTTAGGATCCACTTTCTAATTTCATCTCCAGTAAGCAAAAGTGAAATCCAGAAGCAATCTACCTCACCAAAACCCCAATAAAAAGAGTCTGAACTTCAGGAGAACCTCTATGGTGGACGGCACCGTGTTCACCCTGTTGTTCAGGGAGCGATACACACGTTCTCTGTGGCTGAGAGGTGGAGCCTAAAGGTCAGATGAAATATGTTTTTATATTTATTTTATTATTAACTCTAAATCTGGTATGGCTGCCTACGCTAGCTTGTAATAGCAGCTTTCGTACCCGTTCACTTATCAGCTGTAACACTTGCCGAAGTTTCAAAGCAAATCATCACCCAGAGCATCGCACTGCCTCTGCTGGCTTGCCTTCTTCCTATAGTGCATCCTATCACGATTTTGCACTTGTTAAAGTCGCTCAAATCCTTATTTATTCTGCTCCTAACACCGCTGACTCAGATTAACTCCGTCCTAAAGTCATCTTCAGTTCCATGTGTCACTAGTTGCCAGGTAAATCACTACCTTTTGATGAGCAAAATAAAACACTAAGAGGAATTAATATTCCTAATTCACAAAAAAAAAAAGAGAATATTCTTACATAATGCAAGACTTCCTCTTGATTTACTCCTGTTCACTTAAACATGTGGACTCACAACCAAGATGAGGTTTCAATTTAAATCTCATTCCTGGGAAAAAGCCTTACCGTGCTTGCAAAACCCTCGGTCGTACCACGGGCAGTCTTTAATCTTAGACTCGGGGTCGATGTGCAAGAAAGGACATTCTTTATTACTGCATTCCCCTGCAAAGGTAAAAACACTTTGTCTAGTTTTAAATAAAAACAAAACTGCGTACGACAAGAGAAAGAGGAGGATACAAACCAAATTTGGAGTAGAAATAGCACTCGGGCATCTTGGTCATGTCATACTCGTGCAGAAATTCACACTGGTCTCCTTTCTTGCATAAGCCGCGAAGCCAATGCTTACACACCACCGTCTTCTCTCCACTGATGTGCCGGAAAGGACACATTCCACCTTCCAGAAGGAACAGGGATCAGTACTGATTATCTCACAAATAACATGTGACTTTAAGCATCTCACGCTCTTTCCTCTTTGTCCTGGCAACATTACAATTGAATACAAGTTTTTCTGCACTGAGTTTACCTTTTAGACAAGCAGATTTCATGAAAAACTCACACACGGCTGCGCCCGATTCTGCAAAGAGAAACGTCAAGGATTACAGCAGGCCAGAGAGAAATGTATCCTACTTTATCATCTACTACAGAACACACACTGCATGACTGAAAGTTTGTGGACACCTGAACATTGTAGCATATTGTGCTTCTTCCCGAAAACAGACACACGTAGGTGGGATCTCAGAAATGCGAAATAAATAAAAATATCAAATAAATGTAAATATTGTATTGAAATATTTTTCATTTATTCTTTGTTGTATGTTGTAGATTATGCACTTATGCTGCAGGTAATGCAAGTCCGTTCCACCAGCTTCCCCTGCAAATATTATATCACACCTGTGGGAAACACTGCTTTGGGATTAACTGGACCTGGAACCTTCTCATCCAAAATCAGAGCCTGATCTCAGTAATGCTCTTGTAGATGAATGAACACAAATCTACAATCATGCAAAATCTAGTGGAGTAGAGGTTTTTTACAAATGGGATGTTCAACGAGCACGTATGAGTATGATGTGCTTACATACACATACTTTTGACCATATGGTGTGAGTATGTATTGTTTAGTTACCAGAGATGGGAAAAGAAAATTGAATCAGTTATGAATTACCATTTTTTTGTGACTTCAAAATATATTTAAAATATGTATATATGTATTCTTGCATTTATAATAGAGATGAACCAGTCGATCGGGTCGTTACACCTTGTACTGAACTGTGTATGGTTGAAATGACAATAAAAGCCTACTTGAACTTGAAATTGGCCGAGACCGGTGATCGACCGACCAGCCTCCGAGCGCAGAAGCTTCCGTCGCAACAGAAAGACATTTGAAGATCAAAAATCGTGCATGTTAAAAGCTTCTGATCTGCCTTTTTCTCCAAACTCTGTGAGCGAATTAGTCTCAAACCAAAAATCAAAACACCATCAGCGCTAATAAGTTGAAAATTGTGCGTTAGAACCCCGCATGCCCACAGCCGCTCAAACCGTGCGCTCACTGTCAAGTTGAGTTTTGAGACTTTGGGGGCGTTTGAGGCGGTAAAACGTCACCATTTCCTTATAATCCTACAGGTGGCGCTCTCTGAACTATTTACATATTTTCATCCTGCGTGACAAGGGTGAATTATTCATTACGTTCCCTGAGAAATAATCATTATGCCGGATGATGTAACAGAGATACGTGCTGATCAGTAACAATGTAGCTTTGTGTTTAAATTTAATTTGAAGTTAAGTGTTAAACTCAAATTTCAAATTCAAATTCAAATTTAAACTCTTGTATTTTAAGTTATTTTGTATTGTTTAAATGCTGCGCTTGGTTTATAAGTGAGAAAAATTATGTTATATGAAATGGGCTACATTTATTTACTTGTTAAACTTTTTAAAGGTTAAAATTTGTAACAAAACGTGGGAAAATATATTATTGAATCTGGATGTTTAGTAACAGAATCGCAATTTTGACCGAATCTGCACCGAGGTATCGTTATAATATCGTATCAGGAGGTGACTGGTGAGTCCCATCACTAATAGTTTCATTACCAAATAACGTGAAGTGATGCTTTTTGCATGTATTTACAGTGATGCAAGTTCAACTAGTAATAAAATCAGACTGTAAATTAAAGAGAAAATCTCCTCTGTGCAGAAATGTGTTTTTTTGTGTTGTTGTTGAACTTACTGTCCATTCCTGGAAAAGGCAGCGGCTGAGCCCCTAACTGCTGCTCCACAGCAATCTCCAGATCAAACTTTATATGATCAACGTTGGCAATTATCTCCTGCATTTTTTGCACTTTTTTATTTTCTCTCCTCCTTTACTCACTGAAACACAACTCTACTGAATGCTATGCTACGCTAGTTAGCTATGGTCTAATAATGATATAGCTCGATATTAAATACCACCAGCTATCAGATAAAAGCGTGGAAAAACTCTAAATCCTCCAGAGACACAATAACTATTATTATTATTATTTATTTTAAATGCACATGGCTCAATAAAGACCACGTTAATAAAAACACCAGCGCCGCCAAGATGTACTTCCGGAATGGTTCAACCGCATGAACTCTGACCTCTACAAGGATGTTTAATCACGCTCAGTGTGATCGAGTGATCGACTAACGGATACAAATACAGACCAAAATCAAACACATCCTGCATTATTTATTAGTCTTTTTTTTTTTTTTAAAGAAAAACATGTTTGATATCATATTATTTTAAGTCAAGATTAAGTCAAATTTATTATTAATAATTTTAAATAGTCATGAGCAAAATATCTGTCAACGATTAAAAGGTCTTCCCTCAAGTGCGCCAAAAGTTTGTTTGTTTCAAAAAGATTTTCATGTACATGATTTTTATCCTTAAGACGTGTCATTGTTCACATTTATATATGATATAATAAATATTACAATCCTTACAAGGCAATTGTTTTTTATTGAAACTGATTATTATTATTATTAAATATACATACATAACATAAAGGGGTGCAAATACTTTAAGCTTTTGTGTGCCCTTGAATATTTGTCCAAAATAAAAATAGTTACATATCATATCATATTATATTATATTATATTATGTTATATTATGTGCCATTGAGAAGGTGATTCTTTTCTGATTGAGTTTACAAGTCATTTTTATCACAGGGGTGATCCTTTGCCAACTCTTTATACCCATGTATAGAGAAATATGTGTGTGTATATTATCGAGCTGTAATATCGAGCAACTATTAACATCCAAGTGAAAAATATAACACCAACATGTAAAAAATACAAATTAAAAAACTACCACTGAGTTGGAAAAGAATCTTGTGTCAGTATTTTGTTGAACTACTGTTTACTTTAATTACAGCTTTTAGTTGGGAAATGTTTTTACTAACTTTGCACATCTAGACTTTGCAATATTTGCCAACTCCTCTTTGCAGAACTTCTCAAGTTGAGTTAAATTTGATGGTGACCGTTTGAAGTCATTCCACAGATGTTCAGTGTGGTTTAAGTCTGGGCTCTGACTAGGCCATGCAAGGACATTCAGCTTTTTCTCCTTCACCCACTGTGTGGTCAGTTTTCCTGTGTGATTTGTGTCGTTGTCATGTTGGAATGTAAACCTTCTTTCATTGACATGCAGAGGGCAGCAGATTTTCCTCAATTATTTGACAATATTTCAATCCATCCAATAACAGCATATTACCACTTCCATGCTTTACTGTAATAATAGTGATATTTGAATGGTAAGCTGCATTGTATTTCCGCCAGACATATTGTTTGGTGTTGTGGCCAAATAATTACATTTTAGTCTCATATGACCACCTGTGTTTTTGCCAAGCTCAGTCGTGACTGCCTGTGGTCATGCTTGAGGAGTGTTTTTTTTTCTTGCAACCCTCCCATACCAGCCACATTTGTGGAGGATTTTTTTTGTCACTCTTTGTCATAAATTCCTGCAACTGCTTCAGAGTTGCTGTAGGCCTCTTGGTAGCCTCTCTGACCAGTTTCCTCCTGGGTCTTTCATCCAGTTTGGAGCCACATCCTGATCCAGAGAGTGTCTGTGTTGTACCAAATACCTTTCACTTCTTAATAATAGATTTAGAAGTTTTTTTTGTATCCATCTCCTGACCTGTGTGCAACAGTTTTGTTAAATTTTTTGTGAACTGCTGACAATATTTATCCTAAATTCAAAATACAGTGGAACCTTGGATTGCGAGCATAACTAGTTCCAGAAGTGTGCTCGTATATCAAAACACTCGTAAATCAAAGTGAATTTCCCCATACGAAATAATGAAAACTCATCGACTCAAGATCATTCGTTCCACAACTCAAATAAATAAATACATAAAAATAATTAATACAAAATATAAAGTAAAAATTTAATAAATTAACCTGCATTTTACCTATAAAAAAGTACTAAACAGTACATGCGTGCACGGATGTTGATTATACCAGTGAGGGATGCACTAAGACTGAGCAGGGGAGACGATTACCCACTATTCCACAGCACAAGAGAGAGAAAAACCATTGGCTCAGATCACGTGACGCTCGGCGTTAAAACAAGAAGCGCATGCGTGATACATGATACTCGGTACTTGTAAACCAAGACTTGTTCGTTTTTCAAGTCAAAATTGATTTAAAATTTTTGCCCGTCTAGCGGAACACTCGCAAACCGCGTTACTCACAATCCCGGGTTCCACTATTGTTCCAACTACTGTTATTTAGAGTGTATATTTAAAGGTAATGAATCACAAAACATCAAAATCACACAAGATCATGCAGTATTGCAGAGCTTTAATAACTCAAATAAAACAAAATGCTAATTATTTGTAAACAAAATGTGTTAATGCTTTGGCTAAATAACATAAAGAAATCAGTGTTTGGTGGAATATGTCTGTGAAGATTCTGGTGAGGTTATCTGGAAGTTGAGTCGTGTCAACTGGAATTCTTAGGTTAATAGAAATGTTTCACTACTCGTCCAAGTAGCTTCTTCAGTCTAAGGTAAGTTGGAAAGTGCCTCATATTTAAGTCCTCCAAGGTCAAAGGTTCCTCCCCTATTTGAAACGGCTTGTTACGTGAACAGTAGAGAAGGTGAGAATAGAAGGGAGGGTCATTAGAGAGAAGAAAGGGCTGTTAGGAAGACAATAGAGAGAGATTAGAGAGAGTCGTTAAGGTATAGCGACCAGAAAGAGTAAGGGGAGTCCTTAAATGTGGCTTTCTTGGTGGACGTGTGATCTTTCTTGAGATAGATCAAAGGGCAGCATGAAAAATAGGAGACAGATTGTGTCAAAGACCTCCACCTCAGTTGAGAGAAGGAGTTTCCACCTGCACATAGATGGCTTCTTTCACCCCTCTCTCAAACCATCTATCCTCTCTGTTCAGAATTCATACATTTTTGTCCTGAAATGTGTGTCCTTTGTCCTTCAGGTGTGATCTGTGATCCAGAGCGATATAGATATGGATAAAATATGTATTTTACTGCAAATAAAGCCTGTGGATAAGTTTGATAATTTGTCAGAAAATATATATTTGTTTTTTCTATAGCTTTTATTTTTAAAAATACCATGGATTGTATACTTTTCATTTTACAATATACAAAGTAATGTAATATAAATCCAACAGGAATAACCCTCTTTAATTTCCTCAGAATTAGGGATTAAAAATAAAGATGTGAAATTTAATAAATGCAGGAAACCTAGAAAGATTTTAAAGATATTGGTTTCTTAGTCTAAAACAAACTAATAATGGCTATGTGGTTTAATGTGAGTTTTATAATATTTATAAACGAGGATAAATACCATACACCATACATCCTCCGAAATCATATCATATGAGGATCGGAACAAGGATATTGTAGGTGAGTGAAAATTTAAGTGATTGAGTGAAAATATTTTCATATGAGGACATTTGGGCTTCAATAGGTTTGAGGTCTAAACTTTGACATAGCAACTCCATCACTCTGATTATGTCTTCTTGAGTCAATCAGATGTTGAATACATGGAGTGTTTGGGATCACTGTGCTGTTTCATGACCCACATTTTGCTCAGTTTAAGGACGAATAGCCTCATGTTTCTCTAAAGAATATTCTGGTTTAAAGTAGAATCCAAGTTTCCCAGCCCAAATCATCAGCCCTCCACCACCATGCTTCACAGCTGCTATTGGGCATTAGTAGTGAAACACTGTGCTTGAAATATATCTGGTTAGCACTGTAGCCTTGTACCCCCAGGGTCAAGGGTTCGAGTACACTCTTAGGTCTGTGTGTGTGTGTAGTTTCCATGCTGTCCCTGTGGCACAGCCCAATGGATTTTAAATGCAATAGATTGGCACCCTGCCTAGTGCCCCAAGTGCCCTGGGATAGGCTCCAGGCCTCCCACAACCATGTAGATTATAAGAGGTATAGAGGATGAATGTGTGAGTGAGAGTGATTTTGTCTGTGAAAGATCAGCAAACATCTCCACCTTGGTTTTATCAGTCCAAATAATATTGTTCCAGAACTTGTGGTTTGTTCAGGTGCTATTTTGCAAACCTACATCATGCTCCATGTTCCTTCTTGGGGACACAGAGCTTTCTCCAAGTCACCCTTCCATGAAATACATATTTGTTCAGTCTTTTCCAAATTGTGCTCTTAGGAACATAAACATTTAGTCTTGTCTTCATGGTGTTCACTTGGGGGTTGGCCTTCATTATGTTGCATTACTGCCACCTTCTGGTCTTGATCTCCCTCATCTTCATTGTTACTTCTTTTTAATCCTCTTTTCTAGTCCCGTTGCCTTTACGGAACTCATCAAATACTTTTTTCCTTGACCTCTTTCTGCATGTTCTCTAAACATTCGGTGTGCTTATAGAGGCCTATAGGTCCCACTATGTGGCTTTTTAAATTTTTTTTTATTATGAGTCAAAAATGTAACACCTCAGAGAGTCGACAGTTTGGGCAGAAGTGTGCGGACGTGCATCGTCACGCGAGATCACGACGCCCTCGGATATCAGTCCTCTGTGTTTAATCTGAAGTTTAGTCTTCAGCTCTTCAATAAGCGACTCACTGTAACGAACGCTGTTGATTGTTCAACCTTTTTCCTGATAATGTTCCAATACTTCTGGCCCTTGAAATTCCCAGAAAACTGTAAGCGTTGATGAATTTTCCAGCTGATGCTCGACTTTTGAACTTTTTCTCGGTCGGTGATTGAGGATGTTTCTGTTCCAGACTCTGGCGTTTACTCTCAGACTCGTAGTGATGAATCCGTGTCTCGTCACCAGTAATGATTCTCTTTAAGAAACTTTCACCTTGCTTAGAGTATCGCTCCACATTTAGTTTGCAAATATCTAAAAATGTCTGTTTATGCTCTTCCGTGAGTTGTTTTAGCACCAGGTACACCCTCAGACCACATAAAAACTAACAGCTGCTCCTTTCGTGTAAATCACAAGTGCAGGGTCCATGTTTGTTCGCACCGCAGTTAAAAATGAAGTGATTTAACACATTGCTGTTTCATTACCCACACTTTGCTCAGTTTAAGGACAAATAGCCTCATGTTTCTCTAAAGAATATTCTGGTTTAAAGTAGAATCCATTGTTATTTCAATGTCAGTTCAAGTTTGCCAGCCCAAATCATCAGCCGTCCACCACCATGCTTCACAGCTGCTATGCAGTGACACCTGCACAGCAGTGAATGTGGAGACAGGAGTCTTAATTATTGACTCATCCTCGTATCTAAGGCAGTAATCCCAGGGAGGTGTCACAAATGCTCTCCATTTGGTAACGATCACTCCTACTGTAGAAATCTGAATTTCAAATTGTTTGAAGATGGCCTTTCTTATTGGCATGATGTTTCCACTCACCTGCAACAACTCCAGAACCCCAAATATTCTGGTTTTATACAGATAGTCACACTTCTTCATGATTAGTTAACATTGCACAATTCACTAAACACCTGAGCTTTATTAAGACGTTTAATGTTTATAGAAGTAAGAAAGGTGAACAGATTTTTTTGTCATTTTTGAGAAAATGACGACATATTGACATGTGATGTTATTTCAGCCCTGATAAATAAAAAGAGAATTAAATGAGGGGGTACTTTCTTTTTCAGATGTGGAATGATTTTAAAGCATAACAAATAATTGATAAAAAAATCAACTACGAGTGAAAGTCATTAGAAGATAAACAGTGGAGACAATCGTATTTAAGATGGCATAAAGTTTAATGAAAACTGAATTCTCATATAATAAAGAAAAGACGAAAAACAAATCTGGAATGAAATAATATTCACAAGCACAATTTCAAAGCATACATGTTAAGATATAAGGAGTCCACACAGTAGAAATCTTGATCTAGATCACCCGGAACAGCCTCTGCATCCACAGTGAGTGCACTCGATAATACGTCCCTATGAGGAAGATAAAGAACGCCGACTCAACAAACATAATCGTCATTACTGACATACGTACACAGATCAGCCATAACATTATAACCACTTGCCTAATACTGATACGGCCCCCACTTCTGCCATAAAAACAGTGATGCACTGTGTGTTCTGATCCCTTTCTATCATAACCAGCATTAATCTTTTTAGCAATTTGAGCTACAGTAGTGGTTCTATCGGATCGGACTACATGGACTATGGCGCTGCTATGAAAAAGGCGAAATAATGTTGGGTGATGTGATGGATCAGAGCGACTCCAAAACTGCAGCTCACGTGGGATGTTCCCATTCTGCAGTGGTCAGGACATAGCAAAAGTGCTTTAAGGAAGATAAACTGGTGAAGTGGCAACAGGGTCATGGGAGGCCAAGGCTCACTCATGACCATACGAAGTGAAGGCTGTAGTCCGATCCAATAGAAGAGCTACTGCAGCTCAAACTGCTCAAATGGTAAATGCTGGGTCTGATAGAAAGGAGTCAGAACACACAGCGCATTACGGTTTTGAAGGCAAAACTGGGGACCTACTCAATATAAGGCATGTGGACATAATATTATGGCTGATCAGTGTACATGTAAACCTCAACCATAAATAAGTACAAGTAAATAAATAAATAAATAAAATAAATAAAGTGGACACCTGATTTTCACATTCATGTGTTTTTTGACCATCTGATTTCAGATTTCGGCCGCCTTTGCTCTAATAATTATCTATACTCTTCTGGAAAGGCTTTGCCCTAGATTTTGGAGTCGATCAGTTATGAGAGCATTAGTCAGATCAGGCACTGATGTTAGGCGAGAAGGCCTGGAGTGCAGTTGGTGTTCCAGTTCATCTTAAAGTTGTTCATTGGGGTTGAGTTTAAGGGCCAATAAGGGTTTTTGGGGCCGATCACAGAAATCAGAATCGACTGCTTTTAGGACCAAGCCATAATGGCCGACCCTGCGCTCTGACCCCGGCCTACTAACAAAAAGCTGGGATATGCAAAGAATAAAGAATTTCACTGCTTAACTTCTTTCACTCCAACCTCAACACGCCAAGTGATACTGGAACAGATTTGGTCCCTCTTAATTCCAATGAAGGGAAATTGCAAATGTATGTTACAACATAAAGAAGCGTTCTATTCAACTGTGCGCTTTCAGTATTGTGTGGAAAGTCTGAGAGTCTGAGAAAGAGCCACATAGGGGTGTGACGGTCAGGTGTCCATAAACCTTTAGTTATATATTGTAACCTGAAAACGATCTTACCACTTCCAGCTTGCTTTTAGGCACTCTGCATATGCAGTTGGTTCCGAAGTTGGTGTCTCGAGTCTGAATGCACCGAAGACAGCACAGATTTTCGTAACCCTGTTTCTTCCACTTCGCAATAAGGTTCTTGTCAGCATAACCTTCTTTTATACAGTAATCATAGAGCTCTGTAAACCAAACACACAAAAAACGCCAAGAGACATTAATACCGTGCAGGTTCTACACTTACACTCTAACCCTGTGTGTGCTGATGGACTCACCTCTGCTGATGGCTTTCCTTTTGTAGAACAGGTCGAAGATGTAGCGGCTCCGCTGGTGGTGAAGTCTGAATATCGGCCAAAGGGACTCGACCTTGCGTTTCCCCTCATGTGGTTCGGTTTCAGCTGCGAATTACAACCATAACCAGCAATTAATCCACACTGTACATGCGCACAACACATAAACAGTACAGCAGATTAGCTGCTACTCGGCTAAGATTAGCTGAACCTAGCATTACCTTCCCGCATTTTCTGATCTAATTCATCCAAGGTGGGCTCGATCAGCTCCCAACCGTCTGGTGGGGGCTTTCTGCTTCTTTTTACCTTAGGCATGGCTCAAATTTAAGAAAAAAAAATAGAAATAAACGATAAGTAATAATTCTCTCAATTGTTTACGAGCTCCAACGGCACGGGGACTTGCCGTCGCAGTTTGTTGACGTCACACCGCAGGTCCTACTTAACGTTTTCCCAAGGCTTAGTAATACGTAAATAAATAAATATATAAACATATACACATAAATAAAAATAAAACGCGAGTTGTTCTTCTGAAATATTCAAATATTATGTAAAACTACATATACTAAGAGACGTCATTAAATATGTTTAAAACACAATGTTACATTAATATATATAAATGTATGTCTAAACGGCTGGTGTGTTGCTTTTGCGTTATTGCATCACGTTAGGTGTCCCTGGAGCGCCTGAGAGAAAATAAATGCGTTACCGCGCTGTACTGGGAGTTTTAGCGTTACTGTGTGTCGCAGGCTGGTTTTAGAGAGTTTAGTGTTAGTGTTTATTTCTTTGCTATTCCAGTATCATAAGTAATTGATCATTAATACTTCCTGGTTGTGTTAAAATTGTAGGCCTGGTTAAGATTACGTAAAACTTGGGCTATTGTTAGCAACACGGTGTAGCGAGCTGTGGTTTCACTTTATTACCAGTTTGTCGTTTTGCCCAAACTGGGATTGTACTGAAGCTACATCACTAAAATTAGACTTTAGGACCTTTAGTTCTCATCTAAACATCATCATCATGCCTAAAGGAGGTAAGACACTGCTATTATCATGAGGTAAAGTAGTTGAGTTGTCACAGACAAGCAGGTTAATACTATTAGTACTATTATTACTATTACTAATATTACTACTACTTATAATAGTAATAATACTAATACTACTAAATAATTCAGTTGTCACTGACAAGCACGTTACTACTACTAATACAACTACTAATATATGATACTTCTACTACTAATGGTGCCAATACTAATAATACTTTTACTACTACTAAGTAGTTGAGTTGTCACAGACAATCAGGTTACTACTACTAATACAAATAATAATAATAATAATAATAATAACTAGAGAGGCACATTTCCTGTAGAAAATGTGAGTGGTGCTTGCCGTGGCATCATAGACATAGCTATGATGTCATAACTGATGTTGGTGTCAATGTTAAGTCTATGGGACTTTTTGGGGTGGTTAATTTATTAACCGCCCACCCCTTAGAAAAGTCATAGCACCCCATTACCGAATAAGCCGCACGTTTTGTATGGAACTTTTGTACGGAAGAAGAAAAAGAAAAATAATAAGCCTGTGAGATAACAATAGTAGTGCTTCGCTTCGCAAGCACCACTAATAATAATAATAGAATGCTGTCAATGCTAATACTACCAGTAATATTATTACTATTATTCATACTACTTCTAATGCACCCATTACTACTACTACTAATAATAATGATAATAATAATAATGATACCAATACTACTACTAATAATAGTAATACTACCTAATAAACACTAGTAATACTAATGCTATTACCAATACTATTACTAATACTACTATGTAGTTCAGCTAACAATCAGGTTACTACTACTAATACAACTAATACTAATAATATATAATAATAATAATAGAATGCTGTCAATACTAATACTACCAGTAATAATATTACTATTATTAATACTACTACTAATGCACCCAATACTACTACTACTACTACTAATAATAATAATAATAATAATACCAATACTACTACTAATAATAATAATAATAATAATACCAATACTACTACTACTACTAATAATAATAATAATACCAATACTACTACTACTAATAATAATAATAATAATACCAATACTACTACTAATAATAGTAATACTACCAACACTAGTAATATTACTAATACTACTATGTAGTTCAGCTAACAATCAGGTTACTATTATTAATACTGACCACTAATACTGACCATACTGATACCACTAATACTATTACTACTACTATTAGGTCGTTCAGTTGTAGTAGTTCAGACAAGCAGGTTACTACCATTACTGTCAATACTACTGCTATTATTGCTATTACTACTAATAATAATAATACTACAACTACTACTGCCACTTCTAATACTCCTACTAACACTACCAATACTACTACTACCAATACTACTACTACTACTACTAATAATAATAATAATAATACTTCTAATAATAATAATAATCCTAGTGATGCCTAGTTATTAATGCCAGCTGTTGGCTTTAAAGAGAATGTTATGAAAATATATTCTTCTTCAGGCCATGTTTAATTATCCATGTAATTCCAATGTATTGTTCTGTTCTTTATTTGGATTTGTTAAATCTTCATTCAATTTAATTTCAATTCAATTTTATTTGTATAGCACTTTTAATGATTGTCACTGTCGCGAACTAGATTTACACAATCAAGAGAAAAGTCTGGAAATTTGTATGAAATGTGAAAAATGCATATGAAGCAAAATGATTAGATTAGATTAGATCTGTTTTTTTTGTGTTCTGCTTTGTGATTCATAATCTTCTGTTTCCAGGAAAGAAAGGTGGACATAAGGGTCGAATGAGAACGTACACAAGTCCCGAAGAGATAGACGCTCAGATGAAAGCTGAAAAAGAACGAAAAAAGGTGCATTGACATGAAAAGTGTCCTCTATTTGAATACTGCAAGTTATTGATGATTCTGAGTCTTCCTAACATTAGTGAAGCTTTGAGTCAGGTTAGGTACACTGTGAGAAAGAGGACAAGGAGGAAAGTATCTGATGGCTCTGATGATGGGACTAGAAAAGAGGATTTAAACTAAAAGGAAGATTAAGGAGATCAAGACCAGAGGGTGGCGCTAATGCAATATAGTGGGTGCTGGCCGCTGGGGAAACACCAAAAAAGAAGAAGAAAATATACACAGATTAGTTACGACATTATTATACAGCATCTCACCTAATATTGAGTACGTCCCCACTTTTGCCTCCAAAACAGCGATGCGCTGTGTGTTGACACTTTTTTTATCTTCTATTGGATTAGACTACAAGGGCCAGCCTTCGCTCCCCACACACATCGGTTAGCCGGTTAGTTTTTTTTCCAGAAAAATCATAATGATACAAAAAAAAAACCTGGGAGGGTCCAGTTGTACAAGCATCTTGATGATCAGAGAGGTCAGGGGAGAAGGTCAGAATGCCTGTGTTACCTCTAATAAGTAACAGGGTGAATAAGTTAACAAATACAGCAAAAATATCACCTGGTCTTTTCTTTCAGAATGAAGAAGAGGAAGAAGAAGCAGCTGCGAATGATGTTCAGAAGGATGACAAATTAGCAGGATCAGGTTCAGAGGACAGCGATGATGAAAGTGCCAGAGTAAGAATCGTCTAATCTTTTACATCACAAATCCTCCTTTGAGCCGTTGTTCAGATTTAGAGCTTAGTGGTAAGAAAGTTTCATAATCATGTAGAAGGTTAAAAGTGTATCAAGTGTAAGCCAGTATTTCTGTTAGTCTTTCTTTGTGCTTTGTTGCTGATCTCAGACCGTAAGGTCGTACCAGTAGATTACATTTTATTTATATTTACACTGTTTCTTCGTACAATGTCTGATGGATGCTTTATCTTTGTAAAATAGCAGCTGTGTAAGATGGAGGGTGAGGGTGTTCCACTACCAGCCGTCTGCCCTCTAGTTGGGCATTTCACAGTAGAAAACTGCATTTCAAATTTTTTCTTTTATCATTTGAATTTTGCTTTTTTTTTGTCACAGAAAAGAAAAGGTGTGGAGGGATTAATAGAAATCGAGAACCCTAATCGTGTCGCTCAGAAAACCAAGAAAGTTACAGAGATAGAGCTTGAGGGACCCAAACAGCTTTCTAGAAGAGAGAGGTAAGTAGCACTAAAGTGGGCAAAGCAAACCTTATACTGATTATATGCTGTTGACCATAAAAAATGGTTTGTACAAATAGTGTTCAAATTAAAATGAAAGTTCTGGTGAATGAAGGCGTAAATGCGATTGACTTTTACAGAAGACTTGGAGGACAGTACAGTACAGAGACTTGGCGCCACAGTAAAACATTAGAACGGTGCAAACATTTTACGTACGTCCATGAATGATGATCCCGGCTCACGGCCCAGTCGTTCAGCGAGTGGAACGTCTGATCCTTAAAAATCAACGGATAAGTCATTCACCAACACCACTCGCACACTACAGGAACTCGGCTGAGAGTTATTGTCACGTCCCCCGTACAGTCCTGACCTCACTCCAAGACATTTCCACATGATTGGACTGTTAAAGGAGTTCCTGGGAGGCCGGCGTTTCAGACATGAATCAGACAGGCAGTACAATCGTGGCTCCACCTTCTACCTTGATGGTGTCCAACACCAGTGAAACACTGTGATAAGTGCATTAGTGTATCAGGGGATTATATAGAGAAATAAAGGGAGTTTTTATTCTCAGGACTGAGTTCTGTTATTCTGTACAATCAAAAGTCCCGGTTTGACTCGAACACCTCTCGTGAATGGAATTTCCTTATGACTTTTGTCCAAATTTATATGAATCTGTCTGATTTATCATTTCAGAGAGGAGATAGAAAAGCAAAAGGCCAAAGAGAGATACATGAAGATGCATTTAGCAGGGAAGACGGATCAGGCCAAAGCAGATTTAGCTCGGCTTGCAATCATTCGAAAGCAACGTGAAGAGGCTGCACGGAAAAAAGATGAGGAAAGAAAAGGTAAAGCGCTTATTATCTTTAGGAGATTAATAAATGGTCGTAGACTTTGTGGTGGAAGGTTTATTTAATAGATGAAGGAAACACAACCAAACACTTACGGTAATATGTGTAATAAAATTTTTATTTTCATTAATCATGACTGTCCACGGTAGTGATTTTAATGATTAATTATTAATCGGTTAATTGCTGTTAATAAATGAACCGATTGTTTGTTTGTTTGTTTGTTAAACAATTTATATTGAAATCAAAAGGGTGGCAAAGAAGGTCTTGAGGTCGGTATTTAAGAAACAGACAGTCTGAGTTTATCTCTCCAAGTCTGCTGTGAGCGGGCAGAGTTGCCAGATTGGGTAATTTTCAGTAACTAGGATACTGCTCTATTCTTTGGCTGGAAAATTTGGCCGTCTCAGGTTGGAAATCAAAATTAGGCTCATTTTAGGGAAAGAATTTATGCATGTAACTAGTCGAGTTACAGTATGAGTTCTAATACTGATATTATTATTTGTTTTCTGGGTGTGTACAGTGATATATAGTTATATAAATACAATCATGCATAGTTCATGAGTCAGAATAAATCAACAACCACAGCGTCCAGCCTATGACGTGCTGACAACCACCATCATTCTATTTATGTTCCGTGTGTGTGTGTGTGTGTGTGTGTGTGTGCTACTTTATTGCAGTGAAAGAAGCAGCACAAGCAGCACAAGCCGCAGCGAAGGGACTTCATACACTATCATTAAAATGATGATAGTAATGAGAAAATCAGAAAAGTTTAAAAGAACTGCGGTATACAAATACAACCACACACACACACACGCACACACACACACAAACACATCAGCCATAACATTAACACTGACAATCAGTTATATACCAGTAAACTGGTGACGAATCCTGTGCAACCAAGACTCATTTGCTTGTGAGGAGCAAAGGCCAGTCTGTAAAGTCTGATCTCTCAGAAACTCCAATGCAGCTCAAATTGCTTAAAAAAAAAAAAGAATACTGGCCGTGATCGAAAGGTATCAGAACACTCCATACATCACAGCTTGCTGTTTATGGGGCTCCGCAGGCAGAGAGTTCAAGGTTGTTAACCCAGCCTCCAAATTCCCCAGATATCAATCCGATCGATCATCCATGGAACGTTCTGGGCAAATAAGTCCGATCCATAAAGGCTCCAACTTTCAACTTGTAGCACTTAATGAACCTTCTGCCTTAAGGGAGGTTAAGGAGTCACATCGTGAGGAGTCAGAGCTGTTTTATTGACCCTACACAATATTGGGCTTAATGATTTAAGGTTTTAATATTATGGCTGACCGGTGTGAGTGTGTGTGTGTGTGTGTGTGTGTGTGTACACATTAATAAGGACTATTTTCGAGGACAAGCTTGATTGTGTAAGAAGTTACAACACAACTGGTCATTGAAAAAAAAAAGAAAAAAAAGGGATATTTATGCATTCTCAGTGCTAAGCCGGTAAACCGATGCTCGTAGAGCAGATTGTCTTCTCCAGTGTAGTGAAATGACCAGGCATAAAAAGTTACTTAAAGATACTAAATCAATCAATCAATAAATAAATTTATTAATATATTGTGTTGTAATTTTTGATGTCAGATGGAATGAAATATAAGATGTCATAAAAATAAATAACTACTTTATCAAAATGGAGCATCAGGATTTTTTTTTTATCTCAATAAGCAATGTAACGATGTATTAACTGCAGTAAATATCAAAAACATCACAGTTGCTGATTATTATGTGATATCCTCTCTATGCTGCGTCTCTGTGTGTACAGTATACCTCTCTTGTTGTTAAAGTCTTCGGGCGACTTGTTTTCCTTTATTAATGCACATGCTTCTGCTAACCTCAGCCAGTAAATTCACCAGGGGCTTTCACGTGTGAGTAACAGATTCTCAGTATGTTCAAGTTATGGCGTTTATTACACAAGAAAAGCTCTGAACACTGAATTTTTGTAAAGGAATTTTAGGAAATAAAGAGAAATAGAACACGATTTGTCGACCGTTTTTATTTCTTGAATTATAATATATAGTTAAATGACATCATACATGCATTAAACAATATACGTCCAGAAGTTAATGGACACCTGACCCTGATTTACACACACAACAGAAACTATCTGGTACAAAATATTGTAGACATCATGGTTTTGTTCACAGATGATTCGGGAAACTCAGGTGTTGCAGTTTATATTCACTCATATTCCATAACACTTGTGTGTACAGGGTCGCATGAGGGGCCTGGAGCCTATGAGTGAGTGAGTCAATTCTCTCTCTCTCCTTTTGTAAATTAGCATAATACAGTATTAGCCGATTCCCGATCTAGTCCAGTAGGGGGCGGTAATGAACCAATACATAAAACATCACGAAGAAGAATTGACACAATGACTACGACGACGAAGAAGAAAGCGGAAATTTAATAAACAACCAGAACCATTCTTTATAATTTATTTATTTATTTCTCAAATGTATGTTCCAGCTCACGTTCAACATTTAAATTCTATGTTTAATTTTTTTTAAACAGCACTGATTGTGCTTAAATAGCACATTTGAGCGGGAACCGGCACCATTGGATAGTGCAGGATAAATACACCATCAAACAAATAAACAAATAATCACTGTTTTACCATATGAATATTTGATTAAGAATAAAATACCTGGCCAGATTTAGATGTAACTTTAGGATACTTGTTTGCTTGGTGCACAAGATTTAAGGTCTGATTATTTTCAGACTGTAGTGATTGACAGGTGCAGTCATGGAGACAGCCCCGCCCCGTACAGCCCCGCGCTCGCGCCGCGTGTCCAGGCATTATAACCTCTTTATCTCTGTCTATAAAGTCTCCTGCACTTTGGATATTAACCTGAGTGCATAAAAAGCGCGCATAATCCCCGCACCTGCTGTCACTCGCAGTGTTCAAGGTAAGAGCTTTCATCTTTAGCTGTAACATTAACTTATTTAAAAAGAAATGTTGATAAACAAACTTGAGTAAAATCATATATAAGTGCTATAATATTACACATTCTGTTTCCTGTTGTTGATGTGATGCATTGGAATTCATGTTTTAATCTGAATAAGCTAAGAGTAGCCTGCTGCTAACTGAGTTTTATATCATGCACATTTGATCAGCACGTGCTTAACAAGTGTGTATTATATCATATCATATCATAAGCACTGAGAATGCATTCGCCTGGGGATCAGATTTTGCTAATTTTCTGCACTTCTGGTTTGTTTGCATGGCTCACACACACACACACACCATGCCTGCTGCAGTTGCATCATGCTGAGCCAACAACAGGCCATGTCTGATCCTACAGCTCAGCAAACCTTCAGTTCTAAACTTTATATACTATAAATATATTTGGCATTTGTTTGCACTAACAGCCCCTGAACTGAAATCTAAAATCTGAAATCACTAGGAGAAGGAGGAGGAGGTGAAGACACCTTCATACCTGTTGATTTGCTCTGTCTTTCTGTAAGTCTTACAATAATTTCAGCAAACTTTTAAAGTCCATGTCCGCACTCGAAGGTCTGTAATCAGTCATCAGAGTAGTAGAGAATGTCTTCATAGGCTCCATCGTTACAGTTTTCCATTCAATTGAGATTTACGTAAGGATATAAAGACCCTGTTGGCATCTTTTTATAAAACTTGTCAAGTACTTTGAAGTACAAAACTCATTGCAACCAGCCTGTGATTTGATAAATACTAACAATTCCAATTCAATATACTGTAAGATTAAAACTCCCCACGGTTGCCATGACAATGATAAACACTATAGGGGAACTATTACAGACAAGACAAGATCAGGGAAGGAAACATTAAAAGGCTGGGAAGATGAGGGAGAGAGTGAGACCTACAGGTGGCGGTGATGTAATCTGTTGGATGTTAACCGCTGTCCAAAGAAGAAGAAGAAGTAAACCCCCCCCACCCCATGAAGTCACATGAGAGTTTTGCTGAGGTGTCGAATCACATGAAGGTTATATTTATAATGTCTACTGGAGATACACTGCATGCCCAAAAGGTTATGGCCTCCTGACCTTGTGTTTCTTTCCCACAATTACATTAAATGTCTTGTTTTGTAACATTCCGGCTGTTTCCTTTCAATAGAACTGAAGAAATATGGTCTGAAAAATGCTTGTGTGTCACGTCTACTCATAGCTTACGCAAGTGTTCCATGATATCATGAGCATTTATACTTGTGTGCAGTTACACCCCAAAACCACTAGTTGGCAGTGGGGTTTCTGTGCCAATGTGCTGAGCCTCTTCACCACTCTTTCTTTTTTGTGGATAACACACAGTGGCGAATGAACACCGACTACATGCCAGACCTCCTCACCTAACATCAGTGTCTGATCTCACACTAACGCTCCTGTAGCTGAATTAACACACATCCCTCCAGTCACGCGCCAGAATCTAGTGAAAAAGGCTTTCCAGGAGAGAGTTAAGTTAGTTAAGTTAAGCCTTTATTTGTCACATACACATTTACTGCAGAGTGAAATTCTTTCTTCACATTTCCCAGCGTAACTGGGGTCAGAGCACAGAGTCAGCCAGGATACATAGCTGAGCAGAGGAGATGGGGTTAAGGGCCTTTGCTCAAGGGCCCAACAGTGGCGATCTGGTGGAGCTGGGGTTTGAACCCCCAACCTTCTGACCAGTAACTCCGTGCCTTGGCCCTCTGAGCCACCACTGCCCCAAGTGCAGGTTGATATCAGAGGAATCTGAAATGGGTTCTTCAACAACCACTTGTATAGATGTGATGGTCAGGTGTCTTTTGTCCAGATATTGTAAGTGTGGGACTTTAGTCACAGAAAATCTCACTTCAACTAATCCTGGTGGGTTAGAAAATCTTTTTAATCCTTTTTTTTTTCTTCAGCTCAATGGAGGCATATTTAAAAGTTGAACATTGAAAAACAAAGTTTAAGATTGTCTCAGACCTTTGAGAACGTTCTGTTGTTTGTTGTTTTATATAAAGAACATGGCACACAATGGTTGTTGCGCTGACAAGGAAACTTGGGAGTCTCACAACAGGATGCTGCAGGAACCGCTCAGCACCAACGACCCTGAGGTGTGTTACTGTGTGTGCTTTTAAAAAAAAAAAAATATATATTACATCATAAATAGCATTTAAACAAATATCGTGTTCACATGAAACATGTCAATAGGTCTTTGAGATCATTAGGAAGGAGAAGAAAAGACAGACGAATGGTTTAGAGCTCATCGCATCGGAGAACTTCACAAGCCGTGCTGTTTTGGAGGCTTTGGGCTCGTGCATGAACAACAAATATTCAGAAGGATATCCTGGCCAAAGGTAAATCTGACATAAGATACAAAGTGTTTATTGTGTTGAACAAACTGTTGTAATTCTAAACATGAGGTCTTTGCAAAAATCTCATCAGGTACTACGGTGGCACGGAGCATGTGGATGAACTGGAGCGTCTCTGTCAGCAAAGAGCGCTGAAGGTTTACGGTCTGGACCCGGAGAAATGGGGCGTGAACGTGCAGCCTTATTCTGGTAACTTTGGACGGGTTCTGTGTTTTTGACTCTGGATTTGTTCTGCTGCGTTACGAAGTTACTCATGAACATGTTGTTGTGTTCAGGGTCACCAGCCAACTTCGCCGTGTACACAGCAGTAGTGGAGCCTCACGGGAGGATCATGGGTCTGGATCTCCCTGATGGTGGACACTTGACCCACGGCTTCATGACGGAGAAGAAAAAGATTTCCGCCACCTCCATTTTCTTTGAGTCCATGCCGTACAAGGTTTGTGTTCGTGTGTAATAGTTAATGTTGCTCAACTTTGCTGAAGTCCTTTGATTAGTGAATCAGTTTATCATTATTAGTAGGATGATTCACAGAACATTTGGGTTTCAGGTCAACCCACAGACGGGTTACATTGATTACGACCGACTGGAGGAAAACGCTCGTCTGTTTCACCCAAAACTCATCATCGCAGGTTCGTGTTGAAGCTCCGACATTTTAAAGGTTTTATCTTTAGTTGGTTGATGCAGTTAATTGAATCTATGGATCGTTTTTTTTAAAAATAAATATTATAAATGTTAAATGGTCTACAATTAATAAATTTCTTAAATTATATACCATAGTTTTATGGTTAGTGTTTTAGTTAAAAAAAAAAAAAAAACTTCAATCGATTGATTTAAATGTGTTTGATCAACAACACAAGTTACATTTTTGAGATTTTACAATTCATACAGTAAACTAGGGCTGCGTGCTTTTGATAAAAAAAATTCATCATTGAAATTAGAAACGCAATATTAAACTAATAAATGTACCATTTTGTAATGGTTCAATTGGTTAAATGTAAATAGCAAATAACACCATAAATGATCTCATTAAAAATAAGTTTTTTAATATTTATTCATCACCTCAAACGTATAAAAAAAAATAATAATAAACAAGCACTTAAATGATTGACAAACACGACATAAATAAATTGCAGCCTTTTGCAATTAAATATGAAATGTATTAAATCTATTTTGTGTAGTGGTTAGCACTGTGGTCGTGCACCTCCAGGGTCCAGGTTCGATTCCCGTCTCTGTGTGTGTGGAGTTTACATGTTCTCCTCGTGCTTGGTGGGTTTCCTCCAGTTTCCTTCCACAGTCCAAAGACATGCAGATTAGGCTAATTGGTGTTACCAAATTGTGTCTGTGTGTCTGTGCCCTGCGATGGTTCGGCACCCTGTCCATGATGTACCCCGTCTCCTGAGATGGGCTCCAGGCCCCCCTGTGACCCTGAATACAGGATAAACGCTGTAGAAGTTAAATAAATGAATATTAATTGTTAAACCAGCAGGAGTTGAAACCAGCAGGAGTTGAAACTAAGTGAAGTTAGTTGGGTGAGAGAGGAGGAAGCAGAGGACAGGGTTAGATGGAGGCAGATGATCCACTGCGGTGACCCCTGAAAGGGAACAGCCAGGCAGAGAAGAGGAGGAATTGTGCAGTACTACAGTAAACCTTAGTGCGATGTAACTGAATTGAATTACAGCCAAAATTGCAACGCCCACAAATCAAATTAAATTGAATCGAATCAAGAGTTTACCTTTTGATTTACAGCTCTAATAACCAGGTAACACAATTTCAATACACTGCTGTCTTTATATGAAACATTTCTGATACAATGAGATCTCCATTTTCAACTTATTAAGACATTTTATTTAAAAAAAAAAAAAAAAAGTGTGAAAGTGTTCAAGCTTTCACTAAAGTCGCTCACAAGGTCTCAAGCATGCGGATGTTTGCATAATCACACAGCTCTCTGTAGCTCTAGATGTGTTTTTGAATCTCGCTCCCCAGTTGCTGTGAAGATTGATTTATTCTGTATTAAATCAAAGAGAAAAGTGTGTGTGTGTGTGTGTGTGTGTGGGTGTGGTTCTCCTCACAGGTACCAGTTGCTACTCGCGTAACCTGGATTACAGTCGCCTGCGTAAGATCGCGGATGAGAACGGCGCCTACCTGCTGGCGGACATGGCACACATTAGTGGCCTCATTGCAGCCGGAGTGATTCCGTCCCCCTTCAAACACTGCGATATCGTTTCCACAACTACACATAAGACCCTGAGAGGCTGCAGAGCTGGGATCATCTTTTACAGGAAAGGTTGGAACTTTTGTGAAAAATACATTCGTAGTCAGAGTTTGTTACTGTGTTCTGTTTGTACGTGTGTGAGATTAGTCTCAGTGTGTGAACATGTTGCTTGTTAGGTGTGCGCAGTGTGGATGCCAAAACAGGGAAGGAGACCCTTTATAACCTGGAGAGTTTGATCAACCAGGCTGTGTTTCCTGGGCTACAGGGAGGACCTCATAACCACGCCATCGCAGGTAACCAGTTTTTGTCTCTCTTAACTTACTGATCATTTGAATTTTAGTCAATGTAAAAGGTATTTGAGCCATTTTTAAGGCTGCTTTCAAAATACGGGCCCAAGCACTGATACCAGTACAACTTGAGTCCATGCTTGAGTCCATTTGAAAAGGTGGTCTCGAGCACAGAACGGTGAACTCGATCATGGCTTGGATCAAGTATGAAAGCCAACGGGACTTGTTCCATATCACGGTACAAATTAGTCGTTCCTAGTGTGAAAGCGGTCTAATGGGTACAGAGTCAGAGAGGACACTGTGATGTCTTTTATAAATTTCAGAGAATTGTTTACAAAAAAAAACGAACCTTCTGCTAATACGGTCAGTCCCCTACATACGAACATTCGAGTTATGAACTTTCGAAGATACGAACATGCGTTCACACATGTTCAGCTGCAGAAGTTACAGCAGCTCACATGTCCGGCGTACATCGTCACGTGTGTGCAGTGGGCTTCCTCTGCAACCACAGGATGTCTGGAAGCGAATGTAAAAGCA
>JAQMYJ010000023.1:19029593-19042036 GCA_030014305.1 Clarias laeviceps
ACCCTGACACGCCCATCACTCTGGAATAGGATCAGTCTGGACTCATCAGGTCACATGACCTTTCTCCATCACTCCAAAGTCCAGTCTTTACACTCTCTATCAAACTGAAGCCTTTTTTCTGATGAGTCTCACTAACAAGTGGTTTTCTCATGGAGACACAGCAGTTTAGTCCCAGTCCTGTGAGTCCTTCTTACAATGTGCATGTGGAAATGCTCTCACTTTGACTATTAAACACAGCTATGGTTTAAATGATTTACTAAGCATTTAAGTCATCTCCGTTCATGATTTTTTTCTGATCACATTTCTTTCATGAAGTCAAAGCTTCAGCGCTGTCCTTACAGGTTTTAACAGGGTGTTCTTCCCGTGCTTGGTGGGTTTCCTCCGGGTTCTCCGGTTTCCTCCCACAGTCCAAAGACTTAAACAGATCAAACTAATTGGCGTTCCCAAATTGCCCATTCTGTGTGAATGTGCATGTATGTGTGTATGTGTGTGGGTGTGTGTATGTGTGTGGGTGTGTGTATGTGTGTGGGTGTGTGTATGTGTGTGTGTGTGTGTGTATGTGTGTATGTGTGTGGGTGTGTGCGCTGCGATGGATTGACGTCCTGTCCAGGGTGTCCCCCACCTCGTGCCCTAAGTCGCCTGGGATGGGCTCCAGGCCCCCCTGTGACCCTGAATGCAGGATTAGGTGGTATAATCGACGAGTGAGTGAGAGGTTCTTAGACCACCTGGAGTAGGTTCAACTCTCCTTCATTGTTTTCAGTGCTTGACGCGTAGATGCATATCCATAAACACTGAGTGCTGAATTACAGGCAAAAGGTGCTTTAAAGATTTTTGTGTACACACTTTTTTAGTTTTTCACTAGAATACATATGAATGATTAAATATCTGGCTCAATTTTATCTTGGTTTAATTTTTTTTACATCTTATAACTCTAAATAAATCAACAGGGCTGTGTACTGTATATCCACTCTATATGATGAACAGAAGAAGACTTGACTTCGTGAGGTCAAATTAGTAATATTTTAATGAACCTTTAAGGCAGAAAACATAGTGGGCAATGCACTCGAGTAATGCCCCAAAATTACATAAACACCCACAAATCATTTGCAATAAAAACACAATGTCTCACATCACGATACACTTTATGTACCACTGAGCAACACTCGTCCAGGTTTGATTCAGACAAAGTTTACATCAAAGAAAAAGTGATTTAAAAAAACAAAACACACACACGCACACGCACACGCACA
The DNA here is from genome assembly GCA_030014305.1 of Clarias laeviceps. Classification (NCBI taxonomy): domain Eukaryota; kingdom Metazoa; phylum Chordata; class Actinopteri; order Siluriformes; family Clariidae; genus Clarias; species Clarias laeviceps. The sequence goes on from JAQMYJ010000023.1 coordinate 19,030,844, forward strand.
CGCACACGCACACGCACACGCACACGCACACGCACACACCCTTTAGGAACTAGAATATACAATATGTTCGGAATGGTATGGCTTCGTCAGAATGCATATCACATACATTAAACTTTAAGACTCATGATCACAGATGTAAAGTAACATATACTGTTTACTCAAATATAAATGAAAACCTGATGGCCATTAGAAAAACTTCTTTAGGACGTCGACTCCCATCATGCAGCACTAAGCACAGCCGTGATACAACGTACTGTTGTGTAGGGGGGTAAAGGGGGGGGGGGGGGGAAATCACCTCCATGTCTGATTAACTTACACTCTATGATTGGCATTTTTAGCTGAAATGAGAAAAGTCCCACTTCACCAGGTTACTCATGCTCACACTATTTGCACACAACAATACTGAGACAACATTACATCAGTGTATACTTCATTAGACTGAATGAGATCCGTGTACAAGATATTAACGGGTGCTGCCATGTCGAGTAATTCGCCTGGGTATTTTCCGAAACATGCAGGATGTCAGCTTAGACGTCTCCACTGGTTAATTTCTTTTTTTTTCTTCATGCAGAACTTTCTTTTATCGAGAGCAAAACTGCAGGGTTAAATACGGCACAGTCGGCACAGCTGCTCGCTTACTTACACTCATTTCTTTTAGCCCGTTTTAAAATTCAATCTGTTCAGACTGGACGAATTCTCCTTGCAAAACCTTACAATAGTCGTACAGTATCATATACAGTGGAATAAAAAACATAACAGAAGGCAAATGTTTGTGATGGGGGGGGCGACACGAACGTTAGTCAAAGTTTGAATCGTTTTACATGACAAGCATCAAAAGTTCATGAAGAGATTCATTATGTACGGCTCCCATTTATAAATCATGTGGAAAATTAGCACAGGGTTAAAGAGCACATCGAAATCAAAAACAGAGGAAAAACAAACAAACAAAAAAAAAACATGATTTCCATAGTGTAAAAAATGCCGCTCTATTTCATTTCATTTTCACATTCTGTTTAAAGTACGTGAGGCAAATAGCAAATTTCACAGATTCAGTACCTTTTTAATAATTGTTGACAGAGTCGTTGGTTCTTGTGGGCCGAACGCACTTCTGACCTGGACTGGCTCTTTAAACGAAACATAATAATAATAATAAATACAAGACTTTTATTTATAAAACTTCAGAAATATTTTTCTCGTTATGTCTGGAGCTGGACGTCTGACAACACAAGACCACACTGATGACAAGCAGCCATCACAACCGACTCACTGGACTCGAAAGCAACACTGGCAAAAAGAAAGAAGAAAATTTAACCGCAATACAAATACATTCAATATTTCTCCTGATTTTAAGCGAAGATTCCAGGAAAAGGAAACAAAACAAAAACAAACACAAAAACAAAAAAAAGGCTGGAAATGAAACCTATTAAAAGATGAAGAGAGGGCAGATTCACATTCAGATTTTGTACAAATAGCTGGTGGTGTAACTGAAACTGAAGTGAGACTGGCTGACCCCCTTTAAAGGCCCCTGAAGGTAACGCTGCTTGACGAGCTCGCTCAGGAAGCGGATGATTTTACTCTCCTCCTCGGTGTAGCCGAGCTGCAACAAGAAGTTAGTCCTGCGCCGCACCACCGACTCGGCGTCCTGGTCCGTGCTGACGGGCAGGTGGAGGTGGTGGCAGAAAGTGTAAAGGAAGGCCTTGGCTGTGAGCTGAGTTAATACACTCTGCACGTGGAGATAGTAGGTGCTGCCTCGTTTGATCTGTGTCCTGTGGTCTGCCATGTGACCGATCAGTGTTCCTTTGTAGGCGGGGCATCGGAGCGTCTTGTTGTCACAGTCCAGGATGCCGATATATCGGCTGTAGCGGCTCAGGGAATGGAGCAAGCTCGTACCCGCTGGAGAGACCACCCTGGGGAAACGGGGAATAAAACAAACAGACAAAGGGTTAGTGGAATATAATCCATTGTGTTTACACTTTCTGAGATTTATAAACACCTGACCATCACACTCACACTCACACTCGTCTGTTATATGTCTTACAATCCCCTGCATCAGATTTTGGAACATGAACAGGTCAGGTACCCGTGCGTGTCACTTCAGGACGTCTGGGGTACAGTCGATGTTTCAGTTCATCACAATCGGTGTTCGTTGGCTCAGGGCTCTGTGCAGGATAGATTCTTGGTCTCCACTACTAGTCAAGGTGCAGCCTGACATGGCAGATTCACAGTTAAAGAAATTTGGCTGACAGCGATCAGAAATCGCAGACACTGACCCAAGTGTGACCCGAGGATCAGGGTGTGCAGTGGTGCGAGTTTAGTGACTGCTAATGCCTGAACAGTGAGGACACGCGCCCTCTTAATACATGTGTGAGGAAATATGGGAATAAAGAAAAATGGAAATAATCAAATTAGGGAATGAATGAATAGGGAAATTAATAAGTAGGGCAAAAAATAAACAGAGAAAAAGTCAATAGAAAATGAACTTTTTTAGACAAATAATTGATCTTCAAATGGATAAGTGAATTTAATTTACGTATTCAAATATTTTTTTTTAGGCAAATTTATTCTGTACACTTTTTTGTATTTACTTGCATTTTAATTCAGTTATTGAGTCATTATTATTTTGGTCCTCTATATTGTATATTATGTTTTTCTTTAATCTTATAACAAAATAGTAGAGACATTTCAAGATATTCGCACTTTCTAAAATGTCCTTGTTTTAGGTTTTACTGCAGTGTGACAGAATTAAAGCAAAACTTTTTCTTCCAGTCTTGAAGTGTCATAAACAATATATATTTTTTTTAAATATTGATACTTTAAAATTTTATTATTATTATCATCAGTCTTATAATTTTGATTCATACACATTCACATCTCATACAAACTTAAATAATTCTGATTGTGTGAAGCTGCTTTGCAACAATGACAATTGTTAAGTGCTATACAAATAAAATTGAATTTAATCATTATTATTATTATTATTATTATAATAAATAATACATATTTTAATGTATTAAATTTCCCCAAAAGATTGGATAAAACATTTAGTACTGAACAGTACTGTGCAAAAGTCTTGACCCCCCTCACTTCCTGGACCTGAGCAATTTCAGAGAAATACGTTTTGTACTGCTGATGCTGAAACCTGGTGGGAGAAATGAGGTCAATGCTGAGGTTTTTACATAAACAACCAGTTTTTCCAAAATTGTACCTTTAGGGACTTTGCTGCCTGCTGCATGTTTTGGTTTGATCCTTATAATTTAATTTAATATGAAGAAATGAGTGGGGGGTCAAAACTTCTGCTGTTGGTGACCGATTGATATAAATGTACTGTACCTTGTATAATTTATCATGAAACTCAAAAATATACTGATTTTGTTCTGATGACATCATACCTCTGCAATCCAATGAGTTTCCATCTCTGGAGGTCGCTCAGCTGAAACGACGTTGAAAGCCACGGCTGCACGGTTTCTCCGCACTTCCCGAGGTTTGGAACGAAAATCAACAACGCGCTCACCAGCTTCCTCACGGTACCTTCGTCAGCTCCCAGAACCACCAGCGTTCTTCCGCTCAGCAGGCAGAAGATGGCTTGCTGAGCGAACGGGTACTGCCTGATGAAGCGCAGGGCGCTGTGGCCCGCCTTCTTCTTCTGCTTCAGCGTGATGGGGCTGCCGTAGGTGAAAGGCGAGGCCGCTCTGTCGGAGCTGGTCGAGGTGCTCATGTAACTGCCGTTGTCGGAAACATCTTCCACGGTCAGTCTCACCAGCTCCTCACACACAACAGGGCTAGGGTTGAGTTCAGGAAGCATCAGCCTCGTGCTGGGACTCGGTGTCTCTCCCAACACGTAGTCGTCTTGCACGGTAGGGTCCCTTTGGAGCAGGGACAGGGGCTCGCACTTGACAACCGTGTCCTCACGACGCTCCAGGACCGGTTCAGGCTCCTCGTAGATGAAACCGTCCTGTCCCATGCAGCACGCCGCGTCCATCTGAATCAGATGTTCTGTTTCACCGTGATCGAGGTCGGATTCGTGTTCTCCTGAGGATGACGCCTGTCCGACAAACGGAGCGTTTCCTTCTTCCTCATACGAGGTCACAGTACAAGCCACGTTCGTGTGCGTTCTCGGCAAACCGTAGTGATTTCCCGGGCTAAGGTTTGCAAAAGCCTCGATGCTCCGGTCGCTGCTGAAGCTCCCTTTCATTTCTGTGTCGTTAGCGTCTTCTGAGGTTTCCTGCGTAACGTCTGAGGTACTGGACTCTGGAGGTCCTTCCGTCATTTCAAGTACCAGTTTATTCTCAGTTCTTTCAGCGTAACCGGCGTAGGACTCAAGGACCAACGGCTGACCCGAGAAAACAGAGCGGTTTGGGTTGTAGAGGTTCCTGGAGCTGAGGTCTTCATCGTCATCGCCTTCGGACTCGAAAAGGAAGCTGGTGATCTTCTGCCTACTCAGGAGAGCCCGATCGACCTGGCTGGTGTAGAGGAAGCAAAGATCACCTCGGAACGCCTTCTCGATCGCGCTCAGTTGGTCCATGGTGTGGTGGAAAAAGTCAGATTCGCAAAGCTCTTCCAGGGTTTTTAATCGTTTATCGAAACATTTCGCAGATTTCGCTTTGATCAGCTGGGGAATGTAAGACGGCGGCTGAGCATCACTATCCGTTACCGCATGTTTATCCCCATCCTCGGAATGATTAGAAGACAGTGTGTGGTCGGGCTCGCTTGCGTCAGCTCTAGTTTCTGGTTCGTACCGCTCCTGATCTGCATCTCTCCTTTTACTGTTCGGATATGACGTGATCTGTTTCAGCAAATCTTTATGCTCGTAGATGGATCTCTCCACGTTGGCCAGTTCGTTAGCTTTCTCGATGACCTGCGTGGAATAACAGCCGCTGTTGGTTTTCTGCAGCTCGGTCTCTCTGTGCAGGACGGACCGCGTGTACTCCAGGTCCCTCAGTTTCTTTTCCAATTCGTTGGCAAAGGCTTTCCTGTTCCCTGATTTTAAGCATTCGGAAGCCCGGGAAAAGCCAGACGAGAGCAGCTGAAACTGCTGCATGATCTTTCGCTCATCCGCAGATATATACGCCATGCAGAAAGGACGCACGAAGCCGCGCGCCTCCAAGTCGTAGAGGGTCAGGTGGTGCACGTAGGCGAACGCTCCTTCCTTGGAATCGCCCAGGACGACTTTGGAGTCCTCAACGAAGTTGAGCTTGGGGTAGCTCGTGCCAGGGGGGTGTCCCACGAACGAAGCCTGGTAGTCCACGGACATGATGCGTAGAGAAAAGTAATTGAGGTCGAACGTCCCGCAGACTTTGGGATCATCCGGGATGGTGAGTAACGGCTGTGGACCGACCTGCTCGGAAAACTCAGAGATAAGGATGAAATCCTTGGAGAATTTTGCATAGGATGTTTTTAACCACGGATTGGAGTTTGCATGAGGAAACAAAGGCACAGAGAACTCCTCTGGGAGCAAGCACGGGTCTGTGTAGGAATCTCCAAAATCATCATCTTTGGTAAAAGCCACCACATCTGGGGATCCGATCATGTTCTCGCAGGGTTGGAAGAGACATTAGAAGAAATCTCCTAATGCACCAGAGCATGAGGCACAACTTTACACCAGACACAGACAGACACACAGACAGGAGACAGCCAGACACACAGACAGCAGCCAGCAGATGGAGAGAGAGACTGACACTCACACAGCCTGCTTTAGATCCTCGGGCCTTGGACTACCAGATTTAACAACCAGACACGAAATCATCTTAACATCCAGCTGACAATTTAACCCAGAACACCTGACATATTTACCAAACGCTCCCTTCATCCACATCACACACATCACACACACCTCTCCTGTCCTGCCTGTCTCAGCAGCCATACACAAAAATAAAAATGGGCGTACGAGTAAATCAGTACCGGTTACACGATCCACATATCATATCTATGCGAAAAAATCTCTCGGTTTGATATGAAGATCTATCAATTAAAGACTTCCGGTACGCACACGCGTCATCATTTTTGCCTCCACCCGGAAGTTCATGATGTAATTTAAAAAAAATATATATGTAATATAGTGTTTTAAAAAGATGACAAACATTCTACCCTTTAATAATAATTAAAACAGAGTAATCGTTTGAGTTTTGGCAATTTTTAAGCTATATATTTGATAAACGATTAGAGAAATAGAAGATGAAAACGCACAACCGGGACTTTACGGCAGTTTTACGACAGTTCGTGACAGCCGACGATTTGTGCAACGTTCTTGATCGACTCTACTTGACATTATTTTTATTATTTCCTTATTTTAATTAGACAGTAAATCAGTTTGTGTATTTATGCGTATGTATTAGTGACGTGTCATTGTTTTTATGAAAAACATAATAATAATCATAATAAAATAAAATGATAAATAATACAAAATAAAGTAAATCTAAATGAATAAATAAAAATAGTAATATAAGTAAATCAAATAAAAAAAATAATAAAGAACAAAATAATAATAAATAAAAATAATACTATTAAAAAAAATCAAAATAATAATAATATATATAAATTAATTGTATTTTATATTATTATTATTATTATTAAAATTAAAAATATGTTGTTTAAACAGAAATGACGCATGTTACATGTGTATAGACACACAGAGACACTATTTAAACAATATTCCGCACTTATTGAAGCGAGACGTTTTGGTGAACTATCGGGAAATCCGCGCGCCCCGCTACTTTACGGCAGATTTACAGCGGATTTACGGCGGTTTTACGACAGTTTGTGGCAGGCGCCGAATTTGGAAAGTTCCTGAATGTTCCTGAATGAGTGAGCCGCTTCATGACATGAACCCATTTCAGAGTTAATGTTAACATTTTAACAGCTGTTTAGTTTAATAATTCGGTCGCTGCTTATTTTAGTTCTGTTGAAGCGGTTTTAAAGCAATATTTCTTCTCCAGTTACTTTACTTGCTGATATCTGACAGGAAAGCTCAGCTGTTTTGAAGCCATGGCCTGTTTACATAGGCGCGCGCGGGTTCTTCAGTTGTGTGTATGTCAGTGATGATCTCCGTGGGCAGGTCGGTGTGTGTCTGGGCAGGTCGCGGGATTTGTCGCTCCTTTTCCATCAGTATGATCAGAAGAACTCAGATTAAGAAGGTGCTTTGCGTCGCGGAGAAAAACGATGCGGCTAAAGGCATCGCGGAGATCATGTCAAGTGGCAGGTCGAGGAGAGTGAGTGTGTGTCAGTGCTTTTAGTTTTACACACACACATCATTCTGAGGAGATGTTCACTAAGATCAGTCTGTTTTCTTTCCCCACTTCACAGAGAGAAGGATATTCAGTCTACAACAAGATCTATGAGTATGAATACAATCTGTTTGGACAGGTAAGTTTTCTGTCACAAATGATCTTCACTCTGGTTTTATTAAATTATTATAAATCTGGTGATATGTCAGTGCTTTCTGTTCGAGGCTTCTGTCTCCCCAGTCACTGCTGTGCAGGTGTGTGGGGAGACAGAAGCACTGTTTCATCAGTTCATTTGTAACCGCGGTGCGAACAAACATGGATGCCGCAGAAGAAGAGCAGTCATTGATTTATTTGTTTATTGATTTTATGGTCTGAGGGTGTACCTGGTGCTGAAGATCGTAAACGGAAGTGTTTAGATATCTCTGGAGCGATACTGTAAAAAAGGTGAAAGTTTCTTAAAGAGAATCATTACTGGTGACGAGATACGGATTCATCACTACGAGTCTGAGAGTAAACAGCAGAGTATGGAACGGAAACATCCTCAATAACAGAATTCATCAACAGTTTTCTGGGATTTTTGAGGGCCAGAAGTACTGGAACATTGTCAGGAAAAAGGTTCAACAATCAACAGCGTTCGTTACAGTGAGACTCTTATTGAAACTTCAAATTAAACACAGAGGACCGCTATCCGAGTGCATCGTGATCTTAAAACTTCTGCCCACACTGTTGACACTCTCAAGGCATACTGCCTATAGTCCTGATCTTTCGTCTGTTTGGTCCCCTGAAGGACGGGGGACGGTGGTCCCCTAGGAGGACGAAGAGTCACTTCTGATGAACAAGTGAAGACGGCGGTGCATTTGTGGCTCACAGCTCAGCCTAAAACATTTTTGAATGAGGGAAAACGAACACATGTTTTTAGAGGGATAAAGTGTATTGAAAGGGAAGGAGATTATGTATTTGATGAATGATGTATTTTTCTTTTCTAAAAGTAATTAAAATAAATTCTACAGCCGGAGTGCGGATCATTTTTGACTCACCCTTGTACATCCACTAAGTGCAGGAGTCATCTGTTTAAAACCAGGCTAATCTGTTTTGTGTGTGTTTATTTTATGACAGAATGTCACTGTGTGTATGACGTCTGTGTCCGGACACCTTTTAGCCCTTGAGTTCAAAGCACCTTTTCAGAAATGGTGAGTGCACATTCCAAATCATTTATTTTTATTTGAGCTTGATGGGCGTAAAAATACATCAATCCGCCATAACATTATGACCGGTCAGAGTGATGATGCAGACCTGAGTAACACAGCTGTGATATAAAATGTTCTTGATTCTGTTGTGTTGTATAACAGGCACAGCTGTAATCCAGTCTTGCTGTTTGATGCGGAAGTGGAAAAGTATTGCCCTGAAAACTTTGTATCAATTAAGGTATGTATGTTTTCTTTCTTTATTAAGATGCACAGTTTTCCTGATACAATCCCTTGATTCATTGTGTTTATCTTTAGAGGACTTTGGAGAAAGAGGCCAGGCAGTGCCAAGCTCTGGTCATCTGGACTGATTGTGATCGCGAAGGAGAAAACATCGGATACGAGATAATTGATGTCTGCAAAGCTGGTGATTTTTCTTTTTTTTTCATTAGTGTATTATTAATGGCTTGTTTTCAGTTTTGTAATTTGTGACTGTGGAACACTAACACGTACTCTCTCGTCTTCTAGTGAAGCAGAACATTCAGGTGTTTCGTGCTCGGTTCTCTGAGATTACTCCCAACTCCATTAGGAGAGCCTGCGAGACTCTGACTGAGCCGGACGTTAATGTCAGCGATGCTGTGGATGTCAGACAGGAGCTCGATCTCCGTATTGGTAGGTCTGATTAAACATAAGCGGTCTTTATTTGTTTGTTACTCTATTCGATGACTTAGACAGTTGTTTGATTCGTGTTTTTCCAGGAGCAGCGTTTACAAGGTTCCAGACTTTACGGCTGCAAAAAATCTTCCCAGAGTCTCTGTCTAATCAGCTGATCAGTTACGGGAGCTGTCAGTTTCCGACCCTGGGCTTTGTGGTGGAGAGGTTTAAAGCCATTCAAGCGTTCATCCCTGAAAACTTCTTTAAAATTAAAGGTATGGGGTTTTGCCATAGGGTATTTTCATTGCTATGGATTTTTATGATCACTATTATATGAGGGTGAGTCAAAAATTATCTGCACTCTGGATGTAGAAAAGACAAATACATAATTTTCGAAAGAATCTCCTTGCTTTTACATACACTTTGTCCGTCTGTCAACAAGCGTTTGTATTCCCTCTTTAAAAACTGTTTAGTCTGAGCTGCGAGCCACGAATGCACCGCTGTCTGAGCTTCTTCATGAAGTGAATCTTCATCCTCGTAGTTCTGCTTTCAGGGGACCAAACAGGTAAAAGTCTGATGGAGGAAGATCAGGACTATAGGGAGGAGCTTTAACACACAAGATCACAATGGCCTCGAATATCGGTCCTCTGTGTTTAATCTGTAGTTTAGTCTTCAGCTCTTCAATAAGAGTCTCACTGTAACGAGCACTGTTGATTGTTGAACCTTTTTCCTGAAAATGTTCCAATACTTCTGGCCCTCGAGATCCCAGAAAACTATAAGCGTTGATGATGAATTTTCCAGCTGATGGTCGACTTTTGAACTTTTTCTCGGTCCGTGATCGAGGATGTTTCTGTTCCAGACTCTGCTGTTTACTCTCAGACTCGTAGTGATGAATCTGTGTCTCGTAACCAGTAATAAATCTCTTTATGAAACTGAGAATCGCTCCACATTTGGTTTACAGATATACAAACACTTCTGTTTATGCTCTTTGGCACCAGATACACCCTCAGACCACAAAAAAAAAAACACCAATCACTTCACGCTGCTCTTCTTTTAGGCAAATCGTGCATTTTTGTTCGCACCGCAGTTACAAATGAACTGATGTTACATGTTCACACACACCTGCACAGCAGTGACTGGGGAGACAGGAGGCTCAAACAGAAAAGCGCTGATAAGAAATAAGTTTTAATATAACCGGAGCGCGGATAATTTTTGACTCACCCTTGTAAGAAATATATGTCCAAAAGTACGGAATGTCTTTGTATAGTGTAGATTTACAGTTTCCCTTTAATGGAACTCAAACCGGTTCCAGTATGACAATCTGCACAAAACTAGCTCCATGAAGACATGGTTGGACTAGATGACCTCGAGTGACCTTTAGGATGCACTGGTCCATAGACTTCTTGTTTACATTTACGACATTTGGCAGATGCCTTTATCCAGAGCGACATCTACTGAAATGTGATGTTGCAGAATTTGGTCAATGCCTTTTTATTTCAGCGCAGCTTACAGTAAATACAGTCTGTCTGTTTTTGGGTCACTAGGTCACAGGCGAAAGCTGCATTCACACTAGGCACGAATAATTTGTACCATGCCCAGGTACGAATCCCCTCCCCACGCCTCACCTCCCGTTGTACTCTGGCCAACTTTCAAATTATTAATATTGTTTCGTACTCGAGTACACTTGCATCGTATTTACACTCTCTGATACATTAGGTGGCAGGATGGACCTAGTTAGTTTGTAAGCCGCGAAATAAAGAAACATAAGTTTGGATACAAGTTTGGATTTATTTTCTACATTCTAGAACAGTACTGGAGATTTTTTATAAAATAACTCTTTTGGCGTTAGGTAATTAAGTAACAAGAACAGTAACAGTCAGTTGATGTTTTAAGTCACGAAGGTCAGCTGTTTTGGAACAGTTCTTACAAGAACAGTATTGTGTCAAGTGCGTTTGTAAAACCCATCAAGCTCCAGGATGAAACTGTCTCTCATTAAGACTAGGGTTGGGTATCGTTTGGGGTTTTTTCGATATCCTTTCAAATCTTATCAAAAAGTATCAAATCGATACTTTTAAAACGGTACCGGTGCCAAAACGGTGCCTGAACCGATACTTTACAAAAGCCACAAAATGATG
>JAQMYJ010000023.1:19045123-19056413 GCA_030014305.1 Clarias laeviceps
TTTCACAGAATAATTTACCTCTCTAATTGAACTCCACACTGCTATTATTTTGAACACGCCACATTTCAATTAATGGTTAAATTATACAGAATCCGGTGCATCCAATCATGACAGTTGGTTTTCTATTACTCCACTACACCTACAAGTAAAATATTTACCATGAAGAAATATAATTTCTCCCCAAAAAAATTATTGATCTGGTTACTGATGTTGGACTGCTATTATTTTGAACACAACTGTATTTATTTATTTGCTCTACAGGTTATTCCCTTATATACACCCGAAACAACATTCCAGCCGACCGCTATAGAGATGGTGGAAGGACAGACCAGCCCACCTCAGCTCCTCACCGAGGCTGACTTGATCTCTCTAATGGAGAAGCATGGCATCGGTATAATATTTAGCTAATAGAATTTCATGGCAGCCATTTTGCAGGAAAAAAACCCCAAACAAAACAAACGTTTGGTTTTGTAGGCACAGACGCAACACACGCCGAACACATTGAGACCATCAAGAGCCGCATGTATGTGGGCCTGACGGATGATCAGAGGTTCCTTCCTGGGGAGCTCGGGATGGGTCTCGTTGAAGGTACAGATGCTCAAACATGGAGTCAAATAGTGCGTTTAAATCATGAATATAACCTCTTATTCAATTTTGTGGAAATGATGGTTAGTACTTGGCACACTACAGTGTTCGGGTTAAAGCCTTTAAGGAAAACAAGACTGATGGAAATCTAGTAATCTGTGCGTACTGTATATATTTATATAATTAGAGAAAAGAAAAATAGCCGTGTCTCATATTATGCATCCACATAGAGGGATTGAAAAAGTACTATAAAATCTCAAATATATTTCGATATCTATTCAAGTTTCAAGTTTACGGTCATTTGCACAGTGAAGAAACATGTTTTCCCCCCATACAATGAAATTCTTCTTTTGCTGTCCTTAATCAATGCCACAAAATAATAAAGATATGAATAAATAAATGAAAAAGAAACAATTCTAAAAGCAGAATAGAAAAAATATATACAGTATAGATCTACTTAATTCAGTTCACCTGGTGGTCGTGATAGTGTATTAAAAGCTTTCTTAAATGTAAAATCCTTGTCCGTTGTTTGTCTTTCTCTTTTTTTTCTTTTTTTTTTTCTTTGCAATAATCATATTATTTTGTATTTGAAAATTTGTATTGTTGATTGAGTGAAACTGGGTTTCAGGGTACAACTCTATGGGCTATGAAATGTCTAAGCCGGACCTGAGGGCAGAGCTGGAGGCGGACCTGAAGCTTGTGTCTGAAGGCCGGAAGGACAAGACATCTGTTCTCAGACACCATGTGGCAAAGTACAAGACAGTTTTCATAGAATCTGCCAGAAAGGCAAAGAAGTAAGTTCATAAGATTGATCATTGGCAGTGCATGTTTTTCAGGGAATTTTAGAAATGTAAAAGCAGTCATTGACCGACCTGAAAGAATAAGGAAGTCAGAAAACCATTCTTTCGTTCATTCCTTTTCTTTAAGTGTTATAAATGCAGGAAGCTAAAGTAATGCTGCTGTATTTTTATAATCCATTACTTTAGCTTCTTGTGTTTATGGTTGGAAAAGCTGGAGTGAAAGTTGCTTCCATGTTGGGCCATGAGAGTTTTGCCAACAGATAAATAAAAATGTTGTTGTATAGATTTAAATTATAATACCTTTCACTTCCGCCTTTTCTTTTTTTCAGTTTGGAATATTATAGAGAATTAAAAGTGAGCATGAAAGGTTAAAAAAAATAATAATAATAAAAAATCTGTGAAAACACTGAATAATGTTTTCAATAATTGTTGGTCTTGCTCTTTGCAACCTAGACCATGTAATGAAACTCTTTCTTTTATTTATTTTCTTTTTCTTTCTCCCCTCAGGTTGGATGAGGCTCTGTCCAATTATTTAGGCCAGGCCCAGGAGTATACAGAGCAAGAAGAACAGGAGTTAGAGATGCCGCTACCGGTGCGGAAGTGTCCGCAGTGCAGCCGAGACATGGTCCTGAAAAAGAAGAAGGAGAGCACAGGGTAAGGCTTCATGTAGGCTAAAGTATGGAAAAAGACACAGACTGTTTAGATGTAGGAAATGTTTGATATAGGACTGTTTTCCTATATGTGTTTTATTCCTTTTATACCACAGCGATTTGGTAATGATCATTAACGCAGAGAAAAAAAAACAAGTCTTTATGCTGTTTAATCCTTTAGTTGTACATTATTTTGCAGAATGTCTGCAAGACAAGGAAGTTCCTGCTATCAGTTACGCCGCTGTTTTTTTTCTTTCTCACTTTCTTGCCAATATTAACTGAGAAACCACAACTCGAGCGTTCTTTTCTTCTGATAGTTTTCCCGTGATGAAAATGTACTGAGACATCTCTCCTTCCATATCTCCATTTCTCCCAAGTCTGCTTGCTGAAGGTCTTATCATATTAGTGATTATGTTTAATTGAATAAGTGAGATTATAAACAAGTCTCAGTGTGTTGTGCATACAGGAATAACAGTGTATTAGAACAGTTTAAGTCTGAGTGTATATGAGCTCATCCTCTGCTCATTGTGTTATTTCCTTTTGTTGTCACTCTGCTGGTCTTTTGTAGGAAGTTTCTGTCATGTATGGGCTACCCGAGCTGTAAGGCAGCAGTATGGTTTCCAGACACGGTGCTGGAGGTCAGCAGAGACGACAGCATCTGTCCAACATGTCGCCCACATCCTGTCAACATGTAAGAAACCGGTTCCTGTACTTCCTTTTCTGTGAGGCATTATGGAAAGTGTGCGCTGAAATAATGTGAGTCAAACAACGATACATGGCAAAACCAGAGCCAAGGTCACTTTGTGTCTGTTTTCCAATTTGGCTTTAGGCTGAAGTTCAAGTTCAAAAGGGGAAGTCTACCACCAGGGATGCCTCTTGAGTTTGTTGGGTGTGTTGGTGGCTGTGATGAGACTCTGAGAGAAGTCCTGAATTTGAAGTATCTCCGAGGGGGAGGAGGAGGAGATTCCAGCACTCGGGTTAATCACATTTCAGCGTCACGCCAGTCGAGTTCTGCAGTAACCAATCCAGCACTTCACTCCACGTCTGAGAGCACGCCACCACCTCCGAGACCAAGAGCAGACACCCGCAGACCTACTCCTCCTAACACCACGCCAGCCTGGTCCGTACAGGCGTCACAGTCCACCCAGAACAATATCGTGTGTAACTGCGGCCAGGATGCGCTTCTCCTCACCGTGCGTAAAGAGGGCCCCAACCAGGGCCGTCAGTTCTACAAGTGCAACACGGGGAACTGTAATTTCTTCCTGTGGGCCGAAGAGCCGAACGAGCAGCGCGGGTCGTCAGGGAGGAGCGGGTCGTTGGGACAACCGCGCCACAGCTCTCAACCGCCAAGGCCTTCGTTTGGCTTTGGAAATACACCACAGCAGAGGCAGGGGAGCAGAGGATCCGGGGGAGATGGAGAGGAGCACATGTGTAACTGTAACGTACCTGCAGTCACAAGGACTGTCATGAAAGATGGGGCGAACAAGGGCAGAACGTTCCTCACCTGCAGCCAACCGAGGGAACAGCAGTGTGGCTTCTTTCAGTGGGTGGATGAGAACGTTGCTCCGGGTAAATAACAGTACATGGTCAGACACAATACATTTTATTTGGGCTTAATAGCTTGTATTACATTTATTATGTATGGAAATTAAAGACTAGCCTAGCTACAGAGGGTATGTGGTGTAATACAAGTTCCAGTCAACCTGGGACTTTTGACTGTGCAGAATGACAGAACATAGTTATGAGAGTAAAAAGTGAAAAGCTCGCCTGGGACTTCACATGCATATGGACTTGAGTTACATCCAATTCTTAATCCATAGTGTTTAATATGATGTTGGCTCACCCTTTGCAGCTATAACAGCTTCAACACGTCTAGGAAGGCTTTCCACAAGGTTGGAACAGGAAGGGGCCGTCCCCAAACTGTTCCTACAAAGTTGGGAACATGAAATTGTCCAAAATGTCTTAGCATGGTAAGGCATTAAGAGTTTCTTTCACTTTAAGTAAGGGGCCGAGCCCAACTTCTGAAAAACAACCCCACACCAGTTCCAACATGACTGCATACCACTGCACAAAGCAAAGTCCATAAAGACATGTATGAGCGAGTCTGGTGTGGAGGAACTTGAGTTCTGACCTCAACCTGACGGAACACCATTTTGAATGATTTAGGGGCGGAGACTGCGAGCCAGGCCTTCTTTAGGGGCCGGCGAGCGAATACTTTAGGTGTATATCTAAAGTCCCGGTTTGACTTGAACACCCTCGTAGTTACTAGGCTAATATCTAACCCTCTTTTAAAATGGGTTGGAAAAAAGTGTGGATTTTGTGAATTGAAAACTACAGTTATGGACAAACACTGCATATAAAAGCTAAAGGATTAGTGCTCTTGCATTAAATGCTTACGCCTCACACAGGAAAAATAATAAATACCACCAAAGCAACTAGCAATATAGCTGCTAAAGTTAGGATTCGTTATCATAATTTTTTCTACTTATCATTTTCCTGTCACTCTCCTAGCTGCTCTAGGGAACGCACGAGAAAACAACAGCAAATGGACTGCCAGGAAGAAGAACGAGGCCTCTTCAAACAAGGCTTCTGCCCCTAAAAGGCAGAGGAATTGTGGAATTTGCCATCAGCCGGGCCACACGCGTGCCACCTGTCCTCAGGGCCGGTGAGACGGCAGCAAATGGAGCTGACTGAAGATAATTGTCTATGTATAGTTTTGTTTTGTTTTTTCAGCAGAGTAAGTTTTTGTTATATTTGTAATATTTTAAAATCTAAAAAAAATACATACTTGTACAAAATAAAAGCTAACATTTATAGCAACTTTGTCTTCGTTTTTAATAATTTGGTTCTTTTTCATTAGATCGTCCTTCCTATATGAAAAATTTATTGACTAAAGTGAGACCTTTTTATTTTTCATTTTTTTGTCTGCTTGAGATGAATCCATGTAAGCAACTGATAACCATGAGTTTAATAAATGATCAGTTTTATTTCGGGGGGGCAAAAAAGGTTGTAGTTTACTTTTATTGTGTGAAAAGGTAGTTTGGACTTATTCTGGTAAAGAAAAAGCCTCAGTGCATTGACAAGCTTATAGTAGTATCAGTGAATTAATTAATGCATAACTTTTAATGTAATCCTTTTAGCTAACAAAACAAACAAAACCTCAAAAATCATATAATCATTTGCATGCTGAAAATATATAGCATTTTGTCCGTGTTATGGATGTGACGTTAAATGGACAAACATTTATAAGAGTTCTTAGGTTTTAAAAACAGTTGCAGAAAGCATTACACTTGTACCATGAAAGAGATTTGAATGAACCCCAAAAAAAATATTTCTGGAATAAACTATTTAAGCTAAACTGGTGTTAAGGATTTCTGAAACAGTGATCTACAAACTACATCAAGAACATGCTGGAATATTGAGATTATAACGTGTAACATTTACAATTATAATGCTAACAAAACAAGCTATGGAATTATTACATAAGCAAATATCACAGACTTTTTCTGGTCATATCATCTCTCATTCCTTATCTTTTCTTCCACTGTATTTTGTTTTAGCGGTTTTCATCATTTTAGTGTTTTTTGATGTTCAGCACCAACTATTCCTGTTTAATTTAGAAGTAAAAGTTTAGTTGGTGATGGTGCAGTGGTTAGCGCTGTAGCCTATGAATTATTCCATCTATATTTTTCGGTTAGACTAACCTGTGCATGGAATTGCCTTAATTTCATTAAGTCTTAATAAACACCTCTGCTGATAAATGTCAATCACATTCTTGTGGATGGTGATTTTAATCTGAATGTTTTCTAAACTGTAAAATCCGTCTTCTTTTAATTGGCTTTTCTCCAAAAGTATTAAACTATATGGGTCTAATACATTACAGTAGAAAAGTGTCTAGCAGTTGTTGATCCAGTTGAGATCCTCTTTTAAACTTCTGTTTATCAGTTGTGAAACATTTACATGTGATGTAGAGTTAAAAAATTTAAGAAAAAGCCCTTATTCACTAATTGAGAAATCTTGGAACATTAGTGAATCTTCCAGGGAGTGGCTGGCCGACCAAAATTATTCCAAGAGCACAACGACGACACACCCAGGAGCCTCATATAAGAACACAGAACAGCATCTAAAGAACTGCAGGCCTCACTAGCCTCAATTAAGGACAGTGTTAATGATTTAACAATAAGAAAGAGACTGGGGTGGGAAAAAATGGCTACTGCTGACCAAAAAGAACACAAAGACTCATCTCACATTTACCCAAATTTTTTTTCTTATTTTGGGCAAATATTCTGTGGACTTATGAGACAAAAGTGTAACTTTTTGGAAGGCATGTTTCCTGTTACATCTGGCATAAAAGTTACACAGCATTTCATAAAAAGAACATCATACCAACAGTCGAACATGGTGGTGGTAGTGTGATGGTCTTCGGCTTTACAGCTTCAGGACTTGGATGACTTGCCATAATTGATGGAACCATCTGTGAAATATGTGCTCTGAAGGAGAATGTCCGGCCATCAGTTCATGATCTCAGGCTCAAGAGCACTTGGGTTATGCAGGAGGACTGCTGTTGGTCTTTCGCCTGCTCCTGGCAAGGGGTCGCCACAGCAGACCATCCAGTGCACACATACAAATTTGGCACAGGTTTTACGCCGGATGCCCCTTCCTGACGCAACCCTCGCCTTGCATTTTACCCGGGTTTGGGATCGGCACTGGCTGGGAATCAAACCTGGGCCTTCCGCAGGGGGCAAAATACCTACCACTGCACCACCAGTGCCCAGTATGTAGGAGAACAATGATCTGAAACACACCAGCAAGCCCACCTCTGAACGGCTCCAAAGAACAAAATGAAGATTTTGGAGTGGCCTGGCCCGGAATTAAATTGGATTGAGATCCTTAAATGCTCAAAAACGTCCAAAATGGCTGAATTAAACCAATTCTGCAAAGTAGAGTGGGCCAGAATTCATCCATAGCCTTGTGAGAGACCCACTGCCTGTTATCGCAAACGATTGATCGCAGTTATTGCTGCCAAGGGTGCCAGAGGTGTGTGTGTGTGGGGGGGGGGGGATGTGCAATTACTTTTTCACATAGGGCGAAGCAGGTTTGGCCAAAAAAATGCATTTTGTATTTACTCTGGTTACTTTTGTGTAATATTAATTAATTAATTGTTATCACTATGAGTTAATGTTGTTTAATGATCTGCATCATTTAAGTGTGACAAATATGCAGTGTGTGTGTGTGTGTTTCAGTGTTGACACTTTTGCTTTAAGGTTGTGTAAAGTTAGGAACTGTTCTTTAGTACACTCAGAGAAAGAGGGTGGGGCGACACACACACACTCACACACACTTACACACACTCACTCCTCCAGCCCAGAAATAGTCTCACTTACTGACTTGACTGCTGCATCCTGAATGAGAAATGGCTGCCACAGGAGTTCTGCCCTTTATCAGGGGGGTAGACTTAAGTGGAAATGATTTTAAAGTAAGTACCTGTTTCACTATAGAGTCATTTTAACCCGCACACACACTTCTATAAGCCATGTTCACCAGCTAGACGTGAGGACAGGAGAAGCCTGAGTTAGAGCTGTGTGTTTGTGTCTGTTAGCCGTGGAGCTCACCTCACTGGGCGTTAGCGCGCGAGGCTAAGCGACTTGTCAGTGTGTGTGACAGTTTGTGCTGTGTAAAGTGAATTACTGACTAAAACTCGGACTCATTAACCTGGAATATTTTAAAAAGTATTATTAGGGTATTATTTAATTAGTGTTTGACCCCGTGTTTAGTTTAGAATTCCATTTTGTTGTGAAGTTGCGTAGTCAGATAGCTGAGTGTTAGCTTAGCTAGGAAGCTAAATTGGTTAGCAAGCCGGCTAAAGGCAGCTGTTTCATTTTAGAAACTCAGGCGCACCAGTTACTTATCATTTATTATTTTTTATTTTAGACATTATTCAAACGATTACATTTAGCAACCAAATGTTTATTATTATTAAAATCTTGTTAGCTAAATATTCTGACAGAAATTACACTCACTCTTCTTGGTAAATATGACAGGAATGACTTGCTGAGGTTTAGCCTGTTAAACTGTAAATCAGCAGTAAAATGTAAACTTCAGTGAAGTGTAAACTGTACATTCAACCTGTTAGGAAATATGTTTTAAACCTTTTATTTACAAACTCAACAGCATGCAGATTGAAGAGGTTCATTCTGTCAATACAGTCAGAAAAAAATGTGTGTCAAGTTACAATACAACTGATCATGCAAAAGATAAAGTCGGAAACAAACAGTATACTGTATTACAGCTAATTATAATATATACATACACACATATAATATATATATATATATATATATATACTGGGGACGGGAGTCAGCAGTCACCTCCTGATACGATATCACAATACGTTGGTGTCGGATTTAATTAAATTTGAGAATCTATAAGCATCAAGATTTTAAAAAATATTCTTATTTTATCTGATCATATATTCCCCCGATTTTATTACAGTTTTAAACCTTCAAAAAAAGTTTAATGATTAATTAAATGTAGCCTCTCTTAAAAACCAAGCGCAGTCTTTAAATAATACAAACTAACTTCAAATACATGAATTTAAAATGTAACTTCAAGAGTGTAACTCTGTTCTCAGAGTTTTTTAGCATACACGATTTTTGATAATGTAACGACATAAAATGCGTTTCTGTTGCGCCACTCAGAAGCTGATAAATGTATTTAAAAAAAAGGTTTATTAATCGATTTTGGAATCAGTGAGGCAATACGTGAATCATTTATTTTTATCACGTGAATTTATTTATTTTCCTTTCCCTCATTTATAATATACTCTTTAAATGTTTTTTCATTATTAATATTAACTAAACCGGTGCCATAAATCTTAATTCCTTCTGAAAAATGTACATAATGTGGCTTGAGTGCACTTTTGTCTTGTGAATATGAGGCCCTCTGATTAGTCTTTGCTATAATATATTATTACATGTTTTGTCCTGTGTCCACAGGGAGGCTACTTTCCTGAACATGTTAAATCCATGACTAGCCTCCGATGGCTGAAACTCAACAGAACTGGGATTTGTTATCTTCCAGAAGAGCTCTCCTCGCTCCAGAAACTGGTGAGTATTTCTTAACATCACTCATTTGCGTGCAAAAGTGGTCGAATGACTTGTTGATTTTAATCAGGATGAAGATGTTAACACAACCTATTAAAACAGGAAGCGAGCATTTATTTGTTTGCATGAATGAAGCAAACCTACTTCAAAGTAACTACAGCCTAGATTGTTAAACACAGCAAAAATACTTCAGTGGACCAAAACGGTGATGTGGCAAAATAGTCTATCAGAACTGTGATCGGCATTCATTCACTCATCCATCTTCTGTATCGTTTATCCTGAGTACAGGATCGCTGGGGGTCTGGAGCCTATTCCAGGAGACTACGGTATTAAATTATAGAACAAGAGGGATCTCATTGGACCAGAGACTAGATACAGCTTGTTTTTAGAGACTTTTTGTAGGTTTATTAATTTTACATTCTTCGTCTGGTCTGATTAGAGAACTGATGGCAAAAACTGGATGTTTAAAAATGGATGAAAATCATCAAACAGACTGTCCTGCTAGTGTGAAGTAATGAAAACATGTATTATAATAAACTTTGAATTGTCTTAAAACAGCCATGAATTTGTTATGAATATTTAAACATTAAAAGGACTTGTTCCAGACTTTTGTACGCAAATACTTTTACGTGATGTAATGAGGGTACTCGGCACTGTGCAGACTTTTTACATTGGCCTTTACATGCAAATGACAATTAAAGTTTTTTTCTTCTCTAATATATTATTTATTTATTTATTTTTAAATCAGGAGCATTTGTCAGTGAGCCACAACAGTCTTACGACGCTACATGGAGAGCTCTCCAGCCTTCCCAACCTAAGGGTAAACCAGATTATATTATAACATAAAACAGATTATTGCTTATTTATTTATAGAATGAATCGTGTTTTTCTGGGCCTGTGATAATTTTAATAGATAATTTACTATGTATGTGGTTTAATTGTGTGTTTAGGCAGTTGTGGCCAGGGCCAACAATCTCAAGAACTCAGGAGTTCCAGATGACATTTTTAATCTGGAGGATCTCTCAGTACTGGTATGGTATCCTTTTGATTTTTTTTTTTGCTCTCTCTCTCTCGCTCTCTCTCTTCCTTTGATGATTAAGACAGCTCAGGCTCATTACACAATGAGAATTTTTTTTCTTCCTCCTCTTCGTCTTTCATACATTACATGAGCCCTTTCTAGCCTGGGTGGTGTCATAGTGTCACGTGGGATTCTGTCATGATTTATTTTTAACCCTGAGCTCACAGAGAATCATACGCTCTTATCTTATTTGCAGGACCTGAGCTACAACCAGCTGACTGAAATTCCTAGGGATCTGGAGAATTCTAGAAATATGTTGGTCCTTAACCTCAGCCATAACAGGTAGAGCCGTGTAGAGACACGTTAGTTGTGAGTGTGATGCTCACTGTTCTTCCATGATATCTTTACACTTATTGATGCGGATCTGATTTTTCCTACCTTTTTTTTTTTTTTTTTTTTAAAAGCATTGACAACATACCAAACCAGTTGTTCATTAACCTGACTGATCTGCTCTACCTGGATCTGAGTGACAATAAGCTGGACAGCCTTCCACCTCAGATGAGGCGCCTGGTTCATCTTCAGACTCTCATTCTCAACAATAATCCCCTCATGCATGCGCAGCTAAGGTGAGCCCGTCCTGCGAGTTACACCCATCAGCCATAACATTATGACCACTGAGAGCTGCCGCAAATAACTGTGTGCAAAAAGAAATGGATATAAATGTCCAGAAAGTATGCCAAATTTAAATGAAGTATAAATGTCCAGAAATGACCAGGGCAAATGTGCATGAATGTACAAATGTATAATGTCCACAAATGGACTATAATGTCAGGGGTGAGAAATGTCCATAAAGTGCAGTGTGCAAAAGGATGTTTTTAGTCCCGTGTGGTGTTATTACCTTATCGCCTGCGGGAAGAAGCACCTCCTCAGTCTCTTTGTGTTGGCCTTCAGGGAGCGGAATCACTTCTCTGATCGCAACAGAGAAAACAGTCCGTTGTTGGGGTGGCTGAGGTACTTCACGATTTTCCTGGCCTTGGTCCAGGACCGGGTCAGGGAGCTCTGTGCAGATGGTGCGCTCGGCTGATCTCACCACCCTCTGTAGACCTCGTCTGTCCTGCATGGTGCTGTTTTAGT
>JAQMYJ010000023.1:19070281-19093086 GCA_030014305.1 Clarias laeviceps
ACTTGTATTAATGATCCATTTCTTTGTGTGTGATTGTTTAGTTTTGAGTGAACGCTCTTCATTGTCAATAAAGAAAAACATGAATTAGAATAGGTACTTTCCTAAAATTTTTCCACTAATTTTCTCCAGTTCATTGCGCCCCACCTGTCATGTCTGTATCCCCCACTAGTGGGGCGCCCCACACTTTGAGAACCACGGGTGTAGTGTTTTCTCGTAGTCCTCAAAGCCAGGAGAAGCGTATGAATAAAAGTTCAGGTATGATTGATCTACTCACTAGGCGGCGTTGGAGCATGGCGTCCTACAATTGCGCTCCAGACCAGGTGTATTTGCAGGCCCCGCCCCCTTCTCACACACAGATCCTGCAGGTAGGGCGGCGTTGGGTTACCCCATGTGTGTGAGATGTCCGAGCGAGAGGTCTTAGCTAACGTGTGCCCGCCATCACAGCCATTACTGTAAACAGAGACTATTCATAGTTTGTATTAATAATTTAATGTTTGCATCATGTTATTTTTTTGGAGCCATGATCAAAATAACATGGTATTGGGGAAAATTTTATTTTATTATTATTATTATTTTTTTAAAACATGGTGGTGACTATTGTGAATGCCCACACATTTTATTTTTTGTTTGTTTTATTGTAGGTCCCATTTGAGAGTACAGACAACCAGGGTATTGTGTATACGTGGGTTGGCAGAGCAGCCGACCCGGACGAGGCCAAGCTGGCAGAGGATATCATGAACTCCATGTTTGATGACACCTACAGCAAGCAGGTACATGTTAGGCCCTTCTGTTAGTTTTGTTTTTTTAAGAAGAACATTTTGAACGGGTTACACAACGACAAGTTTATTGACTTTTACAGGTAATAAACGAGGGGGAGGAGCCTGAAAACTTCTTCTGGGTTGGCATCGGCTCGCAGAAACAATACGACGAAGACGCAGAATACATGAAATACGCCAGGCTCTTTAGGTCAGAAATTGAGATTTGTTTAACTCCTTGTTTGTGTGATGTTTACCTTTTTAAATAAAAATCAAAGTTAATTCATCCGTTGCTCTTTAATTGCAGGTGCTCTAATGAGAAGGGCTACTTTTCTATCTCTGAGAAATGTTCCGACTTCTGTCAAGATGATTTGGCCGATGATGACATCATGCTTCTGGACAACGGACAAGAAGTAAGGGCTTCCTTTAAAGGTTTATTCGAGTAATCGTTTAAACAAAGCCTCGGTGGAGGAGTTGTGCTTAAAGGCTCGTGTTTGTGTGTTTTGCAGGTGTACATGTGGGTTGGCACACAGACAAGCCAGGTGGAGATCAAACTGAGTCTCAAGGCCTGTCAGGTAAGACCAGGATGCTAGATTACAACCACAATTAGGTACAGGTAGTCCCCGACTTACGAACAGGTTCCGTTCCAGGAGCATGTTCGTAAGTCGGATTTGTTCAGAAGTCCAACAATGTGCGTCCTATACACCTTTGACACGAATATACAATTTAAAGCATACCAATCCACTTGACTAAATCTCTGTCCCCCTTTCCCCACACAAAAACTGTAACTGCGCCTAAGGAAATGAATCTCACACACGTGAAATGTAACAGTATTGTTTCTGCGCCTTTAAATCGCAAGGGGAATCCCGGACGCCATTTTGTCTCAGAGCTGTTTCGGAGTGAGAACTCTCTCGTTAAGGATTTTTTCCGAAATTAGGATTATTCACCATCAGGACTGCGTTACAGGAGAAACATTTCCTATCATCGTGCACCCTGAGTGATTCATTGAGACCCGCACTCAGTTTCCCAGCACGCACCAACCACACATACGATATACCGAACTTTAGACATTTTATACATTCAGTTACACACTGAAAATATTTTATATAATTGTAGATATTGGTATCTGGTGCATTGCAATGTTTTTTTTTTTTGTTTTTTTTTTGTACAATACACGTGAACTACTTTTGCGATTTGTTTGCATCTATAAATGTTCGTAGAACTGCAGTCTGTTCATATCTGAGGAAATACGGAACTCGAATGTTTGTAAGTCGGGGACTACCTGTATTACTAGCTCTTATTTTCCTTCTCCGTCTCATCGTTTTTTTTTTTTTTTCAGGTCTATATTCAGCACATGAGGTCCAAGGATGCAGAGCACCCAAGGAAGCTGCGCCTGGTGCGCAAAGGCAACGAACCTCATTGCTTTACTCGCTGTTTCCATGCCTGGAGCGCCTTCAGGACAGTTCTGGCATAAAATATTCTATTCACACACACTCACAACACAGCTGTTTCAAATATACAATAGAGCATTACTCTAATAACCCTTCAACTATAAAAAAAACAACACGCACACACCTTTTCCTTTCGTGCACTGCAATTATTATAGTAACACATCATTTGAAAAGCGCAAAACAATATGACGTGTGCCTACATGAATGGTTATTAAAGTTTCTATTTATACGCGAGGTTTAAAAAGAGAGACAAAGACGTCTAGGTAAGAGTTACCTCCTGAGATTAAAAGTTGCTGTATTTTTTTTTTTTTTTTTTTTTTTTGAGGAAGGAGAAAAACAT
This sequence comes from Clarias laeviceps, assembly GCA_030014305.1. Taxonomy (NCBI): domain Eukaryota; kingdom Metazoa; phylum Chordata; class Actinopteri; order Siluriformes; family Clariidae; genus Clarias; species Clarias laeviceps. Next base: position 19,072,828 of record JAQMYJ010000023.1, read on the forward strand.
CCGCGCAATGAATGAATACTACAGAGCAGGGTCACTGGGTTTTATGGTCTATTTATGGTGTTGAATTGAACTAAGAATAACTTTTTTAATCAGGTTTGAATGAATGCTAAATCAGGTCGCAACCGGTGTGTTTGCTAACCTTTTGCTAATTCAGCTTCACCCGTGTCAAATAAGGTTGCTTGAATTTTTTTTTTTTTTTTAACAATGTAGATACCCAAAGAAATTTGCACACTTCCACATCTTCATATTTTCTTCTCATTTGAGTTCTTTATAAATATATATATATATATATATATATCAGTGATGTGAATGATGTGTTTAGTGTTGTATTCAACGAAACTAGGCAGTACTGTATTTTTACAGCCTAGATTATGTCACTTAAAGCACAAACTGCGCTTTGTCTCACAAATTTTTTTTTCAGATATAGCTGGTGCCATAGACAGCCACTACATGTTATTTTTTGTGTGTGTGCGCTGTCATTTTCATCTGCTGCTTTATGATTCACTATACGGATAGTGAGTGGCATTGCTGAAGTTACAGACGTTCAGGTAATTTGGGATGTTTGGTGGCTAATCAGGATTAGTATTTTTTTTTTCTTGCTGCTTCACGCCCATGATGCCCATTTCTACATGTAAACTGTTTAAAAAAAAAAAAAGGAATATATGTAATAAGGGTACATAATGGCAGTGAGTGATATAATATAATGCGTTAGCAGTAATGACCCTTTTTATTTATGGGTCGCTTGAATTATTTGAAAGGTTTTGCTCCACTCAGACAGGGAAACGCGTTTGACCGAGGATTAAACAGTTCACTGTATTTAATCACGTTTCGGAGGGATTGGGAGAGACGAATTCCTTTCTTAAGAACGTCTCCTTACTTTTTCAACGTGACTATGTCGTTTGTTCGTGCCCGTGGAATGTGTCTGTACAAATATTTTTTCTGCCACTGAACCCACCTGCAGATGCTATATTTATGTATTTTGTATGAAAATAAAAGTTTAAAAACATTTCCCAACCGTGTCATTGAGGATTTGTTGTAAAATCTCAAAGGGTTTGCTGTTTTTGTTTTATTTATTTAATAGGTCCTGATACTTCAGTTCCTTTGAAGCGGCAATATTATCATGGAACCGAAATACCAAAGTAGATACTTTGCCAAGGAATTTTTACTTCACAAAATAGACATGGCCGATTCGCACGGAATTAAGATCACAGACAATTATTACTGATCACACGAGGTCATACTAATACTAATCCCGTGCGAGTAGGACATAGGTGTACTAGATGAGAAAATATAAAAGAAATACAGTTAGTCTATTTAATTTTTTAATAAATATTTATTTATTAGTATTTAGTTAAGATTATGCTTTAGCCAAAGTCAAACTTGGCATAAAATACATTTCTGCAATTCAGGCTATATTAAGGAACATTGTACAGTATTGTTTTCAAAAGTGAACTGTGTTTGAGATGTACTGGACGGGTTGAGTTGGTTTTAAAAGCCTGTTATAGCTAATGAAATACACTGAAAGACCAACAGTTCATAAACACCTGTCTTTGCTTCTTCCACATAATTTTAAAGCACACAATTTTATGAAATGTCAGAGAATCAGAAAAAGCTTTTTTTTTGTTTTTTTTTTTGTATGTTTGCACATACTCTAACGAATTTGTTTTGGTGACAAAAGCTTTCAGAAATGACAACATTAAACAAAATACAATTAACAAAAAGTGAAGTAGGATGTGAGGTTTTCTCAAATATTAGTGGTATTGCATCTAATATTGCAGAGTGGAGAGAACATTTAACTGTTCATGAGGTGGACTGCCTGAATGGCACCAAAGGGAGACTAAATCTAGTATGAAAATCTGGGATGTGGTTGTGATGGTCAGATGTACACAAACCTATGGCCGTAAGGTGTATATCTAGAATGTTCTGAATATTTTTGACATGTAGCCAATAATTTACCTTTTCTGGTTATATTTATCTTTTCTGTTGGCCGCACTGTCTTATCAGCGCTTTCCGTTCGAGGCTTCTGTCTCTCCAGTCACTGCTGTGCAGGTGTGTGTGAAAGTTTCTTAAAGAGAATCATTACTGGTGATGAGACACGGATTCATCACTACGAGCCTGAGAGTAAACGGCAAAATCTGGAACAGAAACATCCTCAATCAAGTTTTCTGGGATTCTCAAGGGACAGAAGTATTGGAACATTATCAGGAAAAATGTTTAACAATCAACAGTGTTTGTTACAGTGTCACACTGTCGACACTCTGAGGTGTTAAAGCTCCTCCCTATAGTCCTGATCTCACTCCATCAGATTTTACCTGTTCGGTCTCCTGAAAGCAGAACTACGAGGACGTAGTGGATGATGGTGAGGAAGATAAAAGGTGGAGAAGGTGGAGATGGAAGTGTATAGTGTCAAGTCTGCAAAGGGGGAAATATGACTGGTGATGATGATAAAGATACAAATGATGGAAAATGACGGCTGATGAAACAATGCATTTGTAATATATTTGACGTTAATGCATTGTATTTTATTTTACATGAAAGCATTCAATTGTTTTAATGTGTGTCATTATGGTGTGCATTCAAAATAAAAAAGGCTTGATAATAAATAAATCAATAAATTAATGCTTAAGTATTGTATTTTAAGAAGCCTTCCAGGACAAATATAAAATTTTGCTTCATTTTTTAAAAATTATTATTATTATTTTAATTATTATTACAAGTGTATACATCTTCAACATTAAAGTATAACATTGGATGACATTATAATTGCAAAAACAATGTAGGAAAACATTTAAAATAAACAAATAAATTAAATAAAAGTAAAAAAAAATAATAATAATAATAATTCAAACTAAATATAAAAAAATTAATGTTACAAATGTAGTAGAAAAAAATCTACATAGAATTCATTATATATAATATGACAAATTTTTAACTTGGTATTAATATTTTTTCGTGCTGTAATTATGTAGTTGAGTAATTAATTTTGGGAATGTTGAAGAAAATGTAAATTTATTAATATAATATTTTCCTAATAAAATAAATACATTTCCTATATATTCTATGTTATGTTTACTCTTTTTGTTTTTGTTTCAAATTAAACGGAACCGAAAGAAATGAAATCACGTCACGGAAGCCGTCCAATCATGACGCAGTGTGAGAGTGACGTTGGAATCTCCTGCAGCTGATTGGTCAGGCTTCACGTCAATCATCGTTCACTGTCTTTAAAACCAGAAATGAAAGTAGCGCCGGACGTTAAATGCGAAAGTTATCGCGTGTTACAGCGCTGCTCGATTCACTGTGTGCGCGCGCGCGCGTGTTCACACCTACCATGCAGAAACAAAGGTATGAACCAAATCCTGAGATCAAACAAGACTCAGGGGTGATAAATTTACTTGTTCATAATATCATTTATTATAATAATTAGTTTCATCTATCAGCCTTTATTCATGTGTGTGTGTGTGTTAGTAGTGAGTGTGTGTTGCAGTGTGTGTCTGTGGAGTCTCCTGTGGGAGAGCTGCTGCTGAGTGGATGTGAGAAAGGACTACACACCATCACTATAGGACCTGAGCACAGGTATCACACACACACACACACACACACACTATATACACCTTTGTGTCAAGTCTGCAAAGGGGGAAATATGACTGGTGATGATGATAAAGATACAAATGATGGAAAATGAAGGCTGATGAAACAATGCATTTGTAATATATTTTACGTTAATGGATCGCATTTTGTTTTGCATGAAAGCTTTCAATTGTTTTAATATGTGTCATTATGGTGTGCATTCAAAATAAAAAAAGGCTTGATAATCAATCAATCAATAAATCAATAAATATTTAAGTATTGTATTTTAAGGGAGTTTTGACTCTCAAAACTGTGTCCAGTTATTCTGTACAAATCAAAAGTCCCAGGTTGACTCGAACACCTCATATTATATGAAAGTGCATGTGGAAGGGGTTAACAGAGAGCAGTATAACATAAATAAATAAATAAATAGACAATGATATAACAGTAAAGATATACGAAATATATGGTGTCTAGTCACACCGATTTGGATGAGGTGCAGGTTAGCTGTTGAGGAGAGAAGCAGCATTTATAAAGAAGCTGTTCCTCTGTGTGTTCTGCGGGTGGTTGTTATTGTGCTCAGACTTTTTCTTGATGGAAGCAGTTCAAACAGCAGGTGGGTCAGAGATGCCTAGATGATCATCATGTGAGATAACAGCACAATATTCAAGGTTCTTTCTAGCGTAGAGTTTTAGAAATTATTGTACATAATCAGGGATGGACTTTATGCTCATACGGACATAAAGAAAAATTAAACAGACATCAACAGTTTTATGAAAATGTATAAATGTATTTTTAGTGTTTATTGATACTTTGAGTCTTTTATTTAGTGGCTTTAAAAGCAGCAACTCGCTTAGGCGTAGATTGAGAGAGTTGTTCTCAACAGATCTTTGATCAGCATGAAGACGTCTTTCAGAAGGACCAGGTCATGCCCACGTTATTGTTTTACCCTTTTCTTTAATGGTTGTAAAGGGATTTCTAGATTTCTAGCTATTTGTCCCCAAGACACTCCGCCCTCAGACTGACTAACAATCCTCTTCACCTCTTTGAAAATCAGAAATTTCTTTGAAATTTTCTCTTCTAGACATGCTTATATTCCAGTCTGGAAAACGGGGAAAACAACTAATAGTTATAGTAATGGCAGCGTGAGTAATAATTTTGATGTGTACATTTGATCATAAATCTTTGGGTCTTTAGGTTCCTCTCTGGTGATGATGGCAAATGAGTATTTGAGTCAGTGAGTAAATGATGCAAAATGTCTTTGCAATATTTCACAAGTCAGTTAAATATCTGTTAAAGACCCCTAACAGGAGCAGCCGAAAGAAAAGGAAGAAGTAAAATATCTGTTAATGTCAAAACTCTTTGTGGCTGTTGCAGGCTCTGATAACATGTTGATCCAGTCAGACATGTTGCCTGTTAGTTCAGAAAGATCTCCTTTCCACCTTAGAGCTTCTAGGAGCTCTGGGCTCGGGGATATTGTTAAAATTGTTAAAATTAGTTTCGAGACAGCTAATAAAATAAAAAAATCACCAACGTGAACTAAATTCAAGGTCATAATGTATTTCACTGGAGGAAACCGAAACTTGGAAAAACATAATGGAGTCGATCACAGTATGAAAAACAGACACCAAAGTTCAGTGACCTTTTTTTTTTTCGCCTTTTTTTTAAACCATGGATGAGCTCGTCTTTCATCACGCTCATTCACACACTACTTTCCTGAGTTGTGGCTTCTCCAGTTACAGAGACTAGAAGTAGGTCTAGGAAAAGATTTTTGTGGTTTGATTATGGAACTGACAACATGGATTGTTTGAAATAATCAGTTCGTCCTATATATTAATGGGAAGCATCAGTACAGAATAGAACTTCTATCTGGCCACAAATGCCTAATTGACACAATACCACAGTGATTGTTTTTTCTGAAGTAACTGAACCTTTACACATTGTACTCGAATGCGCCGGCCTTGATGGTAAATGGCTTCATGACTCTATTTTAACTCTCTTAATGCTCATTGCTCATTGAGTCTCTTCTTCCGTGTCGTCAGGTCCGGCCTCATCTCAGACCAGGCAGAGCTGAACTCTGAGCTCCAGCGGTGTGTAACATGGCTCCAGAGTTACTTTCGTTCTGCACAGTCAGTCAGCTCTCTTCCTTTTCCTGCCTTACACCACCCTCTGCTGCAGGGAGGTATGTGTATCACACACACACTCAGTGTCATGTTGGTGTCAATTACTGTATATAAACCTCTACCATTTTTTCAGACTCCTTCTCTGCCCACGTGTTGAGGACGTTACAGTCGAAGGTACACGTGGGACAAACCGTCTCCTACAAGGAGCTCGGCGAGATGGCAGGAAACCCCAAGGCTGCTCGAGCAGTGGGCGGGGCTATGAGGAGAAATCCGGTCAGGTTCATTTACATGCATTAATTTCTCCTGCGAGTACGAATGTCAAATCTGTCAACTGACCCTCCTATCGCACGTGTTTGCACCTTTCAGGTTCCTCTGATCGTGCCGTGTCACCGCGTCCTGTGCAGCTCAGGGGAAAGCGGCAAATATATGGGAGGCAATGGAGATAAAATTAAGGTGTGGCTGCTCTCTCATGAAAGGAAGATGGGTTAAACCAAACTGCTTAAACACTGAGTACAGTTTACACGTTTCTCTATTCTCTGTTTGATGAGACAACTTGTTCCCGCTTCTGCTTCAGGAATCAAAACTACAGCAAGTGCTTATTCACTTTAGAACCACAAGCATGTGTGTTATTGTTATAATTCACTTTACTGTTACTGCCTTACTTTAGTAACCAAAAAAGATGCTTGTAAAAATCTGTTCCTTCCTTTTTTTTAGTCACAGACTTCAGAGAAATACAAATAAAAAGATATTATGAAGATGTTAAGATGGAAGATATCGCTAGTCTGAAAATAACTGCTTAGTAAATGTTAAATACAACTGTTTGCTACTCAAAGTAATATTGAAACCACTTACCAATAAAGAAGCATTACTATCACTTCATGACATTTTGATTTTCTGTATGTGTGTGTGTTTCTCTTGCAGTTCTTATTGTGAATGAGGGCCGACGTAAGTTGGTAAAATACATATGGCGGCATAAAGTCAGTAGTTAATTGTTGTCAATGTTGTACAATAATGGAGTAAATGTAATTTGTTACTGTACTTACATTAAGTACATTTCATGCTTATCTGTACTTTACCGAAGCGTTTCCATTTTTTAAAACTTTTACTTCACTACATTTCTAAGTAAAATATCATCCTTTCTACTCCACTACATTATGCAACATCTGTTATTATGACGTACTTATAGGTGGAAAAATAAAAGATTTGAAAAAAAAAATTGAAGCAGAGCTAATACACCAGTCAGGATACATCACACACTTTACTATTACAGGCTCAGTGCATCAGCCTGTAGTTTCACCTTAGTGTGTAGTGCTCAAAACCTCAGCTGAATGTTCTCATATTGTGAAATAAAATGATTAACAATAGACGATAAACATTTGGATAAATAAAATGTCTGTTAATTAGTCCTGCATGCGGCTGATGATCATAAAACAGTCGGCTGGTGGAGTGAAGTCCTACTTTAACAAATGTAATATAACACTAGATGCTTAATAAATCATCATTCTTTTACTTTTGATGCTTAAGTACATTTAAAAGCAAGTTCCTTTGTACTTTTACTCACGTGGAAATGTAAATGAAGGACTTTTCATTTTACTGGAGTAATATCTTACGCTACCTCTACTTTTACTCAAGTACAGGATTTGTGTACTTTGTCCACCAGTGACTGTTGACATTAAATAATATGCCTCATAAAGGCTACTCGAGAAAACAATACCCTTTTATAATATGCTTTTATAAAAAGTGCCACCTTTATCTAAATTCAAGAAACAACACAGACGGTGGTGCTTTGTGGCTTATAAAAAAGTTAAACATCAACTATAGACCTGATAGCAGATCTGTAGCTTAGAACAGAAGCAGTCTGTTCCTTTGTATTGTTTCATCAATTGAACCACTAAGCCAGTTGGATATATCACACTGGTTGGTGTGTTGAGTTTGCACGTTCTGTCCTTGCTTTTGTTGGGTTTCGTCCCACAGTCCAATGACATGTGATGTACACTGATTGGCCTTTCCAAACTGCCCGTAGTGCATGACTGAGTGTGTGAGTGTGTGCACAGTGTGCCCTGTAATAGCTTGGCATCCCATCCAAGCCCTAAGTTCTGTGCAGTTGGCTCCCTGATATAAATGATGGATGGATAGTATTGCAGGACAGTATTTAGATGCCAGCTTTCATGAATGTCCTATAAATTTATATTTGTGGCATTGATTCTTATCCAGAGCAAATTTATTTCATTTACCCAACTAAAGTTTAAGTGCCTTGCTCAGTAACAGCCAGATCGCATTGCTGGGATGTGAACTCATGACCTTCTGATTAGTAGTCTAACAGCTTATCCACTGAGTTACCACTGACATAAATTACAATGGAAATATATGGACTGTGGTAGGATTGTGTTCTCTTCAGTCATATACTCTGATCCCAATTCAAGGATAAAGGGAACCACAGAACAGGAGGTTTTATCTCTGTTTGTGTGTGTGTGTGTGTGTGTGTAGGCTGCCAAGGTCACTCCCCTGCCTTATCTGTGGATTTCTGCAGATTTCTACAGTCTAGGTCTATTATCATGACTTATGCTGCTAATATTAACTAAAGTGACCACGAATAGAACCAAGAAATGAGAAACCATGCTTTAAATGCACAGACAGCTATACATTTTAAACTATTGTAATTTTTCTGATTAATTCACCTGAAAATAGAGTTCTTGGTTTTAATTACACATTCACTGATCAGGTATAACATTAACATCACTACCAGGTGACCTGAACACCACTGATCACCAAATATAAACTGGCGACAGGATCAAAATAAACGGTTCACAGGAACCAAAGGCCAGTCTGCCCGCTTCGATCCCACAGACAAGCCAATGCAGCACAAATCGCCAAAAAATGTCGATGCCAGCCACTAGAGAAAGGCACCAGAACAGAAATCCCCAAATCCCAATGTAATCATGCATCCATGGGATGAGACTACACAAACACATACTGTACGACTTCACAGATGGGAAAATCTTTGCACAGATCAGGTACTTAAAATTCGGCTTTGCTTTTTTGTATATTGTGTTACATCTTGCCATCTTATTCATTTATATCTCACGTACACCAAATTTCTGAATGTCCTTGATGTCTAGAGTCCAAGGTGTTCTCCAAATTTGAGGAGGTGGAGAGGCATATGCGGAAGCAGCGTGAGCGTTCTTCCTGCAAATTATATACACTAAGCACTTAAAGGTACTCGCTTAAAGTATTCTGCTGCCCATCCATCACAGGGCACGCACTCACACACACACACACACACACACTATGAGCAATTTAGTGTGGGAATGCCAATTAGCCTAATCTGCCCAGTCTTTGGGGTTAACATTGTCGCCTCACACCTCCAGGGTCCGGTTTGATTCCTTCCTCGAGGTCTGTGTGAGTGGAGTTTGCATGTTCTCCCCGTGCTTGGTGGGTTTCCTCCCGCAGTCGAAACACATGCAGATTAGGTTAATTGGCATTCGCAAATTGACTGTAGCGTGTGAATATTGACCGGAGGTCCTACCACGGTTGTAAAAATGGGAATAAATACAGAGGTTAAATAAATACAGAGTATAAAGTTACATAGACTACAGAGGTTCCTAGATGGATGGATGGGCTGTCTTTGGACTGTGGGAGAAAATTGGAGTACCCGGAGGAAACCCATCAGTCATGGGGCGAACATGCAAACTCCACACACACACAATCAAATTCAAAGCCACAATGCCTAACACTAAGTAGCACTAAATAAGTCGTATGTTTATGATTTAAAGACGTTTATGACGTACATGTTTCTCGAATATTTCTATATACACTACATTTATATCACAAGGCTCCACCCTTTGCTCGTGCTGCACACGCTTAAGAACTTCGACCTTTGCAATATGGCGGACTTTGTGTCGTCATGTGTACCCGCTCTACCCATGATGCATCGGTGCCGAGTGACTACGTCCACGCTGAGTACAACATTAGCGCGTTAGCTACAGTCAGTTCCGGCGAGCACGAGAGCGGATTTATCGGAGTTGTGCGCTTGTTATAGAAATGGAATCAGCGATGAAGAAGGAAGCCGAGAGTGTGTGTGTGCTCTGCTGCCAGGACATCGACATCTTCGCGGTGGGAAAGTGCGACCACCCGGTGTGTTACCGGTGTTCCACGAAGATGCGCGTGCTGTGCGAGCAGAAATACTGCGCCGTCTGCCGGGTGGAGCTGGACAAGGTAGCGGCCTGAGCGCCTCCGCTAGCCGGGGGAGAGAGACCGGGCTAATCCGCTAGCCTCCAGGGCCTGCTAGCTCCCTCAGCCTGATGCTAATCAGGAACTAGCCGGCTAGTGTACAGCTATAGAGGGCTGGTTGGAATATTTTATCTTTTTTTATAATATAAAATATGGTTTACCTCAGGAAACGAGTGATTAACTAAAGTGGAGTGAAGTTTGTACAGTTTAGTTAGTTAGTTGACTTTTACTTTAACTGACACAAAAGTTTTGAGTTTCTCAAGTTTTCTGTTTGTCATAAAAAGAGTGTTTCTGTAACTACCTAGACGACTCTAAATAAGCTAAATTTAAAACTTATGACAAAAAAAAAGCGATGTGTTACTTAAATCCTGTCAGTTTCTACTCCAGATAGAAACACACAGTATTGATCTTCCAGATTTGTCCATCTTAATCAGCCTCAGGTCAATCTTTAGTCCAACGTGTCCCTCAGACACACTGCTGACTCAACACACAGGAATCTTTATGTTTTAGCTGAACTGGTTATATAACTCCTCTAAGTCGTACCCTATGGCAGGATGTTATTGTATTACATCATATTGTCTTTTCGTCCTCACCAATCTAAAATCCGCCTTCTCTTAGGTTATATTTGTTCGCAAGCTTCAGCCCTTCGCCGCTCTCGCTCAGCACGATTACCAGTCCGAGAAGAAATACGACTTCTGCTTCGCTGACGGGAAGATCTTTGCGCAGTTCAGGTACTTGCTTGTCAGTTTGTGTATTTTGTGTTAATCTTGTTCAATTATCTCTTACCTACACCTTTCCCACCGAATTCAGGAAAATTCTTCTGTCCGAATGTCCGCGATGTCCTGAGCCCAAGGTGTTCTCCAAATTCGAGGAGTTGGAGCAGCATATGCGGAAGCAGCATGAGCTCTTCTCCTGCAAATTATGCGCAAAGCACTTAAAGGTACCCGCTTAAAGCACCTAAAGGTACCCACATAAAGGACTAAACTTATTGTTAAACGTGTTACTTATAATCGTACAAATTTTACACGCAGGTTTTCACCTATGAGAGGAAGTGGTACAACCGTAAAGAACTGGCTCGACATCGGATACAAGGCGACCCGGACGACACGTCTCACCGCGGACATCCGCTGTGTAAATTCTGCGACTGCCGGTTTCTGGATAACGACGAACTGCTTAAGCATTTGCGGCGGGACCACTACTTTTGTCATTTCTGTGACGCGGATGGAGCGCAAGAATACTACAGGTACCCCCCTGTTTCTGCTCACCTGTGTTTCTGCTCACCTCAACTTTGTCCCTCGGGTGTGAATTACACCTGCAGTGGTAGCTGACGGAATGGGCCAGGCATTACCGGCTAGCGTGAAAGTCATTTACTACGTACAACAAATACATATGACCTTTAATCCAGTATTTTATTTATTTGATATTTCCATGAATTTAAAATTTCTAAGATCCAACCTACAAACTCTTCCCTCCATCTGCTCATATGTGATGAAGTAAGATGTAGTTAAAAAATAATTAAGAACTAAACACTCTTGTGTGTACAGAAATCGCACTATAAAACCAGTGCATTTTTTGCATTATGTTTTAATAAACATATATATAAGGCTCAGGATTGTGCAGTATAGAGTGATGCATCCTTTTTTTTTTTTTTTTTTTTAGCACAACCTAGGCAATATGGTGAAGTGTAATTTATACACTTTAACCAACTATACAAACATGACTGAGCAAAAAATTACAAAAAGAAGGGTGACAAAGGCAAAAAAATTACATAGATTTATTAGATTACATGTTTTATGGTTGTTTTAGTTTGTTTCTGAGACATAATAATAATAATAATAATAATAACAACAATGTGCAAATTTATGAGTTCTACATTTTTGCCACATCATTCCCATATTCTGGTAGCAGTAAAATTTACATGGTTTAAAAGTAATGATAACGTTGATTCTACATGACATATCAGAAAACCCAAATGCACAGTTTGAAGTCTGAAGTCTCCAAAAAAAATAAACTTATAATTTTATGGTCATCGACCGATGCTGTGTTGCCTGTTATCACGCTCAAATATTATATTTCTATTATAATTAGCCGTAGTCCCGTGACAGCCTTTGTGAACATGAAATGTTCTAACATCGAAAAATTGCCATATAAAATGCAATTTTTGAGACATTTATCATCTCTCTGAACTAAACTCATGAGTAAATATGTATGATTTTAGTGCATAAAACCCTTGCACTTATCATTGTTGTTTGAGTTTTATGGGTTAATCCTCCTGATTTTATTTTATTAATTAATTTATTTTTATATTTTTAAGAAAGGCACGTTCAAGGGTGCAAGGCTGACACAACCAGTCATTAGATTTAGGGTGCAAGTACTTTTTAAAAATTATTTATTTATTTATTTAAAGAGTAAACAGGTACAGGATCGGGAGCACGAGATGGGAACCGTTCGCTAATAGTTAATTGATTGCCAATGACAAGATTTTTAAAAAGTGTGAGCAAATACACTTGGGTGGCGTCAGTATATCTGGGTGGCCCGCCTATGTATACTCTGTGTGTGGGGAAACACTGATGTGCATGTGTTTGTTCTTTAATATTTTAATACTTATACATATAAATTTTTGCCCTTCTAGTGACTACCACTTTCTCAGCGAGCACTTCAGAGAAAGCCATTTCCTGTGCGAGGAAGGTCGCTGCAGTACAGAGCAGTTCACACATGCCTTTCGGACCGAGATCGACTACAAGGCCCACAAAGCGGCCGCGCACAGTAAGAGCCGGGCCGAGGCGCGGCAAAACCGGCAGATCGACATACAGTTTAAGTACGCGCCACGCCAGCAGAGACGGAACGACGGTGAGCGGCTCAGATCTCTGTAGTCTCGCGTCATGGTTCTGACCTGTTCTCAGATTTTTTTTTTACCCGCCGCTCTCTGATTGGCTCGTTCAGGTCTCGTGGGTGGTGACGATTACGAGGAAGCTGATCGCTTCAACAGACAAGGACACTCAGGAAGAGGACGACCTCAGGGGGTGCACCAGAACGTAAGAAGCTGGAGGTACAACAGGTAAGGCTCTGTCTCCTCACAAAGGCTTAAATAACACGACGGCCCATTTATCTCATCAGACAAGTGCGTCTTGAGCAAATGTCAGAGTAGTAGGAGGTTCTTGTAAATGTGAATGGTGCCCCTGAGCCTATCCCAGGAGACTAATCTGCATGTTTTTGCACCTGCATCCTCTGCAGAGTGTTTTATTTTGAAAAATGATCAGATCATCTCCCGTTCGCTTCTGCCTGTACCTCTTTCCCGACATTTCTCTCTGTATCGGTTTTGATGCCTGATAAATCTAGACTTATGTTACAAGCTAAAACATAAGAGCTACATTGAGGGGAAAAACAGAAAGAAAAAAAAAGCAGAGGAGACACTGAGGCTGCCGACAAAAAGAAAGCTGCATTTAAAAGAAAATGTCAAGAGTCCAAAAGTCCTAACCAAATTATGGGTTTGTAACAAAAGGTGATTCACATGCTCCAAGCCCGCTCTGTGTAATAGATGTGGACTTAAAATGATGTTTGAGACTTTAAATCTGACAAAGTTCTGGATTAAAATCAAAAAGGGAATATCCTGAGATCGCCACAACGCTCTGAAACCCATGCTTCAGTTTTCAACAACCTGTCTTTGTGAACGGAGTTGTCTGCAGTGACAGCAATGTAAATGAAATTACAGAACAGATAGAGGACATGAGCGATACACTTCAGATGTCTGTGTCTCCCATCAGTCTTTGATTCGGAAACATTACGCCCATGTTATGCTTTATTACCAGCGCGTGATGGCCGGTCCATGGAAAACAAAAAAGAGGTTGGAAACCACTGGGTCAGCTGGTAGCGACTTTTCCTAATCTCCCCCATCTGATGTAGCTTTTCTGATGCTTCTAAGGAAGATGGAGAGTATAAACAGTCTAAGTCATAAGTCTTCCATTAGGCAAAAAAAAGTAAAGGTGCTATAACGTGGTTTTGAATGAGAACAAAACATCCTTATGTGTACATTTCAGTTTCTGTAAGGATAATTTTCTACATTTCAGCTTTTATAAATCTGTTTTTATTTATTTATTTTATTTTTTTAAAATCAAATACAGCCCTAGTCAAAGCAAAAAAAACAATCACATTTTGGTTGTTCAGACACACTGCAATTGCGATTTAATCTGCGATCTGTAACTATTAAATATTCCGTTTTGTGTTCACCCCTATTTTTCCAGGCTAACAGCAAATAATATCACAAATGATCTTGTTAAGAACATATTTATCACCTCAAACGGGTTTTAAAAGTAAACATATACTTATTATAAGTTATTGTCAAACTTATTGTGCGGCACTACTTTTACCTGATTTTTATATTTCTTTTAGGGCTGAAACGATTCTTCGAGTAACTCGAGTAATTTGATTACAAAAAATGATTGAGGCAAAATCTTCTGCCTCGAAGCTTTAAAAAAATTTTTTTTAAAGCTTGCGTTATGTTTGTGCAATTATTTGTTTGGCGTTACACAACGTGCTTCCGGATGCAAGCTGCCACTAAACACCGCCGAAGAAGCAGCGCTTACGTCACCCAAAAAAGCGGAAGGAGATGCAAACAGTTAGCTGTGTATTGATTTGAGGGAGGGTTCTGTTGCAGGCTGCAAAATCGAAGGGAGCGATAAAAACATCAGCGAGCCAAGAGAAGAAGAAACCAGCAAGAAAGTTTTTTTGATACTTAGTCATTTGAAATACATTTTTTTAGTATATAAATAGTTTATGCATCTGAGAAAAAGCTTTAAAATAAGAATGTATGACACTGTAATGCACTTAATTCATCTCAGTCATCTTTAAGCTCTTCCTTGTATTGTGAATAATAATGTTTATTTTTGATAAAATGCTGTATGCATTTAAAAAATAAAAGTTGATTTTTGTTTCTCTTATATAGTTTACATTGCTGTTTATTTAAGCAAAAGGACATTTTATCCAATTACTAAAATATTTGATGGCTACAGCCCTAATTTCTTTTAATCTCATTATGGTGTAATAATGCTCCTGGTGTAATAATTGATCCCCACCTCGAGAATGGTGACTCTCCAGACACTCATTATTGCGTGACGAATCATAACCGGTACTGAATGTGTTTGTGTTCAGAGAGGAAGAGGACCGGGACCTGGCCGCAGCGATTCAGGCCTCACAGGCCTCACAGGCCGCTCGGCGACAGGCAGAAAGAGGACAAGGTAATGAGAGAGGTGGACAAAAACCACGCAAAGAGGAGACGGCGGATGGTGACGAGTTAAGAGGCAGCCGAGGTGCAGTTAAACCTCCTGGTGACATGCAAGGTAAAGTGGGGTTTAAAGATTATTATTATTATTATTATTATTATTATTATTATTGACTTTGATTGATCTGATCAGTCAGGCTTGATCTCGCCTAACTCACTGTGAGAGTTACTGAAACACACTAATCACATTCACACTGAGTAGAGTTCAGTCACTTCCCCTTGTTTGAGGGCAATTACTTTTTTTTTTTCCCCCCCTTTATTAAAATGAATATTATTTAAAAACTGCTTTTTTTTATTTTCTTGGGATGTCTTTGTGTAATATAAAAATTAGTTTGATTTGAATCATTCAAGTGTGACAAATGTGCAAAAAAAACTTTCACAGCACTGTATGAAAAAAAAAGTGTATTTGTATGTTTCAGGTCGATCAACAAAAAATAACGTCCCGCTAAAGGGTGAAGACTTCCCGGTATTAGGAGCTGGTGCAGCACCACCACCACCACCACCAACACAACCTATTCTTAGGTATGTTTGATAAAACTGTGTAATAACACACTTGTATACTTGTATACACAATGTATATTTTGTACATTGCAGAATTTTTCACACACTTTGAATTTGCACACTCCATAGTCTATTCACAGTATACACTATTCAATTTAATTGAATTTTATTTGTATAGCGTTTTTAACAACTGACATTGTCGCAAAGCAGCTTCACACAATCAAAAAAAATTGTAACGTAATTATGTAACAACACTCAGTCAGTTGTTATTTTAAGACATGAATGTCAGCTGTTCTGGAACAGTTATTACAAGAACAGTATTGTGTCGAGTGCGTTTGTAAAACCCATCAGGCTCCATGATGATGAAACTGTCTCTCATGAAGACCTTCCCAGGAAAACAAGGACCAAAACTGAGCTCTGCTGCAGAGGAGACGTTCATTTATAGTCACCAGCCTCAGAAATCATCAATTAACAAACAGCAGCTCAGATTAGAGCCGTTATGAAGCTTTACAGAGCAGAAGTAGCAGATATACATCTCAAGATCAACTGTTCAAAGGAGATTATTGTGTATATTGGATAAACGCCTTCAGTATTGTTTTACTGTGTAGAAAGAAATAAAAAATCAGGAAAGAACATGGAGTTAGAAAGGGGGTACAAACTTTTGAGCATTAGTGTACATTTTTATATGCTTTTAAAATGTGTTTACTATATCTTTTTGTTTTTTTAAACTTTTTTTTTTTTTTTTTTTTCAATACCCATGTTTATTTTTCGTGACCTTCATTGGGGACAGCAAAGAGAAGAATTTCATTGTACCGGGTGGTGGAACGTTTTTTAACTGTGCATATGACAATAAAACTTGAAACTTAAGAAACTTTTGTCTCGATATTGCTTTGTTTATTGTGCGTTATGATTTCAGAATTACACGCTAGTAAAATTTATTATTATTATTTTTTTATTGTTCCAGCATGGTGAAACCCACGCCTGTCTCTCTGAAAGAGGATGACTTCCCCAGCCTGGTACATTCCAGTACAGTGAGTTCAGCACCAATGACCCCAGCGTACGTGGCGCAAACAAGAAAGCCTTCATCCTTCCAAGAGGAGGACTTCCCAGCACTCGTCTCAAAGATCAGACCTCATAAGCCTCAAGAGAATAAGACATCTGCTTGGTCGCATGTAGGAAGTAAATCCGGTGCGCTCAATAATAATAATAAGCCCATCGTTCTGCCAACGAGGGTTCACTCGAGCAGCACTGCGCCCGTGTTTTCCGCTAGCGACCCGCCACCCTCCTTGACCGTTCCTCAAGCTCAAGCGTCTCGTAGCAAAAAGAAGCTTACCTCTTCTTCGAGTGCTAAAACCACATCCAAAGTCAAATCTCCGGTTTCGTCCGATGACGAGGACCCCCGGGCTGCCAAAATGGTTCAGGAGGTCCGTGCCATCCCCACCATGTTGGACATCTCATCTCTGCTCACGGTGAAAAATGGCTCGTCGCAGCCCGCTAACAAGAATGGTAAGAAGAAGAGACAGCCTTCAGCTACTCCTTCTGCTACGTCTGCACATAACGTAGAATCTGTCATCACCGCTCACAAAGAAAACGTCCCAGAGTCCATGTCTCCAGACGCTAAAGGCACTGTAGTTCCCAAATCAAATACGTTTATAAACGGATATAAGGAACGATCTAAGGAAACCAAGCACACCGTCGTTCCTGAAGAGCCCCCTGCTGCTAAAAAGCAGCCCATCTCGGAATCGCCCGTCGTGCCTGAAGAAGAGGATTTCCCAGCTCTTATTGCTAAGAAACCTCCACCTGGTACGACACGCCCAGTTTCTATATACAGTACACACAGTCTTTGTATATTGTCTGACGCAATAAAGCCTTTGTTTTGTGTTTGTATTTTAGGTTTTAAGAGCACGTTTTCAGTGACGAACGTTCAGCAAGCCCCTCCACCCCCTCCTGGTCTTGCGCCCGTGATCAGCAAACCTCCTCCAGGATTCACCGGCGTCCCGCTCAACAGTAATGTAGCAGAATGTACACTGCCCGTCTTTAACAGGTGAGCAGACGTGATGGGGAGAAAAGAATAAAATACCATCCATACTAGAACGGGTAGTTTTTTGTTTGTTTGACAAGCTTATTTGTTTTTTTGTTTTGTTTTTTTTAATCCTACAATTACAGACCAGCATCCACACTTGGAACTTATCACATGCCTGAAAACTTCAAGCAGAGGAACATGGACCTCATTCAGTCAATACAGAACTATCTCCAGAACGATGAGTCCAAGTTCAACGAATTTAAAAACTATTCAGGCCAGTTCAGACAGGTAATAAGTGTTGTGTTGTATACAAATACACACACTACCAGTCAAAAGTCTGGACACCCCTTCTAACTCCATGGTCATTTATTATTATTATTTTTTTAACAATATTTTTATTGAGTTTTACAAATAATTCCATACATAACAATAGATGATAATAAGAATAAGAATTAAAATAAAACTAAAAACTAAAATATAAATATCATCCAATTTCTGCAAATATTTAGATATGGTATTACTTTCCCATATTTATATATACGAACATGCAAACAACCATACACGCACACAAAATCATTAACCAATGATTAAAAAATAATAATAATAGTAATAAATAAATAATAATAAAATATAAATTTAGGTGCACACAACAAACTTTTAATATATTTGTATAACTTTTTCCTGAAGAAATTGTATAAAAGGATTCAATCTCTGGAAGTATTTAATTAGCAACAATGCTAATGATCTTGTATTCACTTCCTTTCTCGTCATACTAATTAATAATTATAATAATAATAATAATATATCTTCTGTGTTTCCCAGGGTTTAATTTCTGCTGCCCAGTACCACACAAGCTGCCACGAGCTGCTGGGAGAGAACTTCAGCAGGGTCTTCAACGAGTTGCTGGTTCTACTTCCAGACACACAAAAACAGCAGGAGCTTCTCACTGCCCACGCAGACTTTAAAGCCATGGAGAAACATCAGCCAGGCTCCAAAGGCAAAAAGAACAAAAAGAAAGCCTGGCAAACGGGTAACAACAACCTAGATTTGGACTGCCAGGTGTGTCCTACCTGCAAGCAGGTATTGTCCCCTAAAGACTTCAACGCTCATAAGACCCTGCATATGGGAGAAGACGACTTCCCCTCTCTCCAGGCTATTAGCAAGATCATCAGTTAACTACCAAGAACATGGGTACGACTCCGACAGACGGAGAGATGTTCAAGGTGACGAGGGATCATCAGTCACTCAGCGCCGAAGTGTGTCCAAGACCAAGGGTGTCCAAGTCCTGTATTGGAGTCCAGTAGAGTTTGGTGACTTTCTGGTTCTGGGATGATAGTTAATTACTTGTTAAACACCTGTTAGCATTCCTGGACTGGATTTGAACACCACTGGGTTACAGCATTTGAAATCCTTTTTTTTTTTTTTTTGTTCTTTTTTCTAAGATTAAAAAAAAAAAAAAGTCCCAACACAAGGTGAGATTGAAATGGTTTTGAGGAAAAATCTTTTTGTTGGTGTATTCATTATTGTTCTTGTATAATACAGTTTCACGTCTCTGGAGTTCTGGGTGAAGTTTTCCTCAGTTATTATACCTTCATGCTTTAGACATAATTCTAGTTCATGCATCGGACCTTCCTCCAGCGTTTATACACAGCGGTACCTCGGCATGCGAGTTTAATCTGTTCCAGAGGCGAGTCCTTGAGGTGAAATTTTGTATAGTGAAAGACGTTTAATGTAAATACAGATAATCCGTTCCAGCCCCCCTTCCCAAAACATATTACCGATTTACAACACTATAATCATTATTTCTGCATATAAAAACAATCAAAACATTTAGAAAAGACATGTAAATGAAGTAAAATCTGAAATAAACAGACATTGAACATCACTTAATCTTAATTTATGATTCCTCTTCGCACCGTCTGCTTTAAAAACCAAACTGAAAGCTGCTCTCTTTTATCCTGGCTGATGTGCTTCATGACATCCTTGGGAAATTTCTTGGGGGTGGTGGTGGGGGGTTAGATTTCGTGCTTCATGACATCCTTGGGAAATTTCTTGCAAAAGGTCCATATGCCTAGGTATCAGCCAATTAAATGTATACACACATCAGAAAAAGAAAAACATGTATACGTTTTTACATTCTAAATTTATTCCCATATGTTTGATTTATATAAAATAATATTAATATTATGTCATATTTTTTTTCTTTTTCCAAAGTGTGTGTATGTTTTTGGCTGATTCTATAATACATAAACAGGGTACAACGTGGGCCAAATATCTCCATACATATGTGTAAATTAACACGACATATTTATTCCCTTATTTTCCATATGACGGGGGGGGGGGAACACACTTTTTACACCGGGGTGTCCAGCTGATGTGTGAAAATGTTTCCTCGTGCTCCCATAAGCACTCTTACA
This sequence comes from Clarias laeviceps, assembly GCA_030014305.1. Classification (NCBI taxonomy): domain Eukaryota; kingdom Metazoa; phylum Chordata; class Actinopteri; order Siluriformes; family Clariidae; genus Clarias; species Clarias laeviceps. The sequence goes on from JAQMYJ010000023.1 coordinate 19,092,967, forward strand.
CACTCTTGATGCCTGGAATATGTCCATGCCATCAGGAAAGAAAAAACCCTCCATAGATGTGATGACCTGGTGATTCAGTACATTCAGGTGGTCAGCTGACTTCATTTTATTGCCCCATAA
>JAQMYJ010000023.1:19119880-19131998 GCA_030014305.1 Clarias laeviceps
ACCAATTAACAGCCCCTCAGATTAGAGGCGTTATGAAGTCTTTACAGAGCAGAAGTAGCAGAAACATCTCACTATTACCTGTTTAAAGGAGATTAATGCATTTTTTGGACGCCTTCAGCCTTTACAATGTAGAAAGAAATAAAAATCGGGAACCATCATGGAGTTAGAAAGTGTTCTAAAACTTTTGAACGGTAGTGTATGTTGTTCTGGATAAGGGCGTTTGCCGAATTCTGTGAATGTGATGTTAATAACACTTCTGATAAAGACACTGTAGCAGCACAGCGTTAATAAAAGATTTGCATATGTTTGTGTTAAAATATGCTTTCATTGCAGACACATATTTTAGCAGGTCTTATTGAATATTTACTCTTAATACATTCTTACCTTTAAAGTGAACTATCTGATCCGCACTGCTTATCATTTAGCATTAATATTGATTCAAGCCTAAAGAAGCGATTGTCTATCAGAGGTACAGACCGTGTTTTGAGTGTCACATAAGGAATTTATCCAGCCGGAATAATTAGCGCTAATCGATTTAAGATCGTCACCTTTTGCTTAATCATTTTTATTTGTATAGCGCTTTTAACAACTTTCATTGTTACAAAGCAGCTTTACACAAAATAAATTTTTGGAAGTTTGTATGAAATGTGAATGTGCATGAATCGAAATGATAAGGTTAATTCATAATTAATATTAAATCCATATTTATTAAATTTAGAACGACTTTGAACAATGTCCATACATTCGTGATCCTATTAAAAGGGTCGTCCAGGACCAGAGTTAAGAAGCCCTAGCTGTAGACAGTTACTTAAATCCTGGCCATGACCACAGAAATTACTGTTAGGACTTTTTATTTGTTTGGAAACACAATCTGAATGTTTTAGGAGTTGTCCTCAGTATAGAGTGAAACAGTTTACTTTTCAGTAGAACTCATGGTTCTCGAGAGTGATGTGGTCTAAAGTTGGACATCTGTTCCTCTACATTTTCAACAGCATCCTAATTCAAACTCATTATCAAATTTTATGTGAAATTATATATATAGCATAAGTATAAAATCTTTATTGTTGGGAATATTTATGTGTGCTAATTTCTTGTTGCAGGACAGTGTTTTGTAGTTAATATTGCTTATTCACATCCACAGGGTCATGTATACAGGAATAAATATTGTGTTGGGAATAAATAGGAATGTTCCTGAAATTCCTGTGAATATATAAACCACAGTATAAAAATTTAATTAGACTTTATTACATTGTGTTTTTATTAATTTCATATCAATATAGGCCTTTTATGATGCTGTATTATTGCTGACACCATGCAGTTTGTAAGAGCAACACATGCAATATGTTTAAAGCAACAGAACAAATGAGGCAGAACATGTGATGTGACGTACCAACAATTGATAATATATATTTTTTTATTAGTAATCAACCAATAAAACAACATGGAAACAATATACAGTGTACACGTCACTGGCTTTGCATCCATGTATGGCAAAGATCGCTGTTCAGTTTTTGTTTCACACATTCGAGCTCATGCATGAAATTCAAGACAGAGCTTCCCCAGAGCACTTGACTAGAACCTGACACCTTGGCTTTTGGCTGAGATAATGAACGAAGTCTATATTTGGACTAAATGCTTTTAGGATTTTCAGCTCTGTCTTGATTTTCATGTGAAAAAAAAAGAAACAAACAAAACATTCATCTTTAAATCCTATATATTTTATTCCTGATCCATATCTATACCTGTAGTACATTAATGCATTTTTATTTTTCAATAGAATAAGCCAGTTCAAACTCTAGCGACTGTCACAATAATCACAAAAACTAAAAGAATGATCTGTTAACGCTGGAATAAAACCTGACAAAAACAAAAGGATTACTGTAGATATATTTAGAGCTTTTTCAATTAATATTTCATCATTTCTTAGTAAGCTGAATACAGGCTAGCCATTAAGAATTCATTACTCCTAGTGACATGAACTCTTAGAATATTAATCTATCGTCAATGAATTAACATGAATCACTAGAAATGAAAAGTTTAAAACAGCAACAAAACAACAGCAAAATATTTCAGGCAACTCCTTAATAACAAGAGCACATAGTAGCGAAAGGCAAACTCAAGCCAGGTCTCCAGAATGCTCTTTCTGAACATACGGGGGGGAAAAAAACAGAAATAGAAATGAATAAGATAATGGGGAAAACTCATATAACAGTAAAGTATTAAAAACCTGTATAAATTTGAGCATTTCTTTTTAGTGGCAGTTCTAATCTATTTGTTATGATACTTTCTGGACAATAAAACGTACGCTCCAGTAGATCATTAGATCACTGTCTTTAGGAATATGGCAAAAGCAAATGCACAAACGTGTAAATCATATGTATACAAAGTATTAAAAATATATATTTTTAAACAAAAGCAAGCACTTAGTTCTGCAAAAGGTTGTAATAGGAAAAAAAACATAATTTTACATTTATTTCTTGGCATTTTCACTCACCTTCTATTTGCTCTTCATCCGTACAGCCGTATTCTTCTGCTCTTTGGAAATGTTTCTCAGACAGTTTAGTAACAGCTCACTGAACTGCATAATTTATACAGGAATGAACCAAAGAGATAATGTTACTCTAAGTGAGTGTAGTTGATACATTTAAGGTGCCCTTTCCAACTATAACAGGGAGCCCCTGCATACTTTCAGACACATGTTTCCTAGACTTTTGTGAGAACACTTTCTCAGACTCGCCAAGGACAGATATGTACCTGGAGTACCTTCAGGAAAAGAAAATTCAAAGAGCTGCAAATGCATGACAAAAGGGATTCTAATGCAGAGGTCATCTTGACTGTGGGAAATCTTTTTGCCAAAATCAGCACAACAGCTAATGGACAGAATCTGTTGGACTGAACATTTTTTTTTTTTATGAGGGATATAACCATGCAAGGTAGAGTCCTGATTAAGTGTAATATTTGTGGCATTGAAGGAAGCATGCTTCTGATTTGCAGCATGAAAGAAGACCTGCTTCTGATTTGGGACTGTAATAAAGAAAGCTAGACCACAAATTTTGTCATTCTTATTCTTATTTATTTTTTATCTTTGCAATTTTTTGTCTATTGAAATGCACCAGTTTTTTACAGTGAAATTTTCTGACATTATTTTTGATATAGTCACATAAACTAACATAAAATGCCACCAAAGAAACCTGCAGCATCTGCACAAGGAGCAAAAAATGGACAAAAAGGGGCAAAGGCAGGGGCTAAGGCAGCGACTAAAGAACCACCTGCAAAAGGCAAGGTAAAAGAAGATCCTAAGAAGGCAAAAGGAAAGGGAAAGCCAGCTGTGACCAGTGAATCTGAAGATGGCTCAGATGCAGAGTTATTAAAGGCAGAAGCAAAGCCACCAGCCACAAAGCCGAAAAGAGGTCTTAAAACTACATCTAGACTTTTTATGCGACTGTCGAAGAAAAAAAAAGCTACCCCTTTGAAAGCTTTTCAGAATCCGTCAAAGTTGCTTGCAGGACTTGGCAAGTCGAAACCTGAAGATCTAAAGAATACGTCTAAATTCATGTCAGGTTTTTTAAGCGGTGGACAAAAAAAAGTGGAGAAGAAAGAAGGTGAAAAATCTCTTTTGCTGCTCAACATTGGTGGAAAAACAAAAAGCAATGCAGCTGCAACTTCTGGTCTAGGGAGCAAATTGAAAGGATTTATGGGCAAAAAGACTACTGCACCTCCAAAATTCAAGGCTAAGGGATGGCTTATGGGAAAGATTGCGGGAGCTACTAATTGGCTCATTAGTAAATTCATATCATCTAAAACATCTCGGGGAAGACTAGGTCGCTCGGCTCGTCGTCGCAAGTCAAACATGGATAGATATGATTATGAGAACGAAGGATATGAATATGATGAGGCGGAATTTAGCTATGGGGAAGATGACTATGATTTAAGGAGCTATGAAAGAAACAGCCCACGAGGGCGATATTTGGATCACCATGAATATGGTCAAGAACGATTCAGAAGACCATATCTCTTTGACTACCATGATGAAGAGTATGATTCTTATCCCGAAGATGATTATGGTTTATACGGTGATGAGAGTGATTACTATGATCCCCTTTATACAGATGAATATGGCTATTATGTTGAAGATTACTTTGACCCATTCAACGAAAGACAACCATATGACTATTATGATAATGAAATGGACTATTATGATCCTAGGCAGCAAAGAATGGATGAATATGGTTATTTTGATAGTGACATTGAATATTATAATGAAGCTGGTTATCCAATTGAAGAAGAATATGCCAACTATGGAAATGATGTGGAATACTACAATCATGCGGCTTACCCAGAGCAGTTTGATTATTATGGTAATCAGCAAAATTTTTATGGGGTCCAAGACTGGCTCCCAGATGCTCAGATGATGTATGCAAGTTACCCAAATCCATACAACCAAAATATGTACTATACTGTAAAACCTACATCAATTTACCTAGATCCTCTTTTAGGGGTTAATCAGCCATACACTCACCTAATGGGGGATATAATGGAACAGACTGAGCCATCTGAGATTTTTGGCAATGAAAATGCACATCTAGCAATGGAAAATACAGTGATTGGAGATCAGTTTCGGCTCCCGAGACCACAAGTCAAACTGTTTGGAAAAGAGAAACTTGAAATTGCGAATCCACCGTCTCCGCATATTGCCTTCAATGATTTTGAAATGATGTCTGATATGCAACATGAAAACCCTCAAATATTTCCTCACACTATGGGGTTTCCGCAACACATGTCACAGCAAATGGTAGAAATTCCACAACAGTCTTCCACAGCAACTGTTATGCTAAGCCAGCAAACACCAACAGCATTTCCTGCAGCAACAGTTGGCGGTCCTGTTTTGGTCCAACAAGCACCAACAGGATTTTCAGCAGCAACAGGTGGAAGTCCCATTTTGGTTCAACAAACACCAACAGCATTTCCTACAGCAAGAGCTGGCAGTCCTGTTTTTGTCCAACAAACACCGGCAACATTTTCTGCAGCCAGAGCTGGCAGTCCTGTTTTGGTCCAACACATACCGGCAGCATTTCCTGCTGCAAGAGCTGGCAGTCCTGTTTTGGTCCAACAAACACCTGTAGCATTTCCTGTAACAACAGGTGGGAGTCCTATTTTGGTCCAGCAATCACCAGCAGCATTTCCTTCATTACCTAGTGGTGGTCCTGTTTTCGTCCAGTCACCACAATTACCATCTTCCCCATTACTTCAAGCAAGGTCTCCTTTTCCTTCACCCATGCCAGTATCACCCACTCCAAGCAGACACTCGTTTGGACCTGTGGGTCACATGCCACTCTCAACACCAGTATCACCCGTTTTATCTGCAAGGAGATTTGACCCGAGCTATGTTGATCAAGTAAGTGCCCCTTACATCTACCCAGATCCTATGCTTCAGAGACCTGAATTTCCTTATGAGACTATGCAACAAACAACACTAAGACGAAGAAGTCCTCATGTCTCACCACAGCTTTCTATCAGGCGGGGTAAGATTTTACCAGGACGAAGAAGTCCTCTATCCCACCAAAGGTTTGATACCCAACAGCAGGTAATAAGTCCTGGGTTTTCACCAAGACAACAAAGTTTATTTGGTCAGTCATCATGGAATATGAATACACAAAGACCACCATCACCTCTTCAAAAAAGGTTTACCCCTCCATCTTCCCCACAATTTTCAAGACGAGGACCATCTCCGACAGTCCCTTTGAAGGGAAAGTCTCCCATACCCCAAAGAAGACCTTTATCTTCTAGAGGACACTCACCTAATGTTGTAGAAAGAGGAAGTCCATTGCGTGACTCATTAAAAAGAAAAAGCCCTCCCTCATCTCCAAGACTGAGCCTACGGCAAAGTTTACACTCAGGCCCCCCTCCAAGTCCTTTCAGGCCAATTGGTGGAAAAAGACATGACTCATTTATATCCTCAAGATCAGTTGCTGATTCATCACAACCATCTTTAAGAAGAATGAGTCCTCCTCTATCTCCAAAAGTCGATCGACAATCTGCACATTATCCACCAGGACCCCCTCATGCTCAAAGAACAGGATCACCAAGACCAATGTCCTCTGCTGCCACAGGCTCCCAGCGACCTCTTTCCCCTACACCATCAAGATTTTCTGCTAGAATCCAGCATGATACACAAAGTTTGTCTACCCATCCATCTACACGTAGATTTAGAGGATTTGGTCGAAATAAAGTACCAATGGGCACTGTTAAACCGTCCCCTGTCAATCCAGTTTTGCAAAGAAGAAGCCACCAGGAACATACTCTAAACCAAAACATATCTCCATTCAGATCTTCCATTCACAATGGAGTAATAGGTTCAGGATCTATGCATCAAAGTGTAACCTCATCACCGGTTATGTTAACCAGACAAGGTTCTAGACCTACAGCATTCAGAGACTCAAAAAGATTTTTCCCAACAGGAACTCCAAATCCCCAGAGAGGTTATCATCGACCTGTTGGGAGAGGTCGTCCTGTTGTAAGAGTACCAATAAACCCTCTTCCACTAAGGCAGTCCGTCGGGGGGGCAAGCCAACCTATTGTTATGAATGGTGATGCTCATTTTCCGCAGCAAGTTTTAATGAATGGACTAGGATCATCATTGCCACCACCACCCCTGATGCACACACCAAATCAGATGTCGATGAGACCAGGTTCACCTCATCTAACAGGAAGACCTGGATCACCTCAGCTTGCAATGAGACCAGGCTCACCTTATTCCCCAATGAGACCTGGCTCACCCCATCTCCCAGCAAGTCCAGTCTCCCCCAATATCCCACTAAGACCAGGCTCGCCTCATCTCTCAATGAGACTTGGCACACCAGTTCTTGTGCATTCTCCACAACTTGGGAATCTTCCTACTCCTTTAATATCAAATTCCCTGCATAATCAAGCCAACAACCATACTTCATTCAGTGTTTCACCTGGTGGCCAGCCTCAAGAAATAATATCATTTGACCAGACAGTTGTTCAAGGTCCTTCTCTTCTCTTAACAAATGGCATACAGAATCCAAATCTTTCCACTGCTTCATATAATTCACCACTTAAAGGCTTCAATCCTGCACAGTCTCCACTAATGGCACACATCAATCAGAATGCAATTCAGTCTTCTTATAACTCAATGATTCAGAGAGCTGCATCTCCTACTCCTACAGTTGTGATACCGCCAGATGTTCAAGTCACTTGTCAAGGTTCTCCAATGCTAAATAATGCACTCCAAAATCCATATCTTCGTAATTCTTCATTCAGCACCTCTTTACAGAGAGTTGCATCCTCACATCCAATGGTCACGCAGCAAGTCTCAGTGCATTCTTCCCCAGATCTGGCAAACTCATTGCAAAATCCTCATCTAAAAATGTCACCATCTTTACTGTCTGGTGCCCTACAGAACACCAATTTGCGCAATGCTTCATACATGTCTCCTCTACGGAGAAGCCCTACACCTATCGTCCAGGCGCAAGGACATTCTTTCCTTTTGTCAAGCGCATTAAAGAATCAAAACATTCAAGGTGCTTCTTTTAGATTACCTAATGGAGCAATATTTTCTAGGACCTCAGAAAACCAAAAAGAGGAAACAGCACCATCAGTATTGGCAAATGCTTTACAAAACCCAAATCTCCGTAAAGCGACTTACAGGTTGCCAGACGGAACAATCAAATCAAGAAATGAGGTAGAAAAACCAACTTCATCTCCTTCCCTATTATCTAATGCCCTTCTTAATGCCAATGTCAAAAAAGCTTCCTACAAAATTCCCGATTCTATTTTCTCACGGGGTTCTACTCAAGCAACTGAAACTAAACAATTTTCACCCTACCTAGGAAATGCTTTACTGAATTCCAACCTCCGCAATGCTTCTTATAAATTGCCAGGTGGAAATATCCTTACTCGGGACCAGAAGACTGAGCAGTCCCCCTCCAGTCTTCTTTCAAATGCACTTCAAAACTCTAGCCTTCGCACAGCTTCCTACAGGCTTCCAGATGGAACACTTTTAAACAAGAGCTCAGGACAGGGTTCAAAGCAAAATATTTCTTCCCATCTGTCAAGTGCTTTGCAAAACACAAATCTTCGTAACGTTAGACTCCCCAGTACCTCTGGCCTATTCGGAAAGCCCAACAAGAAAGAACAAACTTCGGTGCTGTCCAGCGCACTTCAGAACCAAAATCTTCGTAAAGCTACCTACAGACTGCCTGATGGAACAATTACCACCAGGGGTAAAACAGCTGAAACTGCTCAACCTACATCAGCATTTTTGGGAAGCGCCCTGAAGAATGTTCATTTACACAAAGCCTCCTATAAATTACCCGCAACTTTGAGGAGATCTCCGGACGATCCAAGGTATGCAGTGGTGACACCTCAGGTTCAGGGTCAACCTGGTGAACATTGGGCTCAAGCCCACACAATAGATGCTCATGAGCCAGATGATGTTTGGTCCTCAGAAAGAGTCCTTCCACACCATACTGTGCAGAACCTCATAAAATGGTCCATGTACAGGGATGAAGAACTGGTGGATTTTGTCGTCCCCGTGTATCCTGGACAAGATGCTGACGTTTCTGAGCCTGAGTGGTCACCAGACAGGGAAGGTGAACCTCAAGGCCAGTGGTATGATAAGGTACAAAGCTAAAAGCCTGGACATATATCAGTACATTTTGCTTAGCTTGTAATTAGTCATTTAGGAGTTTTGTAGTTTCATAATTTTTCCTATAAGAATATTTTACTTTTGTGAGTACACCACATATACAGGACACAGTAGTACATTCTATAATGCCAAACAATATATGGAGTAATGTTCTTTTTCATGTCCAGAAGGTGCACAGCACTGGAGCACATAGTTTGGAGTTTCTCTGCATTTTTGCATTTGCCCAGGACAAGAGCAGTGCATCATAGTTACTACACCTTTTAATATATCTAGCTGCACTTCTTTCTCCTTTGATTTATTTGTGCATTTACTCTGACATGCAGATGTACTCTATCCGAAGTCTGCCCACAATGTTGTACCGAGAGCGAGCTGAAGAGGACGGCGTTGAGGACATGACACAACTTGAGTACAAACTTCTTTAACTTTGTTTTTTAATGTTAAATGATTTGGTGATTTGTAAAGGCAGTTGCTGTATACAGTATAATATAATGACAATAATGCTCTTGTTATAAACTTCTTTAAAACTCCTTTTCTAGGGAACTTCACGAAGCCTCTGTTTTGTTCAACCTTAAAAAAAGGTTTGAACGAGAACTGATTTATGTAAGTATTTTCAACCCTTTCCCAGAAATTGTCCACCACAGCTTTTGTGTGATTATATATTTTGGCTTGTGTCAGTTTGTGCATGGACCCTGCATAAGTGATACATGAGTTTGGCAAAATTTTGCTTTTTCTTAAGACATACATTGGAAGTATTCTGGTTGGTGTAAATCCATACAAGATGTACAATATTTACGGCACAGACATGGTGCTACAGCACAAAGGACATGCACTTGGAGAAAATCCTCCGTAAGAACTAAGTATTTTCTTTCTTATTTCCTTTTTGTTAAACACCAAAGACCAGAACTATCATCCTACAGTAGATACTTTCATTGCAGGCACTTATTTGCTATAGCAAATGCTGCTTACACAAAAATGATGGATGCCAAACAGAACCAATGCATTATTATCAGGTAATGTTGGATTATGTTTTATTATCATTTATTATAGTTGATATTTAAACTTTAAAAATGCATTATGTCTTAAGTTTATAAAACTATTCAACCCAGGTTTTTACACAACTTATTAAGGAATCAGAGTCAATTGTGGTCGACACAATTGATGATCTGGAACATTTTAAACCTCTCTCAGAAGAAGAAGATACTTGTAATGCAAGACTGATAGTGTCTGGCTTAGGACTGGACGTACGGATCATGTCTCTGAAATGTACCCAGTGTCGTCTCAAGCAAGCTGGCATGACACACGCATTTTAGCATTTGATTTCACGTCTGTCTAACCAGACACCATGCTCATTACTTAAATGCGAAGTAAAGGAGGTGGAAATGGTTTCATTACACGCCAAGTGTCTCTGCTACTTTACCTAAGTGCGGCGTTAAACGGATAATTAGGGATTTAGGAATTTGATTATTATCTTTCAGTGGGGAGAGTGGCTCTGGGAAGACTGAGGCCACAAAGCTGGTCCTGCGCTATTTAACTGCAATACAACACAAGCGCAACATTACACAGCAGGTACTGTATGGTTACATTTTTTTATGATTTAAATTTTTTATTCTTATTTTCTTATATTTGGATCTAACAAATCTGTTTTGTCTGTTTGTGTTTGACTTGCACATGCCGTGAGACAGATTGAGGTATTGTACAGTGTGTGCCTTGCTTGTATGTGTGCACCCTGAATACTGTATATCCTTCATACATTATGTATGCAGTTGTGTACGTTTATATTTTAATTTATACCACTGAATTCTCATGTCTGTTGGTCAGTAGGTGTTGATTACTTTTTCGTAACAGAAGCTCTGGCAGAAGTGCCAACTGCAAGGTTTATATAAATGAGCTTGTTTGAATGCTGAAAACTACTGTATAGAATAATTGTAATTGTAAATGCCGAAGCATTACAGTTTTATTCACTGGATCATAAGGCTCCTGTACAGAGCGTGAGAGCTCCATGCAAACATGGTTTGCTAAGGTGGGAGTGGAAGAACAACTCGCATGTCCTGCGCAGAGCCCAGATCTCAACCCCGCTGGACAATTTTAAGATGAACTGAAACATCAACTGAACCAAGAACTAAAATAAAAAAAATCCTGCCAAATCCAGAAGAGTGGAGACCATTATAAAAGGACGCAGAGAGTGAATATTGAATAGAATGAATCAGTATCTTGTATTTACAGAGGGTTACTGATGAAGAGATGTTTGACATAATGCACGTTTAGTCTTTTTTATTGGTTGACATTTTGTAACCTCCTGTTTAATTCTACAGATTCTTGAAGCTGCTCCACTCCTAGAGTCATTTGGAAATGCCAAAACTGTCAGGAATGATAACTCGAGTCGATTCGGGAAATTCATTGAGATATTTTTGGAGGAGTGAGTGTGATTTTTAAAAAAATAATCTTTATATGTCTGCATGTTTGAACTCATACAAAGCCTGATATTATATATCAACTAATATCATTTTGTATTAGATGATTTGTTTTTATTTGAGTATTGTTTATTATAAAAATACTTTTATATTGTCTCTTTTCAATTAATGTGGTATTTCAAAAAACATTCTTAGCATTACTTAAAACATGATATTTAACACTAAAAAAAAATTATCTTTGGCTTTTTATAAATCAGGGGTGTGATTAGTGGTGCCATAACCTCACAGTATCTACTTGAAAAGTCAAGGATTGTGTTTCAGGTAATCTTTGCAATTCCATTTTTACATTTTTTCATTTGCAGTTTTGACTGCATACTTGGTTTGCGAATGTAGCTGACGTTTTTATTTTTCTCTACTTTGTGCGGTTTTTATTCCAGGCCAAAGATGAAAGAAACTACCACATTTTTTATGAGATGCTTGCAGGCCTTCCTTCACAGCAAAAACAGTCATTGTACCTCCAAGAGGCGGAGACCTACTATTACCTCAATCAGGTGACTTTACACTAAGACTAAGTACAGAATGTGCCATCTAATTCTGAATGCTTAAACCTTTTGTTGGCTTTTATACAGTATAAATGTATAGACACACATATACATTAGGGATATCAATATAAATGTGCTAACGCATATGATTAATCTAGAAATTTTATTGCATTATTATTGCAAATTAATCATATGACCATTATGATTAATTAATCATATAGGGTGATACTGTAAGTTTGACCCTAATGGCTTCCCATTATGACAGCGTGGTTACCTGTGTGATAACGGTACGTTTAACGTGGGTAACCATAACTACCTCGGTGTAACAGCACATCTAATCACTGACTAATGGCATCTGCACTCATCCACCCTGGGAATGTTAAACACAGAAGAAAGACGTATTATTATTGCTTACGACAGGGGCGTTTCTAGGATTTTCAGTTAAGGGGGGCTCAGCCCCCATAGATGTTTAACACATATTTGGCTTGTTCAGA
>JAQMYJ010000023.1:19134316-19147852 GCA_030014305.1 Clarias laeviceps
TCTCAAACTAGTTGTTTTTAATTGAAGGAACACCTTTGCATAATAAAGCTGTTGCCTTTCTTGTGCTTGAAATCAAATAAATATGATGTGACGCTTTGAATAACTGAATAACGTTCAGCACAAAACCTTTATCGCCTCTTTCAGCGTCACGAAATTATAATACAAAACATAAAGTAAAAGTAAAGAAAGGGGTAAAAGAATAGAGCGTTTCGGGGGGAGCAGCACAGCTGAGCTCGTTCTCTCCTTCTCACACACACACCTCCGCAGCACACACACACTGGGGGAGGGGCAGCAACTCTTAAAAGGCCAACATACTGTACATACATAATGTGGTATAACAACATAGTAGTGGCCGTTACAGTGACCAGTGATCACAAGAGTTTGTTGGCATTTGGCTTTCAGCTGGTTCAGAATCACTGGCATCTGTTTTGTCCGTCTCCATCGTTCTTGTGAATTTCTCCACGTTTGTTCTCCATCAATCAATCAGTGCAGTGGTTTCTGGGTGCAATTTTTTTTCTTCCCTGTTGCATTATTGTTATTATTGTTCATTTTCATTCATTTATTTTTAACTCAGTAGCGAATATGATTTCAAATGTAGCGAAGTATAATACTTCAAACAAAACATAAAAACAAAACATACTTAAATTACAAATTTTAAAAACTAGTACACAAAAAAAACTACTCAATTACAGTAGCGCGAGTAAATCTAATTCATTATTTTCCACCTCTGGTGCTATAGAAAATGAGTGAGTGTCGTGTGGTTATTTTATTCCATACACTTTTGCAACACGTCTCTATTCAAGTTTTTGCTTTCACCAAATTACACTTACAGTATGATCCCGTCTTTATGACTTTATTTTACAATGATGCTGTTGAATCCATTTGGCATTCTTGGCTAGTGCTGGGTCATTATAGCCTCACCCTGAACTGTAATAATGTGTATAATCATCCACACTGCTGCCGTTATCTAATCACCCAAACAGACAATGTGAAGTGCAGATACAGGTCAAGAGCTGCAGATCATGTTCACATCAAACACTGGGATAAAGAAAAATTGTGATCTGTCTGACTTTGATCCTGGCATTGATAATAGAAGTCTATAGAGTCTATAGAGACAGAATGCTGTGAGAGAAGGATGTTCAGGATGAAACTCCTTGATGATGAGAGATCAGAGGAGAATGACCAGACTAAATTTGAGTTGACAGGAAGGCTACAGTAACTCATTAACTAATTAAACTCATTTTACAACCATGGTGAGCAGAAAAGCATCTCAGAAAGAGTGGGCTACAACAGCAGAAGGCTGCATCACCACATACAGTAAATGAGCAAGAAAACCTCATTTTAGTGCGGCCAGTCAGTGTTTATAATAGATGCGATAAAAGTTAGGCAAAGGACACAAAGTTTGTAGAAAACGGGATATTTTCAGATAAAGAGTCCCTCATCAGCTGCGTCAGCAAAAATGCTTCTAAAAGTAGGAGGTGAGGCCCAGGGTGGCACAGCGGGTAGTGTTGCTGGCTCGCAGCTCCAGAGTCCCCAGTTTGATCCTGAGCTCGGGTTACTGTCTGCATGGAGTTCTACATGTTCTACCTGTGTCGGTTTAGATTTCCTCCAGCTTGTCAGTTTTCCCTTCACCTCCCAAAACAATGAACTGGCCATGATAACATGCACCAGGTGTAAGTAAACGTGTAAATGTGTAAACGTGTCGTGCATCTGATACAGGGTGTATTCTCACCATATAATGACCTGATTGATGTCTTCTTTCTAGGTCGTCTTAGTCTGTCTTGCTCAGAGACAGATTTGCCTAGTGTCTGGTGTCTGGACTAATTTTAGGCTTGTCTGATTAAAATTAGAAAATGGCCTGTCCATAGGGATATTAATAAAGTGTTTCCCGAGTATTTCATTTGCTCTCTAGACTGTTGTCTAGACGTAAACTGTTTGGTTGGGAAAGAAAAAGTTAATTCAAGTTGTTCATGCAGTTCTGTGAAAAAGTATTTAATTTTTCTAATTTATTTTGCACATTTGTCACAATTAAATGATCCAGATCATTAAAAAAATAATCAATATTACACAAAGATAACCCGAGTAAATGCAAAATGCAGTTTTTAATTGCATTTATTAAGGGAAAAAAGCTGTCCAAACCTGCCTGGCCCTATGTGAAAAAGTCATTGCACGCTAGGCAGCAACAACTGCGATCAAGTGTTTGTGATCACTGGCGATGAATCTCTCACGTCACTGCGGAGGAATCTTGACCCACTCTGGTATGCAGAGCTGTTTTGGAGGGTTTTCAAGCATAAACACAGATTGAAGTCCGGAAAAAAAACATAATTTTTTTTTGTTGTTGTTTTTTGAGTTGTTCAGAGGTGGACTTGTGGGTGTGTTTCGGGTCATTGTCTTGCTGCATAATCCAAGTTCGCTTGAGCTTGAGGTCGCGAACTGATGGCCAGACATTCTTCTTTATGATTCTCTGGTAGAGCACAGAATTCATGGTTCCATCAATTATGGCAAATCGATTTCCTGGTCCTGAAGCCGTAAAGCCCCAGACCATCACGCCACCACCACCATGTTTCACTGTGGGTATCTGGTTTAGTGCCAGATGTAACGGGACACACACCTTCCAACAAGTTCAAATTTTGTCTCATTATTCAACAAAGTATTTGCGCAAAAGGCCTGGAGATAATCAAGATATTTTTGCCAAATGTAAGACGAGCCTTTGTGTTCTTGCTGTTGAGCAGTGGCTTTCACCTTGCAATTCTCCCAAAGATGCTATTTTTGCCCCCAGTCTCTTTCTTACTGTGAAATCACGAACACTATCCTTAACTGACCTTTGTGTAATATTAAAATTAGTTTGAAGATCAGAATCATTTAAGTGTGACAAATATGCAAAAACAAAAAAAACAGGAAAGAGGCAAATATTTTTTCACGGCACTGTAGTTTAGGGGGGGGGGGGGGGTAACATTTGCAGTGTGATACACATGCATAGACAATTTACTATACCAGTCAAAAGTTTGGACACACCTTCTTCTACATTCTTGAACAATACTATGGAATAACACGTATGGAATCATATTATTTTAAAACATGAAAGTCGGGTGCGTTTGTGAAGTCAAGTCAAGTGGGCTTTATTGTCACTTCAAACATATACAGTTAGTACACAATGAAACGAAACAACGATCCTCCAGGACTAAGGTACTACAGTACATGGAACATAAATCTACAACATAAATTAACAGAGAAACTAACTAGCTAACTAAGAAGCCTAATTACCTGGCTAGCTGAGACAAGACAGATTGACATGACAACATAAATTAACAACATAAATACATTTCAATATCAACTGTTCAAAGGAGATTATTGTGTATTTTGGATAAACGCCTTCTGTATTGTTTTAGAAAGAAATAAACATCAGGAACAACCATTGGAATTTTGACAGGGAGTGTTTATATTTAATATATACTTAATACTGAAATGGCTTTTTCTATAGGAGACACTGAGGGAGAAGATCTTTACTCCTCTATCAGTGGAGAGTGCAGTAGATGCCAGGTAAGCCATGAAAGCCACTGTACTATTTCCCTACAATGTCCAGACCGGAAAATAAGTTTAAATTGATAATAGCAATTCCTGTCCAAAAATATATATACTGTATATCCAGAGATGCAGTTGCCAAGATCCTGTACTCCCTCCTTTTCAACTGGTTAACAGACAGAATCAACACTTTGGTTTACCCGATGAGCGACGCTCTGTCCATCTCCATCCTTGATATCTATGGATTTGAGGTATTGTAATAAACTTAGCTTGCTTTTATTTTTTCCTTCTACGTTTTAAAGGCGCTCTAAATGGAGGTTAAAACACAATTGCTGGTGAATCCGTTGCCTTTGTGCTTTACAGGACCTCATTTTCAACAGTTTCGAACAGCTTTGCATAAACTATGCGAATGAGTACCTGCAGTTCTTTTTCAACAGGGTCATTTTCAGGGAAGAGCAAGTAAGCCTTTTCTGTTAGTCTTAATCCTCAGAGCTCTCTCACTATACAGATACTGCAATAGATCTGAATAAATGAATTTCACTATCTAAGGAGGAGTACAGCAGGGAGGAAATCCCCTGGGAGGAGGTGTATTATAACGACAATCAGACCTGCATTGACCTCATTTCGGCAAAGCCCCATGGGATACTCCGCATCTTGGATGACCAGAGTGGTTTTCCACAGGTGCGTCAGAGTCATTCATCTCTTTTCGAGGTTCTGTGCTTATGCTCTTCAAACTGTGATTTAAGTAGTTGTATCTTTAGGCCACAGACCACACCTTTCTTCAGAAGTGTCACTACCATCACGGCCACAATCCGTTATATTTCAAGCCAAAAATGCCTCTGCCTGAATTTGCCATTAAACACTTTGCTGGGAAAGTCACCTATCAGGTATATTTAATCATTTATCCACATATGCCATATATATTTTTGAAAAACTGCCCTGAGTTATCTCTTTCTTTCTTTTTTTTTTTTAACAGGTCCATAAATTTTTGGACAAAAATCATGACCAGGTTCAGCAGGAAGTGCTCGATCTATTCATGCAAAGCAAAAATAAGGTAACGGTCCTAACAGCACGAGCAGTCCTGAGAACCTTCTCTGGATTTGGTAACATACATGCATATTTCTACATTATCTTCTCCTAGATGGTTGCACAGCTGTTCACAAGCTATTCAGAAGCTCTCAATCAACAGAAGATAGTCAGAAAGAACAGCACGGTTACACGCAGATACCAGCCGTCCACGGTTGCTGCCAAGTTCCAGCTATCTCTAATGGAGCTCGTGGAAAAGATGGAGAGGTAGACCATGTTTGTAATGTACTTTATTTGCAAAAAAAAAAGAAAGAAAGGCCTGCTCTTTTACCTTAAGCTATGATTTCTTTCATTTGGTGCCAGATGCAACCCGTTCTTTGTGCGCTGCATAAAGCCGAACAATAACAAGGTAAGACACAAGGACGTACAGTAGTCCAGTATAAGAGTCTCGAGTGTTCAGCAGTAGATTGGACGTGTGTTGAGGTGTTGTGCTAAGAGCCTGTGATACCTCTAGGAGCCTGGAGTGTTTGACATGGACCTGGTCAGCACCCAGCTTCGTTACTCTGGGATATTGGATACCATCCGTATCAGGAGACAGGGCTATCCTATCAGAATACTGTTTGATGTCTTCCTTTTTAGGTAAAATCCCAGGTGACTGTGGTTAAACAGTATCACCCTCAACATACTCTCTCTCTCTTTCTCTCTCTCTCTCACTCCTCTCTATCTCTCTCTCACACACACACATATTTGCTTTAGTGTCCTTAGGAGGACCTTTGACAGAGCAATCAGGAAAACATTAATAATGGCATTGGCTCAAGCAAAAAAACAAAAAAAAACAGGCAGTTGAGATGGAACAGAATAAAGTCATGCAGCTTTCACTGATCACTGATCAGCCACAACATTAACACCACCAGGTGATCTGACTAACACTGATTATAAATTACATACCAGTAAACTGGTGACAGTATCATGGGCACCCAAGGCTCATTTATACCCACTGGGACCAAAGACCAGCCTAACTGGTCCAATCCCACAGGAAAGCCAATGCAGCACAAACCAGGACGTTGGCTGGGACGACGTGGACCTCATGAATGTCCTCCAAGAAGTCCAGATCTCACTCCATGTGATTTTTTTTCCTGTGGGGCGATGCAAAGGAGGAGGTGTACAGGACAAAGACTTGCACACTGGAGGACTTGGAGGCAAGGATTCAGGAGGTTCTTCCCTCAGAAGAATTGAAGTGCATTACATACATGGCTGTTTGTGAAAAGTGGTTGATGCCATTGGTGATTACATTGAAATTTAAAGATTTTCTATAATATTTCTATGTAATAAAGTACATGTACAATTTGTTTCTATAAATTTGTATTAGAAATATGGACTTTATTACCAATTTGCAATGTCTAGTTACTTTTCACCCACCCTGTCCCACCACAGTCCACTGCACATGGGGCCCAACAGGCAAAGAGCCCAAGGCCTCCCAAAAGTCCCCAGACCCCAATCCGGTCGAGCACCCATGAGACTTTTACCTACAGCACCCAAAGGATCCACCACTAACACCGCAGCACCAGACATCATAGCACATCCCCAGGAGTCTTTTGTAGTTACACCCGAGCGGTCAGGGCTGTTTTGGTGGCACAAGGGGAACCCATATATCACTGGACATGATGTCATGTAATGTTATGGCTGATTAGATAAATCAAAAGAGATACCTGAAGGTACAGATGGAATGGCCTTCACTATAAAGTGAAATGTATAGTCTTGTGTCTAGAAGCTCCTTTTGAGTAGTTTTAGACTTTTTTACAGCAGTCTTTCAGAAGATATCATTAACCGAAGTTGTCAGGTTTCAGTTATTTTTCCATCTCAACATTTTAAAAATCACTTAACACTGATCATTGTATATGACATACATGTTTTGCTTCTTTTTTTAGTCAAAGTTTCTTAGGTATTTCACAGATATTTTTGATAAACAAACATTACTCAGTAATCCCCGTTCCCCCCAATCTTTACAATATCCTCTTCTTCTTACAATACAGTGTATCTTATAATAAAGATGGTTCTGTACATCATAGACACAACATGAACTCAGACTTTCAGAGCCATTTTTGGAGAAAAGTATTCAGGTTAATTTTCAAAATTAATGACAACTTGACAACCCGAACATTACCGTCTCCTCCCCTGAGCCTGGGGCAGCGTGATTCTCTCCCTACTGGGCCTCTATTAGTAATTGTTGTCATCCCCAATTTGACCACTAGTTGTAATAATATCTTTAAGCATTATTAATAATCCAGCTGGTTAACTCTATGCCTGCACATAAACCTCAACCTCAGGAGCCAAAAGAAAACTTTTTAACTCTTTTTAGATTTTGTAAGTGTGTGTTTGCTTTTCATCTTTTTTAGATACAAATCCCTACTGGGCCTAAAGCAGGCTCCTCCTGCCACTGCGGAAAACTGCGTTATCATGCTTAGGAAGCTTTGTCCTGTCAGACCAGGAGCATTTGAAGTGGGCATCACCAAGGTGGGGTTCTCCGGTCCAGATTTTATCATCCATAACACAATATTCAGGTCTTGAGCAAAATTGTTTGCCATTGTGTGATTTGTTCCTCTTTATGTATATTTGCATTAGATTTTTTTAAAAGAAGACATATATTACGTTCTGGAGAGTAAGAGAGACAGGATGAGGCATGTGGCTGCTTTGACCCTGCAACGCTACACTCGAATGTTCTTTGTTCGGAAACGCTATGTAGCATTTCGCATGAAAATCATTCGATTGCAGGCGCACTGCCGAGGTTACCTCATACGGTACAGATTCTCAACTTTACGGCCCCTTAACTTTCACCGAATAACAATAATCCATAGTCTTATAGTCCTGTCTCGGGTTTAATTCTGATACTCATACGTTCCTATGTGGGTTTTCACAGGAAACACTATGTGAAAATGCGAGTGAGCCTGGTCAGATTCCGTTCGGTGGTCCACATGTATGTAAATCAAAAGAGATACATAAAGGTACAGACGTTCACGTTAAATGTCAACATGTTCACACGGTGTGTGACATTCAGTTACTAAGCTGCAGCCATTACACGTCTCTTCGCAGATGGTATTAGAAGCCAAGAGGAAGGCAGAAGAGGAGAGAATCCGAATAGAAATGGTCAGAATTACAACTTTTAGCTTGTTTGGTCTGTGTAAAAGTGAGTAGAATTTTAAAACGTTTATTTTTATGATTAACTTGCAGGAGTTAGCAAAGCGGGAAGTCGTCAATGTCACACACTTGCCCATCCCAGCAGAACTCGGAGGATTATTGCAAGCAGTTGCAGGTACAATTGCAATGCTAGTGCTAATGCCTTGAAAGAAAGGACAATGAGAAATCATAGCTTTGTAGAATGTAATGAGCCCATCCCAGGAGACTTAGAGCACGAGGCGGGGTACACCTTGGACAGGATGCTAATCCATCGCCGGGCACACACACCTACACACACTCCCCCACTCATTCACATTAGAGGCAATTTGGGAACGCCAATTAGCCTAATCTGCATGTCTTTGGACTGTGGGAAGACACCGGAGTACCCAGTGGAAACCCACCAAGCACGGGGAGAACATGCAAACTCGGACCCTGGATGTGCAAGGTGACAGTGCTAACCACTACACCACCGTGCCACCCTGGATAATTACTGCGCAGTGATTAATCAGTGATCAGCTGGCAACAAGTGATTTAACCCTAACTGATGCAGTGAGGAGCTTCTCATTTCTTAAACAACCATATTAGAAGGCATATCCTGTTTTTGTGGCAAAGATGTTGCTCTGTTTCACAAGGGTCAAATTGTTGTCCTGCATCAAGCAAAGAAAACAACTACTAAAATTAAGTTAAGAACTTTAAAAAACACATTATTAAAACCTGCCACTGTGGTGACCCATTATCCTCGAGGAAGAACTGTGGTTGAAAAAACATCCTGAATTAGAATGATGAGAGATCACTTAAACACATAGTGAAATCAAATCAAAAAGTACTCACGGCTCTGTTTAATAGTGGAAGTAAGAGCATTTCCGAACTCTTACTACGAAGAGAACTCAAGGGATTAGGACTAAAAAGCTACGAGCCTTAAGCAAACCACTTATCAGTGAGGTTACCTGGAAAAAAAGGAGCATAAAGAATGGACAGTAAAGCATTGAAAAAAGGTAATGTGTTCTGATGAGTCCAGACTTGTTCCAGAGTCTTGTGTGCATCAGGGTAAGAAGAGAGGCAGATGACATGATGCACCATCATGCATAGTGCCTACCGTACAAGCCAGTGTTATGATCTCGAACAGATTGCATCTGTTGGTGGGGTCAAGGCTCAGCAACATTATGTGCCCAAAAATGAGGTCAGCTGACAAGCTGAATGTACTGAGGTTTTTCCATCAACTGAGTGTTTCTGATGGCATGGGCATATTCCAAGATGATGATGCCAGGATTCATCAGGCTCAGATTAACACCATTGAGAATTTTTGGAATGTGCTGGAGAAGACTTTATGCAGGGGTCCGACTCTGCCGTAATCAATACGAGATCTTGGAAAGAAATTGATGCAACTCTGGATTGAAATGAGTGTTGTGATGTTGCATAAGTTTATCAAAACAATTCCACAGTTGTAATCAGAGCAAAAGGCGGTTCGATTAAATATTATGCAACGTTTTTGTCTTCTTTTTTTTGTCCTACATATAATATTACTACAACTTGTCTGTCTGTCTTTTGTGTTTCACAGGAGGTAGAGAGCTTCATTCTGATTGCTTAGCCCTCGTACAGGCGCCAACCGTTCAGGTGGAATCGCAGCTCACACTGCCCCTCGACATCAACAACTACCCCATTTTGAAATTCATCCAGCTTCATTTCAGAGTAAGTTGTGCTTACATGTTTATTCCTGAAATTGATGATAAAATACCCAAAAACAAGTTGAGTGACCGATTCCATTTCGCTTTACAGGAATCAAAGTTTGGAATGTTGACCGTGCCTTTGAAAGCACCTTTGACTCATTTAGATGATGATCTCACACATGAAGCTTTAGATGTCTTCATCATGGTAGAAATCTGATGCATTTACCCTGTACAGTACTGTTGTGTATATCATGACTTGATTATTTAAAAAGAAAAAAACTCAATTCCTTTGCAGATTTTGAGATTTATGGGTGACCCACATATGAATGGTGCCCAAGAGAATTTACTCGGAAATTACATCATCCAGAAAGGGCTTTCCAATCCTTGTTTACGAGATGAAATTCTGTGTCAAATTGCCAATCAAGTGTGGAGGAACAGCAACCCGGATAATGCTGAGAGGGGCTGGCTGCTGCTGCTCGGCTGTCTCAGTGCATTCGCACCTTCAGCCAAAATAGAAAAATACCTTCTGAAGTGAGACATGAACTGCTTTTGTGTATGTTCCTATGGATGCCTATAGTGGGTATAGAAAAGAATCCCCGCAACCCACGCTTTAAAATAATCAAATGAAATGAGCACAGCCACAGTTTTTGTTTTATCCAGCTTTGTACTTAGTGCAACATTAGCATCCAAGTGAAAGAGATAATACCAACATGTCAGAAAAAATTACTTGTAAACTCAATCAAATGAAGCTAATCACCTTCTCAATGGCACACAAAGTCATTTGAGTTTCAACTGTGATCAGCTGTGGTTATTTTGATAGCTCAGCATGAAAAGCTGGAGCATTTCACTCCCTGGTAGTGCAGCTGAAGTAAACAATCAACTATGGGTCTTAAGGCACTGTAAAAAGATCTCAGGGATAAAGTCAGGAGATAGATACAAAAGAATTTCAAGGGCTTTATCATGGCCTAGAAGCACAGTGACATCTATTATTAAAAAGTGGAAAGTATTTGGCACATACTCTCCCTGGATCAGGACATCACTCTAAACTGGATGAAAGAGCCAGGAGGAAACTGGTCAGAGAGCCGACCAAGAGGCCAACAACAACTCTGAAGCAGAATTAATGAGAAAGACAATAATGACATTGTGTGCATGTGACAATATCACAAATTCTGCCCAAATATGGCTTGTATGGGAGGGTTGACAAAAGTCACTCCTCAAGAAAGGCCACATGCAGTCACATTATTTTGCAAAAATACAGGTAGTCAAATTTATGTTATTTATATAATACAGATAATCTGTGCACCAAAGAAGCTACTTCTGAAGTTTATGCAACATTGGAAAAAATTTTTCAAGTTGATAACTTCAGCCGTTTTTGAAGAGATGATTTTTTTTTCAGCGTTACACTGTTTAGCTTCAAACAATTATCCTTTAAAATGAAAACAATTCATATTTCTTATTCAAATTTGGTGAAAGCATATGACTTGTCAAAATTGTTCCTTAAATTAAAGCATTCTGTTCAAAATTAAGGATTCTTTCCCCCAAAAAAATCCGTAGTGTCCGTAACCACGTCAATACATGTTGCAATATCATAACAATTTTGCATTTCAGAATAATAAATTTTTTCAAGTTTATGTCTTTTCATGTGAAATCTAAATTGGCCAAGTTTCATCTGAATGACGATTAAGATCATTGAAAGATTTAAATTTTAAAAAGTTACGGACACTACATAAAAGTGCATGAAATCGTATTTGGCAAATGTGTTTCTTTTTATCTGATAAAAATATAAATGTGTATTCATATTTACAAAATAAGAAGCATGGATCGGGAGATAAGAATCATTAAGTTTTATGAAAAATAGTGTTATATGATCCTATCTGAAAATTCACTTTTTCACCAGGGTGAGACACTTTTTAGCACCAATACCATGTTTTTGGCTGTACGTCTGTTGGAGATCCAAAGCTCACCATTCAGAAAACACAATTCCTACAGCAAAGCATGGAGGTGGTAATATCTTGTAATGGAGGTGTTTTTCTGCAGCAGAGACTGGAGCGCTTGTCAGGATAGAAGGAAAATAGATGGGGAAAATTCTTGAGGAAAATCTGTTGCTCTCTTCAATGAAAGAAGGTTTACCTTTCAACATGACAATGACCCAAAGCACACAGCAAAACTGACCACACGATGGCTGAAGGAGAAAAAGGTGAAAGTCCTGGCATGGACTAGTCAGAGCACAGACGTAATCCTCATTGAAAATCTGTGGAATGACTGGAAGACTGCAGTCCACAAACGGTCACCATCTAATTTAACTCAACTTGAGCAGTTCTGCAAGGAAGAGTGGGCAAATATTTGCAAAGTCTAGATGTTCAAAGCATTGTGTGCCATTGAGAAGGTGATTAGCTTCAGATGATTGATTTGACAAGTCATTTTTTGGAGGGAGTGATCCTTTTCCAAATCAGTGATTCTGTTTTTTCTGACATGTTGATGTTATATCTTTCACTTA
The DNA here is from genome assembly GCA_030014305.1 of Clarias laeviceps. Taxonomy (NCBI): domain Eukaryota; kingdom Metazoa; phylum Chordata; class Actinopteri; order Siluriformes; family Clariidae; genus Clarias; species Clarias laeviceps. The sequence goes on from JAQMYJ010000023.1 coordinate 19,146,203, forward strand.
GGATGTTAAGGTTTCACTGGTTAAATACAGCTGGATAAAACAAAAGCTGTGTCTGTCTTCATTTCAAGCTACGAAGAAACAAAATGAGATTATTTTAAACAGGTTATTCTTTTCTATACCCACTGTATGCACTTCATATAAACTTTTGTTCCTTCATTGTGCTCTTTTGCATGCTGCAGGTTTGTATCAGACAATGCCTATAATAGCTATAAGGCAGTTTGCCAACATAAGCTGATCCAAGCCATGCAAAAGTCCCTTTATGGACCGGAGACGGCAAGGACGTACCCACTGTCCCTGCTGGAGTGGACTGCCAATAGAAAGAAAGCTAATATGGTGCTACAGGTGCACTGTTTCGATGGTGAGACTAACACAGCTTCCTTGACGACCTTTTTTTAAATCTTTAGCAGATTCTTGAAAGGGAAATATTGTTTGTGAAATTTCATTAGCCTTGGCTAGACACAATGTGCAATACAGAGACTTATCTCTTCATCTTATCATTCCTTTCTAATTGAGAACAGATATCGCTGCAGCGGTTTTCATGTGAAACCTAAGTGTGAAACAAGAGGAGGCCTGAAACGGCTTCTAAAGAAACTGAGAAACCAGGGTGTCAGTCTTCTTTAAGATTACCATCTGCAGTTTCTTACAGTTTGGGCATGGCTGGCATATATAGGGGCACGTCTATAACACAGACACACATGAAACAAGCACTCACACACACAGCTTTGCATTTATTTCTCCGATCTCCTTCTCTTCTGTTTCAGTTAACCTTGCAGAGGTTTTCCATCTCAGTAAACATTTTTAGGCGATTATATAGTGCTCAGCACAATGATGCAACACCTGATCGTTAGTGCTAAACTGAATGGAAGAAACAGCCAGAGGTTTTGTCTTGCTTCTTTACATTACCTCTCTCAGTGTGAGAGAACATTATGATTGTTTTTTTTGTTTGTTTTTTTGTTTACAGGAACCTCCTTTCTGTGTCCTGTAAGCTCATGGACCAGTGGAGAGGATCTGGCTGGAGAAATCCTTCAGCACAGGTACTGAACACAGGTCACACAGAACTCAGGTTCCCAACCCTGGTCCTTGAATACTCCCTGTCCTGCACCTTCTACTGTTCTTCCTGCTTTAAGACACCTGCTTCATCTCAGCAAGGGTTTTTAATTAGCCGATGAGTTAAATTAATAGTGTTAGGAGCAGAGAAACTGCCAAAATGTGTAGGACACAGGGTACTCAAGGACCAGAGATGGTGACATTTGAAAACGGATATTTTTATTTATTTAGTATTATTATTATTATTATTTATCTTTTACAAAATTCTTACACCCTTTCGTACATTACTGTTATTTGCACTTATGAACCATCTGGTATTGTATATTGTGTAAAAACACAATCACGCTTCCTACAATCTCCTCAATTGCTGCTACTTGCTATTTGCACTACTTATTATAGTATATGATGCACACCATGGCTACTTGCACGCTCACTTTATGTACATCTATTACATACTCAGGACCCCTCCCCCCCTTCCTGTGTTTAATCTGTACAGTTACTGAATGTTGTGTAATTAATCCAATTAAATTCAATTTTACTTGTATAGCACTTTTAACAATTGTCATTGTCGCAAAGCAGCTTTACACAATCAAAAGAATTATT
>JAQMYJ010000023.1:19150491-19163544 GCA_030014305.1 Clarias laeviceps
TCTCCACATCATTGCATTCAGTTTTTATTCACAATTTGTTTAGTGTCCCAACTTTTTTGGAATCCGGTTTGTAATTGATAATCAGTGTTTGTGTGGTTTTAATGCTTTGACTGATTGGTGTAAATCCATATAAAACACTTTCTGTTTTTTATCATTTCCGTACTACCGGCAGAATCCGATTTTAGCGAGGCTCCCCCTCAGAGAGGTATGGACCGTTATCTGGACAGCTTATTCGACCCAGTGCTGTCTGATGGTAGTGGGGTAGGTCTTTTTAACTCCTTCTATGTACTGTAAGTTGATTTTTCATGTCATATTAACATAGAATTTGTCTCGACAATTCAGGCAAAGAGCATAAAGGACGTCTTTACACACTGCTGGTTGTAATTGATTTTTGTTAAGCTATGAAATAAATGAACATTATACTGTATGAATAGACCAGATCAACTGTTATCTCCACTGCATTCTGTGGATCATTTGAACCTACAGTAGATGGATGTAATTGATTGAGCATCAAATGTCCAGTTGGCACCAGGTTCCCAGCAGCGAAGCCGATTAAGTTACTGGATTACCGTATTTCTTACAGCATTAAGCTCCGTGTCATTTCTTAGCCAGAGGTCATTAAATCATTATACTCTTAAAAGGTGTCTTCAGACTCCCTTAATGTAATGGCTGTCATCCAGAAACTCACTTTCTGTCAGGTTAAACCTAAACAAATGACTTGATACGATTTCTTCGCCAAAAACGATGAGGAAGCCAAAAGATAACTTTATTAACATTGTTGCCATAATTTAGTAGCGCTGTAGACATAAATGGTCAAATTTCTGCCAGTCGAAATGCTTCAGGGGAGTAAATGAGAGCCAGATAATTGAGGTAATGGTTAATGGGCTAAGCTGCTCTTAGAGAGTATAAGGTACTCCCAGGGGGGAAGATTGATTTCTCATGTGAGTGAACACAGAAAGGGCCCTGGCTCACATAGAGCCTGTTCTTCTCTGCCTTTATCTCTGAGAATCAGGATCTCGAGAAGTCAGCCAGCATGTCCAGTCGGATGAAGGGAGCCGGGGGGATTGGAGGTGAGGATGGAGCGGAGGAGGAAAGGACACGGGTGAACAGGCCGTATCCCCCAGGACTGCAGCCCGGCGGTGAGTCATTCAGCTGCCTCTCTTGCCGTCTTACTTCACCATCCATTAATTATGCATGTGAGCCCTCGTGTCAATCGGTTGCTAAATGTAATCATCAGCCTGCTGGGTCGAATTTAGACTTCCAGGTTTATGGCATTTTGTTCAATGGGTTTTGCAAGGAACGTTCCTACTTGCACTGTCTATGCTTGCACTGAATGTGGTCTTAGATGTTAAAGAAAGATGACCATGTTGATTTTGTTCTTATTAAGCTCAGTGTGGTCACCTGCTCGAAATGTCTTTCCAGTTTGTTTTGAGAACAATATCAAGATCTGCAATAGTTTATATAATAGTTTACAATAAAGTAACAAAGTTATGTTTTTTTTAGTAAAAACATTGATTAATACTGTCCTTTGAAATAAATTAGCAGCATTTTTTTTTTTTTTTCATCTTTTCAGCGGTTCCTGTCCTACCAGTTATGGGAACTATGATGCCACCTGTACCCATGCCAGCTATGCACCCTGTACCTTCAACTCTTGCCCCAACATCGACAGACTCTGTTCCCTCAGTACCGCCTGTTTCCCAAATGCCATCAGTGCCCACAGTACCGTCAGTACCACCAATGCCGGCTATGTCAGCTGTACCTTCTATGCCAGTCATGCCTCCTTTCCCACCTTTCTCAGCTTTACCGAACGTGCCGCTGATGACTGGTGGAGCGGGTATGAATGCAGCTTGTTTGTTAGAACATCTAAAGTGATTTTAAATTGAAGCCTGAAGTATTTTGTCCTCTTTAATGTTCTAATCATATCAGATCCCAGTGTCCTCGCACAGCAGCAGCAGGCCATCATCAACCAGCAAGCCATCATACTTGTAAGTGTTTTGAGGTCTCGTACAGTGTGAAGCCATCGATCCACCACTGAGATTTTACAATTGCACCATCATAGATTTAATTGCTGCTCTGTTGTGCTGTTTAACAGGCTCAGCAAATGACGATGCAAGCAATGGCCCTTCAACATCAGATGTATAATTCAGCAAGCAGGCCATACACTGGTCCATCTCATCACAGTGAGCATGTCTCAGTGCCCCGCCCTGTCCAGTCAAGCCCAGTGAGTAAACTAAACACTCAAGACACTAAAAATGTGCTTTTGTATTTAAAGTGTGTAGCGGTGTAGTGGTTGACACTGTCGCCTTGCACCTCCAGGGTCCGAGTTCGATTTAAGGCCAGGCTTGATTCCCGTCTCTATGTGCATGGACTTTGCATGTTCTCCCGGTACTTGGTGGATTTCCTCCGGGTTTTCCGGTTAGCTTCCAAAGATATGCAGGTTAGGCTAATTGGCGTTCCCAAATTGCCCGTAGTGTGTGTGTGTGTGTGTGTGTGTGGGTGTGTGTGTGTGGGTGTATGTGTGGGTGTGTGTGTGGGTGTGTGTGTGCCCTGCGATGAATTGGCACCCTGTCCAGGGTGTACCCTGCCTTGTGCCCTTAGCCTCCTGGGATAGGCTCCGCCCCCCGCAACCCTCAATACAGGATAACGCAGTATAGAAGATGAGTGAGTGAGTGATATATATTGTATATATAAATATTGTATTTATTAATACTTTATTTATTCTTATGATTATTTCTCACTCAGCTTGGTCTGTACTGTAGTTTGTTTGATGTACTAAAGGTTTTGCAATATGTTACAGTATATTTTAATGCTTAAAAGATGTACTGCATCTTAGGCACCTTGGTCTGAAGCATTTGAACATTTAAAATTTTAATGTTATAAATTAGCAATTTCTTTACGGCGGCTTAATACGTTTGCATGGTATTGTGTACAACTAACCTCTCAACACAAAAATATTAAATTCATCTTCATGTATTTATAATGGCCAATCAAACGCTAAATTTTAAATTTACATTTCAAATAAAAATTTTAATTTGTCACATACAGTCATACGCGATATGATATGCAGTGAAATGTTTTTTATAACCCATGACCTAAAAATTAAAAAGGAAATAGAGTATTTTAATAAAGATATTAAATAACTATATAGTAATAATAAAAAAGAAAAATAGTGTATGAAAAGGAAAATATTTAAATAAGGAGTATGAAATATTAAATAAAATATAATAATAAAAATGTTACAATATAGAAAACTTTTAGCAGTAAAATTTTAGCTAAGTACAGTGAGTAGGTACAAGTACTTAGACTAGAATCGAAATGGAATGGAATGGAAATGTCCAGTCATGAGGATAACAGTGTTTTAATAATTTTTTTTATAAAAAACAAAATCTCCAAAACAAGAACAAATTTTAAAATGTCTCTAATTGGATATAATATTTTTGTGTATCTGTTCATAGCAAGTTAGTAAAACTTATTATTATTTATTTTGTGCTGTTGTTAAGTGTTTTCAGTACATCGTTATCGTTACATAGCTTTATCTTAACAGAACAAATCTGAAACCGGACCAATTCCACACAGTCAAGTTCCACCTGGCCCTGCACAGAGACCCCTCCGGCATCATTACGGTAAGTCAGTAATGAATTATATAAATTATACCCACTCAATGATTCACCTATCAACCATTTTTGAGATACAAATTGCCTGTTCATTATTATCTTCTAATTTACGAGAGTCAATCAAGTCAAACCGGGACTTGTGATGACATTTCCAGTGAATGAGGATGTAAAACTGGTTGACCGTTAGGGAAAACTTCGAGCACAGTGATGAGACGCTTAGCTGCAGTAAAATGATTGAATGGTGCAAACATTTTAAAACAAGGCCGTACATCAGCGAATGAAGATCCCGTTCGAGGAGCTTGGAGCTTACTGCCTGATCCTTCAAAATCAACAAATAACTTGTCACCACCTTGCGGAAGAGACGCATCTGTGTGTGTGAACTGTATCAATCATTCACCAGCACCACTTACACATTACAGGAACTCGACTGGGAGTTATTGCCACGTCTCCCGTACAGTCCTGACCTCACTCCAAGACATTTACACATGTTAAAGGAGTTCCCCGGAGGCCGTTGTTTCAAGCAGTCCGATCACGACTCCGGCGTACAGAGAAAACTTTCTACCTTGATGGTGTCCAAGCACTAGTGAAACACTGGGATAAGTGCATTAGTGTATCAGGAGATTATATAGAGAAATAAAAGGAGTTTTTGTCTCTCAGGACTGTGTTCTGTTATTCTGTACAATCCAAAGTCCTTGGATTTGACTTGAACATTCCTCGTAAGTTGCTTTTTCACATGTAAGTGAGTAGGTCTTATAACTCATACCCAAGCAGGTCATTAATTCTTGAATATTTTTCTAGACCAGCCCAGGACAGTACCATCAGAGGATGTGGTGAGGTCCACCATCTCAAACTCTGAGCATATAGAACCAAGTCACAACATCAAAGACATCATTAAACAATACCAGCCTGGCGTAGTCAAACCTGTAGATGTACAGAGGTCTGTATCTTCCTACAACCAGTTTAACCTGCCTACGCATGAACTGATAATACAACATATAAATGTTCAGTACCTCAGATATTCTTAGAGGATACTAAAGCTATGCATGGTTTCATGTTTTGTATATCTGTAATTACAGAAGAGATGCTAAAGTGTTTATGAAGAAGCCAGACCCTCATGATGAAGCTATGATGATCCTTAAAGACCAGATGAATGCCCCACCTACCCAGGTAGATCAGCTATCAGCAGATTTCACACCTTACTCCATTACTAATAAATAATTGACCCTTTACCGTCTTCTACCTATAGAAAAAGCCCTATAGTCCAGGCCCTTCTTCTTCAGATGTCAGAGAGATTGAAAGACTTCAGCCATCAAAGAGCACAAAGATGAAAAGATCACCTCCAGTACCTGCAATCAGTCAGAGGTCCCCAGCTCCGCCACCCAGTCAGTACAATTTATTACAAGGCACAAGAGAGATACTGGACTTCATTTATCATACTTTATCGTAATACACTTTAATATCATAATTTACAGTGAAACCTCGGATTGTGAGTAACGCGGTTTGCGAGTGTCCGCAAGACGAGCAAAGATTTTTAATAAATCGTGACTTGGAAAACGAAGAAGTGTTTTGGTTTACGAGCACCGAGTATCATGTATCACGCATGCGCTTCTTGTTTTGATGCCGAGCGTCACGTGATCACAACTGAGCCAACGTTTTTTTCCTCTCTTGCGCTGTGGAATTGTGGGTAATCATCTCCCCTGCTGGGTCTTAGTGCTCGTCTCTTACTGGGATAATCAACATCCATGCACGCGTGTACTGTTTCCTATAACACTGTGACCACGTGTGTGTGTGTGTAAAACATATTTTATTTTGTGTCTGTATGTGTGTGTGTGTACAGTGCGCGTGATGAATAAAGCAAAAGCAAGTCTCATTAGAGAGGTTAAAGATCCATTTTCTCTCTCTGCTCTATGTGTCTGTGTGCGCGTGCGTCATTGGACACCGTGCCACACACACACACACAGACCCCTCCTACTTTCGCCTACACAGACACACACACACACACACTCTTTCTCTCTGCTCTCTCTGCTTACTTTAGATTCACACACACACACACACACACACACACACACACACACACACTGCTATGCACAAACGGAAACACTTATCTGGTGGGATTTATTTTTTACTTTTTTTGCAGGTTAATTTGTTTTATTTTTACCTAATATTTTGTGTTAATTATTTTTATCTATTAATTTTTTTGGGCTGTGGAACGAATGATTTGAGTTTCCATTATTTCTTATGGGAAAATTCGATTTGGTTCCTGAACGAATTATGCTCGTAATCCAAGGTTTCACTGTAGTTATAATATATATTATTTTTTGTGGGCCACATTAAACTATAAATACAGAATTACAAGTTTCACTGACACTGTTTTCTGTCATATACTGTACATCTGTGAATATTAATTGATATTAGTCACCTTTAGTGCAGTGCATATTCATGGCATAATTGATTTGCATCCAGTGATGCCCACAAAACTCCATAAAAGGTAAAGCTAATCGAGAGCTGAAATCCCAAATTAAGAACCACAATGAGAGAAAAGCAAGTTTCTCAGAGGCAAGTTATTATAATATATCTTTAATCACATCTACTTCCATTTAAAAAAATAGCGTAACATAACCTACAAAGCACAACATCTGGAGACAAATTACAGAAAAGGGGAATTAGATTGGATTTAAACTGAGGTGAAAAGAAAAGTGCTTGATGTGAAAAACAGAGGGCAAAAAAGATAACTACAGCGTACTCAGGTGTACTCGTGGACATCACGCACCTCACACAGGGGAGCTACTGTGTTTAATTTAATCTCAGCCGGGGTCAGTCAAAAACCGCTGATGTTGTGTTATAAAAGCAGGCAGGCAGGAGACTGAAATAATAAGGAGAACTGGTGTATTTGGGATGTCTGATGATGGCACACTAGGGACTGCAAGGCTTATTGTGGGTAGATCTAACTATAGCAGATCGGTCAAACAAAACGTGGACACAACCAGGATTGGCACTAAATTAGTTGTTGGTTGACTTCATGCTGGCGCTGAAGTGTTTCATGGCATTAAATGAAGATGCATTGGCAAAGAGAACTAACTCATGAGCCAGCTTTGATCCTCTGGAAAAGAAAAAAATCATACCTGCCTCTAAATATCTCTTCCCCAGGGCTAAAGCGCTAAAGTGCTAAAGCTTAACCAACAACATGCTGTAAATCTTTGGCATTTAAAAAAATGCCAGTTAACTATTACATTCTTCTTTTCAAAGGCAACATTTTGTTCCTCTGAATTATAAATAAGACAACTGGTCTCATTTATATTTGAGAATTTAGAATTATGGATTTATGTTGGGTTCCTTTTTTAATTATTAAGAGTTTTTCAGATTTATTGCTTCAATTAATATTAATATTCAACTGGGTTTCACAATTTTTCCGAAATTCACAGGTGAGGCTGAAATAAATAAATTTTAATGAAATAAAGTTTAACCTTACAATGTAATCTGTAAATACAATTGCAATACCAAATTGCCAATTGCACTGATTGGCCATAACATCACCACCACCACCACCACCACCAGAAGAACTAAACACCATTGTTCACCCCCTATACCCCAGCAATTAGTAGTTAATCAGCCAAAAAATAATGCAGCACCAATCACCAAAAAAGTAAAGGCTGTCCCTGAAATAAAAGGCACAAGAACACCCAGGGCACCACAACCTGCAGTGCACGGAGCCCAGGGCAGATCCCAATCTGATTGAGCACCCAGGGAATGCACCAACCTGAACCCACAGCACCCAACAAACATCTGCTGCAAACGTCCTGGTACCAGACACCACACCACACCCTCCAGATGCCTTGCTGAGCCACAGCCTGAGGGTTCAGAGCCACCCAGATGGCACAAGGAGAACCTAAAACCTAGGTGGTTTTAATGTTATGGCTGATCAGTGTGTATGATTTAAAGTGTATAAACTGAGTTTCACACTAGTGAGTCTTCTTACATCCAAATCTCAGAAGCTCATGAAATCTGTCCTTATCAAGCATCATAAATGATTTTAAAATGATAAATAAGTGACTGGTAACCAATGTTTATGTTTATCTAACCATGCATGTGTTCTGCAGTATCTCGAGACCTTCCTGTTGAAGAAGAGACCGTACAGACCCAGCTCCATAGGAGGAGCAGCGAAGAGCACTACACCTACACAAACGTACCCTGGAAGATCTACCTGAGAAAAGAGGTATGTGTGTGTCTGAGTGTGTGTGTGTGTGTGTGTGTGTGTCACTGTGTTCGGTGGTGTAGTGTCATGTTGTTTTGCTTGTTAGGTTTTCTATCCCAAGGACAGCTTTAATCACCCACTGGTGTTAGATCTCCTGTTCAAGCAGGTCTGTGTTTTTTTTTTTTTATTGCACACATGAGATTTATTTTTTCCCATATCACCTACTATAGCTGGACGACGACTCCTGCTGATTTTAACAGTAGGTTCTGTTTTAGATCGTCCACGACACATTCTCAGAGGCTTGTATTCGGATCACGAAGGAGGAGAGACAGAAAATGAAATCCCTGTTTGGTACAGAAATCTAATACAAATTGTATTATTGGTCAGAGTCTTTAGGATGTTAAATCGACACATTTTAATGCTTTAACAGCTGAGCACAACATTGACGCGGGTGCCACGACACAAGACGACAACGTGAAGAAAAAGGTGGTTGTTGCCGCCAAGGACACCTGGGAGATCTACTTCTCTCGTCTTTTCCCAGCATCTGTAAGGAACTCCTATCACCTCCCTCTCTCATATATCCTATTCAAACTCTTAGGTCATTCTAAATGGAGAGTTTTTGTGTGTGTGTGTGTGTGTGTGTGTTTCAGGGCAGTGTGGGCACTGGTGTCCAGGTCCTTTCTGTGTCCCACAGGGGCATCAAGCTGCTAAAGATGGTGAGGAGCAGCGCGCTGGCCCCAGATTACTTCCGTGTTTTAAGACCATACAGGTACGCTGAAGAAGAGGATCGTCATCAACCCGCCATCACAACACACACGGCTTTAACTGACGTGTTTGATTTTGTTTCCACGTACAGCTACACAGATATCATGTTTGTCACCATTCCCTCTAAGAACATGCTGGAGTTCAACCTCACCAACGAGAAACTGATTCTCTTCTCAGCCAAAGCTCCTCATGTGAAGACCATGATCGACTTCTTCATCACAGAGTTGAAGAAGGTGAGCTTTGCACTGGCGCTGGGTCCGGGGCGGACAGTGTTGGCGTTGTGGAGTAATCGTGTTCTCTTTCGCTCTAGGACTCCGATTATGTGGTTGCTGTGCGTAATTACGTTACAGATGACAGAACAGTGCTGAGTTTCCACAAAGGAGACATTATACGGCTGCGGAAAATGGAGGGGCTGGAGGAAGGTGAGGCGGAGTTACGACCAAGTCTTTCACACATAAACGCCATTTTCAGGCTTCGTTTTTGAAAATTATGGTCTGCAGACACACATCTATAACAAAAGAAATTTGTTGAAAATTGCTAGATATTCATCTTTTAGAAGCTATATAAGGTACATCACTAGCACTGGTTTTACATGACAGCATTTGTCAGACAGTTATCATCCAGTTTTATTATCTCATTATACATCCAAGCAGATGAGGGTTAAAGACCTTCCTCAAGGGCCCTACTGTATAATGGTGACTTGGTTGTTGTGAGGTTTGAACCTGGGACCTTCTGAACCGTAGTCCAATGCCTTAACCACTGTGCTACACCTTGACCCCCCCCCCAACTTTGCTGAAAGCTCTTGCATTCAGGACACCTAGTTATATGACTGTTCTCCAGGATTGCAGTTGGTTGATGCCTGATGATATATGATTGTGATCTCATACACATTTCCATCATTTTCTTTTCATTCTGTAAAGCTTATTTGCGACGATGACCATTGTTAAAAGCGATATACAAATAAAATTGAATTGATCGGACCTTATACAGTCCAACTCAAATCCTTATCCAGAATCCTTGCCCTTATCCAGAGCTTATGGGGATTAAGGGCCTTGCTGAAGGGTCCGACAGGGCAACTTTGTGGTGCTGAGGTTTGAACCTGGGACATTCCATAAACCAGTCACCAGTCCATAAACCTTAACCTCATACCTTAATCTTAGCTTAACAACAAATTATTATAGATACTACTTTTACATTGCCACAAACACAACTGATTCATTCATTCTAACAAGAATGTGGAATTATAGCGTTTTGCAAACTCGTTAAAAATTCACACTGATATAAACAAAATAATTTTATGTTAATTTTGAAATTTTGTGCTTTTTAACACCTTGTGACCCAAGCAAACAGTGTTTTTCTATCTTTTCTAACAGCTATATGGAAAACATAGTTTGCTATGTTTTTGAATTCAAATGTCTTCACAAAAGGGACGCTAAAACGTTGCCCAGTTGTCACCTTGTTAACATTGCTAGCAGTGACACTGTGTGGATGTAAATGTTTATTTGAAACGTTGTGTCTGGACCTCTAATCACTGTGACTCTTCTGTAGGCCACTGCTATGGTTGCATAGTCAAAAAGAAGGTCATGCTTCTTGAGGAGATAAAAAGAGACACATCTGACTTTGGTGGGTCAGTTTACACTGTCTGCATGGAGTGATGTTCAGCTTTAGCTTCTTTATCATCGTTCTATCTCTTTCATTGTAGACAATTCTGACATATATTAGGACATATATTTTCTTTTTCCTCTTTATGAGTCCTAATATATTTCTAAATGTCATTTCCCAGTAGTTGATTATTGAGTATTGTAATAAATACATATTGTTATATCTTTTGGCTTCCTGAAGGCTGGAAGTTTGGAGCGGTCCATGGTCGTGCAGGGGTTTTCCCTGTGGAGTTCGTCCAGCCAGTGGCTGCTCCAGATTTTATCAACCTCCCTGTCGACAAGAAAGACGAACCCAAGAACAAGCAAGGTCATGTGGCAGCCTCGGCCGCCGTGGCCGTAGCTGTAGGTTCCACCGCTGCAGCTCATGAGCTCGACCGTTCCATCGAAGTATGTTTGTTTTGCTGACATGAAGACTTCTTATCAACATTTTATGTTTACTCGAGACCAAATCTGTACAGTATAAAGAAAATCCTCTCACTGCTCAACATTTCATGAATATATACTAAAAGCTGTACCCAAAGTAATGCAAAAGTGGGCGTAACTTTTTTTATTATCTGACTTGGATCATTCAAGTTGTATGAGTCTTTCTTTATATAAAGGATGTACTAGTCAAAAAAAGTCTCTATCACTGAACCTAACTCTCTTTATCGCAGTTAATTGTCTCCCACTGTGTCCCAATGGTGGTGTCGTCTCAATAAACATTCTGTAGCGCAGTGGGAGCCCATCAACTGAGACCAAGAGAAATTTCAGAGAGGATTCGAGAGCTGGGTTCAGCAATGGTGCAAATGCATCGGTTGTGATGGAGACAATGTTGAGTAGTGCCTTTGTATAGATGAAGAGTTTCTCTACCAACATGTGTAATTTGAATGACCTACTGTATGTTAGTTAATAAAAAAGTTCTACCCAGTTTTTCATGACTTTCGGTACAGACATCATCGTTCTTATAAATCGAATAAATGTAAATATAAAAGTGTTGCAGTATGTTAGCAGGACCACACATGTTAAACTTTGAAGTTATTAAATATTGTATGAAACAATACTGTAATTCTGTAAAATACTGGTTTGTATCAGTGTCTTTGCTTCTATACTCATCACATAAAAAGAATAACATGCACTCTAACCTCCTCTAGGTGGCTTCACCAGGCGGTGATTATACCGAGGCCCATACAGACTTCAGCACCATGGAGATTGATGAGAGGATCCTGCAGGACAGCCAATACAACATGGTGGAGTTTGCCAAGAAATATTTCAGAGAGGCCCATAAGAAGACCAGGTGTTTTCCTTTAACATCGGAACAAACTGTATGTTCGAAATGGTACGGCAGGCTGTCGTGACGGGTGAAAAACACTGAACAATCTTGTGTTACTTTCACAGTGATTCACAAAGGCAAAGGTCTAAAAAGGGGAAGGAAACCAAGGAATTATCAGATATTGTGAAATTTTCCAAGGTACAATCATAACAGCTGGTGTAATATATAGAAAAATTTTAAGTATTAATTGTTGTATTTGATGTGTTAAACAGTCTCCAATCCAAGAGTCCTTGATTGAGTTTACTGATGAAAACATGAACAAGGTTGCTGCAGACATCTTCTTGGGTAAGTGAGTGACTTTAATAGACTTAAATGTAATGCATGAAATTGCATTATTTTATAAATTTTATATTTTATAAATTACACTTCTGTCACCCCTTTCAAAATAAATTAGATGGAATAGAAGATTCTTAATCACGGTAAAAGTTGTTCATTAGACTTGGGTCTGACTTTTGTATTTCACTGCTTGTGTATTTAGACAAACTATGAGCATGTGATCGTTCACAGTAATATCCGTGTTCTGAACTGTAATGAAAAGATAAATTACACTATAATTGTTTGATGTTTATACGTCAGGGAACGAGTATTTGGATCACATAAATACATGTCTTTCAAGTTCAAGTAGTTTAAGTTCAAGTAGGCTTTTATTGTCATTTCAACCATATACATTTCAGTACCACAGTGAAACGAAACAACGTTCCTCCAGGACCAAAGTGCTGCTGTACATACAACATAAATGAACAACATAAATGAACAAAAACTAACTAGCTAACTAAGAAGCCTAATTAGCTGACTGGCTGAGACAAGACAAAATGACGAGACGATATGAATTAAGAACATAATTTAACAAAAGAAAAACTAACTAGCTAACGCAGAAACCTAGTTAGCTGACTAGCTGTCTTTCTACCTGTAACTGTAACTGTGCTTTTCCAGCTATAATGAAGTTCATGGGAGACCATCCAATCAAGGGGCAAAGTGAACAGGACATCATCTGCACCATACTAAGGGTACTCGAGTAATCCTATTAGAATATTTTTAATAACCCTTAACTAAATAAAGAGACACAACGTCTTATTTAAGATAAATTCCATTTCTGTTGCAGCTTACTGGTGAATATGGTTTACTGAGAGATGAAGCGTACTGCCAGGTCATCAAGCAGATCACCGGAAACATCAGCTCCAAAACGTATCATCTCACTTTTCAACATTAAAAAAAAAAAAAAAAAAAAAAACACTGCCTGGCCAAGAAAAGTCGCATGCTTTAATATTTCATTTGGCCACATTTAAGTTTGATTAAATGTCACAATGTGATGTGTCCCAGAGCCATTTGAGTCCTGGAATATGTCCCGTTCCATCAGGGAAGAAACGCTCCATAGATGTCATTCAGTACATTCAGGTGGTCAGCTGACTTCATTTTATTGTCCCATAACGTTACCGAGTCTCGACCTGAGTAACTGATCAACTCCAGATCATAACACTGTCTCCAGAGACTTGTACAGTGGACACTATGCAT
>JAQMYJ010000023.1:19163644-19182541 GCA_030014305.1 Clarias laeviceps
TCATGTCCTTCCCTTCTTACCCTGACACGCCCATCACTCTGGAATAGGGTCAGTCTGGACTCATCAGGTCACATGACATTTTCCCCTTCACTCCAAAGTCCAGTCTTTATGCTCCCTAGCAAACTGAAGTCTTTTATTTCTAATGAGTCTCACTAACAAGTGAGTTCTCCTCACATTGTGTTCATATGGAATTCCTAAACATACAGTAGCCCTGATTTCTGCTGATTTTTTTTTGATGCAACTTCACCGAGTGTTAAAGTGAAGTCATCTCAGATCAGCGTCATTCATGTTTTTTTGTTTTATTTTTTCCTGACCACATTGCTTTCAAGAAATCGACACTTCAGAGCGTTTTACAGTTCTCTACCCAATTCCAGTCATTTTCTTTCCTTGATGCAAGCCAATAATTTGACCCGTCTGAAACAGCGACCTTTCTGACCAGGCAGTGTATATATATATATATATATATATATATACTGTATACAATGAATGTGTTGTGCCTAATAATATTGACATTCGAATTCTCCGCTGTGTTGCTCAGAGATAGCTGTCAAAGAGGCTGGAGGATCCTGTACATTCTTACAGCATACTACCGATGTTCAGAAGTACTGAAGCCCTACCTGCTGAAATACCTCATAGATGCCTGTGCAGGTCCAGGGGTGCAATACCAGGGTACGGTTCTGTTACAGCCGGAGTTTAAAAATACAGTATAATGATCTTACGGAATCGCATACCTTTAGAAGGTCCTTGATTATTTTTTTTCAGGCATTGCCAAGGCTTGTGAACAGAACTTAAGGAAGACGTTCCAATACGGTGGCCGCACGAAATACCCAAACACCATGGAACTAAAGGCTATGATGGCGAGTTATCTTAACCTTTTAATAATTCCTGAGCAGTGGTGGTGTTTCTATCCTTACTTATCATGCCTTTCATGTTCTCGACCACTCTAGGCAAGCAGGAGCTCCAAACGCCAGCTATTTCTTCTCCCAGGTGGAATCGAGCGTCATCTGAAAATTAAGACCTGCTCAGTGAGATTTTTTTTTTTTTTCCCACATTATTTCAAGGTTACATTATACATACATATATGTGCTTGGCCTAAAAGGAGTGTGATATGTAGGTTGTTTGGGATGCCATTGAAGAGCTGTGCTATGAGATGGGTCTACACAGCGTGGAGGGAATGGATGAATATGCTGTATTTGTCGTCACAAACAGAGGTTGAGAATGCATTAGAACAATGGATACTTGGGTTAAGAGAATGTTTGTCGTTTAATTGATAACTTGAACCTGTCAATCTGCAGGTCAGAACGTTCAGCCGTTGAGCAAAAGAGAGTACATCCTTGATGTCACTACAGAAGCAGAGCCTATTGACAGCAACTACAGCCTGTGGTTTAGAAGAGTGATCTGGAATCAGCCGCTAAAATTTGATAACGAGCTTGGAGTCACCACTCATTATAATCAAGTAATGTCAAGACTACACCGCTTCTTTTTAACACAGCAACAGTAAGTACTTTTTTTAAAATATCTTTTGCCTATTAATATTTTACTTTATTTGTTCTGCAGGTCACCCCAGATTACTTAAAAGCTCTTCTGAACGTGGTGCCGCAGGGCCGGCTTAGCGAACAGCAGCTTCAGCAGGTGTCTAAACTAGCTGCCCTGCAACATCGCGCCAAGGACACCCTCTCTCTTCCCAGCCTGTAATTCCACACTCGCTAATCTGTACAACGCATTACAGCGTCCTGAAACAAACCGCAACAATGACAACACAAACAAAAGGAAAACTAGACGTTCAGAAACACACAAACTCAAAGTGGTTCTTATTGAACGTTACATGCTTGTAATTTGTAATGTCATTTTTATGAAATCCTCATCTTTCCAATAACATCTCTCGTCTCTCCATGCTGCTAAAGGCGTGATGTCCAGGACTGCATCCCTGTCCCTCTATATGTCCTACAGTCCTCCCAGCACTGGCTGAACATGGTGACTCAGAACATGCAGCAAGTCCAGGCACTGAGCCCCCATCAGGCCAGAGCCCAATTCCTGGGTGAGGTTTTTATCTAAGCACCTTATTCATTATATACACCATTATATTTCAGAATGGTCAAATTACTGGGCTGCATCAAATCAAGAAAACAACTAAGGAGATTTGAAATTACTGGAACTGGGTTAAGAACCCTTGAACACATTATCAAAACCTGGAAGGATAGAGTTGAACCGTCAACGTTGTGCAAGAAACATGGTTGAAAAAAACACGCATTGAGATCCTTTAAATCAAATAATCAACAGTAAAAACCAGAGTAATGTTTAATTGTGAAAATAAGAGCATTTCCATACACACACAATGTGATGAGAACTCACAGGACTGGGACTAATCAGCTGTGTGTCTATAAGAAAACCACTTGTTAGTGAGACTCGTCTGAAAAAAAGGCTTCAGTTTGCTAGGAAGCATAAAGACTGGTTTTTGGAGCGATGGAAAAAGGTCATGTGACCTGATGAGTCCATAGTGTGTGGAGACAGTGTTATGATCTGGGGTTGCTTCAGTCGCTCAGGTCGAGACTCATCAACGTTATGTGGCAATAAAATGAAGTGAGCTGACGACCTGAATGTACTGAATCACCAGGTCATCACATCTATGGAGGGTTTCATCTTCCCTGATGGCACGGACATGTTCCAGGACTCAGTGTGAAATGATCTGGCCACCATAGTGTGTTCTGTAATCAAAGCTCAATGTGATTGAATGAAATCTTAGAGTTTGCAACTTTTTTGTTTGTTTGTTCGGGCAGTGTATATGTACTGTACTGTACTGTACTGTACTGATAGCAACTTTTCTATTTCTCTACTTTGTCTCTGTAGGGCTTGTAAGTGTTTTCCCCATGTTTGGCTCCTCATTCTTTTATATACAAAGCAGCAGTAACAGCTCCATAGACTGCCCCTGCGTATTAGCTGTCAATCAAAATGGTCTGAACTTTCTGAACAAAGACACTCATGTAAGTAAATCCACAAGATTTTGATTTCTAAACAAATATACCCAATATTATATTATTATATATTATTATTATAATAAGAAAAAAATCTACTTTATATAAATGGATGCTGACCTCCAGGAGCTGATGGTGAAGTTCCCGCTGAAAGAGGTGCAGTCCACGCGGACACAGAGGCCCGTAGCCGGCTCCAGTTACCCTTATGTAGAGATAATGCTGGGGGATCTAACATCTCAGCGCATCACACAACTACAAGTAGACCAGGTATGAGATTTGTAGTTGCTTGATTACAAAATATAATTTAGGGGAAATTAATCTGTGTTATTTTCAGTCGTCTTTTTTCACCCGGTTTTCTGATCACTGAAAGATGCTTTGACTTTGCAGAGTCTGGAGCTGTGCCGCGTTGTCGCCATGCACATGGACAACATGCTGTCTGTGCGAGAGAAGAGACTAACTCTGCCTCCCAGCGAGATCACACTGCTTTAATGTGGCTCGTTAAACTATTCACTGTCACTCATCAAAGCCTTGATGCTTCTGATCTTAGCATATTGCATCCAACTGGATTTTCACCAGATTGAACCACATTTTACCAAATAATCCACAAAGCTTTTTCCTGTTAAAGGATTACACTTGGAAGAGATAACCTCCACTTTAGAACAGAACTAGCACATTGTTGTGTGTACATTGTGGCTGAACATGATTTCATGGTTTTAAATATCATGACTACCTCTCAACAAATGTCGAAATTCATTTCATATGACCACCAGGACTGTGATGAAAATTATTTTGAAGTCTGGGATATTTGAAAATAAATGTATTTTTTTTTAAGTATGCTATTTTTTCTACTGCTGAATTGTGTTATAAATTATTTGCACTTTACTATTTGCTTACATGTACGTAGAGTAATGATTATATTTGTGTGCTGTTTAAGAATATTTCTGAACCAAAAAAAAATCCACAGGTGTATTAGAGCATTTGAGTATTTGATATGTTTACAAGCCGGGGTAAAAATTAGGCAGGACCTCACAGGAGCAGAGCTCCAACAGCTTTAATTTATGTGAATGGCAAGTGGAGCTGAGCTTCTGTATTTTAATTTAAAGGAAATTGTAAAACATATTATGGCATATTGAGGGTAATATTAATTATCATACAATATATTTTTACACTGCTTTATAATAATGCTTTAATTTCAAACTTGTAAACCGCAGTTTCACAGTAAACTTAATTATTAACTGGTCTATAAATTTGATTTTTCAAGAAAAAAGCATTTCCAGAGGTCCCATTCTGTTATTTATTGTTTACCAACATGGTTGATCTAATATGTAATGAAAATGTTTTTTGAAAAAATGTTGAAAGATCCTATTTCCTTATTAGGGCAGCAATATGTGGTCTGGTGATCTTCTAAGGATTGATAATTATTTAACAAAAATTACTGTATTACTTCAGTATTGGAACTCACTATTATTATAGTTATTATATGTATTACTTATTTCTTATATTCATTAGCCTGTTTGACTGATTACATAAATACAATTCAAATTAATGCAAATCTCTGCTGGATATTTATCCCATCCGTAGAGAATTCCAGACTTATTCCTAGTATTCCTGACATAAGCTACAGGATCCACCATGACCCTGACCAGGAGAAATTGGTAACTGAAATTAAGTGAGTAAGTAAAGCAAACCATAACAACTTAAACACAAGCTTTAATGAGGCAACACTAACTATTTTTTTGTAGTTTCTATTTTACCACCATCAAAACTAAAGCTAGCTTTTCCATGTGATGATTGCTGGCCACCTTGACCCTGTATACAGGATAAATGGTATATAATAATATATACTTAATAATAATATTTAAAAAATAATAATAATAAAGTCCCCTACAAATAAAAATTCAAGTTATAAACTTTTGAAGATACGAACAAGCGTTCACGCAAATTCACTCACAGAAGCTATATCACATGTCAGCGTGGATCCCGGGATGTCCGGAAGCGAGCGTAAAAGCAGCGGTGAAGAAGCAGGTACTACTGAAACGCTAAGCAATAACGATAGAAACAAAAGTGAAAATAATTGAGAGGTTAGAGCGAGGTGAAAAGATGGCAGACATCACTCAGCCTGTTAACATGAATCGTTCGATCATCTGCCCAACGCTAAAGGACGAGCGCAAGATTGTGGAACGTGTTAGTTTTATACTGTGTACAGCTGAATGTGTTAGTATCCTAGAACCTCGACAATGTTTGTTGGACAGAAACATGTTATACAAAAAGTAAACAACAACAAGATTTGCAGTAAGGAAAAAGGAAAAGTAAAAAAAATAAACTGTTTACAATTTAAGATGCATTAATGAGGAGGGAAAAAAATGCTGTCAAAAAATATGAATATAAAAAATACTGCTTTCTATGCATGATGATTGTATATACTGTGATTGATTATGATTTGATTGTGACTGATTGATGATTTTGTCGTATACGTCACTAATTGGCCTGGGACTGATTAAGGTCAATCCCGGTCCGCACTCACTGATCCAGTCCTGATTTTGGTTGCGCGTTGTGGGCGTGGTCTGACTGATGGGCCAGTTTTTCCCGAGCGCTGATTGGCTGAGCGCTCGGAGATTCCTGTGAACTCGTCCTGCTCTCAAACGGCGCGTGCACACAGCGGAGGAGTCGCGCGGCTCTTACGCATGGGATCCGCGTCACTCTGATTCAGTCTCGAGCGGGTTTGGAGCCTCTGCACCGGGACACACGATGATGAAATTTCGGTTCAGGCGGCAGGGCAACGACCCTCAGAGGGAGAAAGTCAAGCAGGAGCTGTTCGCGTTCAATAAGGTGAGTCTGTGAGACACCGGGACGGATTTTCTGTTTGCAAACATGCGGGTTCAGCTTGCGGTGTAAAAACCTCCAGGAAACACCGGATGCGGGATATTTTGTTGCTTCATCTCCTAAGAATGTTGCGCTTGATGCGGGATGATCAAACCGCCGGCGTTCTCACAGTTGTTACATTTGAACACAAGACAGTTACAAAGTGGCTACAAGATCAAAGGGCTTCTCTTCATGCAGCACAGGTTTTCTGTTTCATCTTATTTATTGTTTATTCAATAGTGGTTTTATTTGAAAAACATTTCTTTAGTTAAAAATGTAAACTTACAATTTCTGTGTTCAGTCTTTTCTTGCAACTAATTCATGCACAAAGCTTGGCTTAAAAAAAAAAGAAAAGAAATGAAAGGAAAAGAGTCTAAAAAAAAAAAAAAAGTCCAAACTATTATCTGGAAAAGATTTGGGCCTCATTTGCACATCAAAGCCTAATTTGCATGTCCAGGCTTTTGAATGCCCAAAAGCTGAAGTCATGTTATAGCTGCACACAATAGAGAAGGAGGGGGGGGGGGAGGGAGGGGTGTGTGTGTAAATTTCTTCCACTTGAGTTTAACTCGAACCACAGACCACACAGTTTCTGTGACTTGTTATTTAAACCGCAGTCCGATTTCTAGCCCCATTGGAGATCTATGACCTATAAAAAAACACTGAATTTTTTTTAAAACAGTTTTGTTTTGTCTTTTTATTTTTTTTATGTATAAATGTTTTTATGTGTATCATTAACCCCAGTGTGTTTAAGTTGAGATGATTCACAAGTGAGACTAATAGTTGTTTAAAGAGCTGCAGAGATTAAAGTGCTAAAGACTGTTTCCATGATGTGAACAAAACAAACGCGGCATAGTTGTGGGAAGAACTGGGAGAACCACAAGTATTACAGTTGGGTTAAATAATGCAACGCACACACGAGCACGCCTTCACAGAGAAAGTCACAAGTAAACACAAATGCTTGTGCTCGAAGAGAACTTCAGCCAAACTATGACATTAAAGAAAAAAATAAAGGAATTTTGATTATCTCTCCCACTCTTATGTTGTATAAAATGGCACAAAAGAGAACATCTCCATTTGAGCTAATCAAAAAGAAGCTTTCACAGCTCATAGATTTAGGTTACAATTTGGGATTTTCTTGGGCACACAGTTATGGCAAACTCGTATCAGATGTACTATTTAAATTTTTAAAAATACCATAGATACACTATCCTGCGAGTGTAACATGCACCGGAAATAGCTGTGAATTTCTTGCAGTGACCCAAAGCCAAAACTCTCGTCACAGAGAAGTCAAACTTTGAGTCATATCATATATATATATATATATATATACCAAGTGATGCTGGATGAGGGTTGATCCTTTGATGTCACACCCTGTCATTTGATTTCAGTTGTTAGCGTTTGATTGGGAAGTGGACCTCTGTTCTACATCATTGTTCCAAGATTAAATTATCAAGAACAGATTTTCTGACTTTACATATTTGTTTTATTACGGTAACTGATGATGATAGAAAATCATTCTTACATTTGGAATATGTTAAATATGTCCTTGCGCAACGTTTTAGTATAAGTATCAGTCATTAAACCAGAAAGTCTGCAGTTGATCTGCTTTAAGTTTATTTCGCCGTGCCGCACAGCCGAGTATCAGCAGATGTCAGGATGCTGAAGAAGTGCCATTCAGTCTGTCATGTGCATGTAATGAAAACTGTATGTTTCCTCTCCGTTTCATCCAGGCTGTGGAACATGGATTCCCCAATCAGCCGAGCGCTCTGGCCTATGACCCCAAACTGCAACTAATGGCCATTGGAACTAAATCAGGAGCCATAAAGGTGTATCCTTTTCAAACTGGACGTACGTGCACTATATTATCTGTATATGTGTGGTGTTGATGTACATTGTTTTAGTTCCCTTTTTTTAAGCTTCATTAAGGTTTTAATGAATATGGAGTGATGTTAAAGGGAAAGATCCTCCTTTGATGGTCAACTTGCAGATTAAGTAACATGTGATTTCTGCCATTTATTTATTGATTTTATTTTTGAGAAACTTAATTTAATAAGATGGTTATATCCAATTCCCACCCCATACCAGGGTCCTCTATATTTGTAGTGAGTGGCGTAACGCACTCGAAGGACGGCGCTTTATCTGCTCCTTATGCTTGTGTGAGCTCACAGACGGCCATGATTGGCCGACGTCACCATGGTTGATGTGAAAGTGCTAGAGTGGCTGTGAGAGGCTGCATCACCACCCGGGATTCGAACTTGCGATCTCTGGGTGATGGTGGCGAGTTTTTTTTTTTTTTTTTGTGATGAATTTGACAGATTGGTTTACTTTTTACTTCATCTCTACCTAAAAAAAAGTGTGATGCAGCAGTGCTTTAGTCTCTCGAGTTCTCTCGCTTCCTCTCATCTCATGTAAACACTCCACTCGCACATACAGCATACGCTCCCAAAACTTTGATGCTAATACTGCCATCACGCATGCTAGTTGTTGAGTAGTTGTGCTGAGCACCTGCTATAAATGCATTTCATTGCTTGGAACTTTGAGAACAATACAGTAAGTCCTACATATGAATGAGTTCTGTAAGTCAAATTTGTTCGTAAGTCCAACAAACCTTATCTAGGTACTAGGATACTGTACATGTTCCACGATCGTGTGCTTGTTCTGTAGAATCGCGCCGATGGTTGAACGATTCATGTTGAAAGACCGAGCGATATCTGTCCTCTTTTCACCTCCCTCCATTCTCTCTATTATTTTCACTTAGCAGTTTCAGCTTCATGGCTGCTGCTTGTCCGCCGCTGCTTTCTCTGTAATCGAACATGTGTGAATGCATGTTTGCATCTTCGAAAGTATGTAACTTGGATGTTCGTATGTGGGGGACTTGCTGTATTTTGTGTGCTTGATTTATTTATTGTTTTTAAATATTATGTTGAAATATCCCGAGTCAGGAAAAAGAAGCTTTTGTTTTTATGAGCTAATGGTGAAATCTGACGATTATCCCTTATTTCACGGCTCCTATTAAATGTCCCCAGCAGTGTCTCCTCCGCCCCCTGTGATGCGCCTACGGCTGTAATGAAAATACAACAACGGCAGCATGAAATGCACCTAAATTCTTATGTATCATGTGCATTTAGAGTTTCGATGTCGCTTAACCTTTGAGATTTTTCAGCTCTTGTTTGAAGCATTATTTTTCCTCTCTAATATTTTGGGCATTTAGGGGACAAAAAAAGCCTGATGTCTCCATCCGTCTGGTTCCATTGTGTTTTGTGTTGAAACAGTGGTTTATATTGTGCCCAAAGCATTGAAAATAGCCAGCAGTGTTCCCACAGTTAATGCTTTTTTTTTTTTTTTTTTAAACTGTTAAATTCTTTAGTTTTGATTATATTGGACGTGGCCGTGGTCTGGAGTAGAGGAATGTTTAGGAGGGTGTAATTACTGCTATCAGACCGAGTAGCTGAGACTCCTTTAGCAGCCTGTGATTTATCTGACAAGTTCGATTGGGATAAACTGCAGAGAAGGAACCGTGGAGACATCCTGACTTTAAAAAAAAGAAAAAAAAAAAAGACATTTTCATTTCCTTATTCGTCCTGATTTCAGTCAGAGCACACGAGGCGAAGATCCAGAATGTGTGTCCTTGTGTCTGACTTGGGACATGTCCCTGAGCCGTTAGTGGTGTGGGCACCGTGCACACAGTGCAGACCTTTGAGAAGTGGTTGGTTAAAGGAGGCTGGTACGATCCGGCACGGCCGAGCCGAGGGGCCGACTTTGAAGCCCTGACTCATTCTCTGAGCTCCGCTCGCCTCCGACAGCGTCATCCAATTACCAGACTGTTCTAAACACCATCTAAGTGCTGCTTCAGATTGAGAATCAGGGAGAAAAGAGGCGAGGTTGATTGGAGAAGATGCTGTTCTGAATTTAGCTAATAAGTAATTTTAGTTTCAAAAGCGTTTCATCTGAATAAGCGGTGTGTGATGATGTAGCAGGTTGTAATTAATTAATAAATTTTTCTCCTTCATGTGAATGATCTGATCAGCCATAAAAGATTGTCTCTAAAAAGTCACTCTGTTCCACCGCGCGCAGCATCGGAGGCCTTTCTGAATCCTGCTTCTGATGAGCTTCCAGAAAGAAAAGTGTGCCAGCTGTGGAATGTTGGGACGTTGACCTGTTAACTATAGGGGTGTCCGTCTCCCTTAGGTCTTTTAAATTTTTTTGTCTTCTAAGAAATGATTGTTACATCGTTCATTTCTTGCTTTAATAATCGAACTATAGCATGATCCGTGTTTAATTTATTTTTTTTAATTAAATGGAGATGGTCTGTGCAGCTTATCTGGCGTCCATCATGAACCAGTTCGACAGCAGGAGCTCATAAATTCCTTCCATCACCTCGAACCTTAGATAAACAACATTTTTTTTCAGTTGCTGATGGATGGAGATGGCATAATCAGAACTAGATAAGAACTATACAATGGTGGTCTTATTCTGGACTGATTTAAAAAAAAAAAAAAATCAGGTTTATACAGTTGGTATTTCGTGAGAATCCTGTAGGAAGAAAAAAATCGAGTGTGTAAATTTATATGCAAGAAAATGGAAACATTAATTTGTCCAAGTTTTTATATTTTTATATATAATTGCATGCTTTTTTATTTATTTATTTATTTTTATGTGGAATGTACTTTTGAGATTAAATCGATTTTATTATTATTTTTATATATACATTTCTAGCATTTAGCAGACGTTCTTATCCTTAAGCAACTTTTAGAAAATCTTTGGAGTTTGTCATAAACGCATCAGAATGCTGGTGTAGTTTACAACCACCACTGAAAATTAAACCAGTTATTTCATATTACTGCCTTTAATTATAAATAAACATATTTAAATGGTGCACAGGTCAGTCTGTAAACAAGTGCGTCAGCTGGTGGAAGATTTCGTGCTCTCTCGTTGTTAATAAAGGTTTTATTGGTTGTAAGCGCGAGTTAAAATAACGTCCCCTTCAGTCCTCCTGCTTCATTCTGTGTGATCGTTCGTTTCTCTCCCTTTTAACCTTTTAAGGAGTTTTGTGGGCGTCGCTACATGCAAATGCACGTCGTGTAAGCGTGTTGTACTTTCCCGGTGATCGACACAGACATCGACACACACACACACACACACACACACACACACACACACACACACACACACACACACACACACACACACACACACACAAAGCAAGTCGTTTGTAAATCTGGAGGAAATTTTTAATCTTATGAAAACATTCTGCGCAGCTTCACTGAAAGATTCATAACGAGGCTCGATATTTGCGTCGGTTCTGCAGAGTGTCATCGCTTAACAAATCCAAGATGATCTGCTACATTTACCAGATTTAGCGTTTGTGGTCGTTCCAAACAGACTAGCTCGGTTCTTTCACCGCACACGAGAAACTGATTAGCGTTACTCTGATTGCGTTCGCCGGAAAGATCAGACGTCCTGAAATGATGAGCAGCACAGATAATAAGAACTGCAAGTACAAAACAAATGCTAAAGTAATTAATAATAAGAAAAAAATGGATTATATACAATTTGTGGAAGAAAATCCAGGGATGAAAGAGAAGTGATGAGTACAAAACAGTTTGGGCTGAAAGTAAACGTGTTGGACGCTGCATGTGCAGGAGAGTTTTATACTCGGAGTTTTATTTAGTTGTGTGTGTTTGCAGGTAATAATTAACCAGGCAACAAGTCCTGAATAGATTCATTTACTGTTGAGTCCGGTTCCTCTCTTCTCGCCGCTGTCGCCGTCGTCCTCGGCTTGTTCATCAGGGACGATCTGATCATTATGATTTATACACGTTCACATTTATGAAACATTTCCAGAATTTTCTTTTGATTCTGTAAAGCTGCTTTGTGACGGTGACCGTTGTCACTATAAAATTGGTTCAATAGTATTGAACTTATTTGGATGGAGAAGCTTTTGGAAGGAAGTAGGAAAGAAAAAACAAGCGCAATAAAAGAAATGGGAAACGTCCACGGAAGCCTTGAGAGGACATTTAAGGGCGTTTTCATGTGGGATCGTTTCCGAGTACTTCACCCTAAAGTCTGGTTTATTTTGCTCAGTGAGAAGTGCTTTGGTCCCGGCCCGGGTCCTGCGCCACTGGACAAGGTGTATCCTGGAACGATACGGCGTCCTGCGGTACAGATCGAATCGGTTATGGAAGCCTGAAGGCGCAAGTAGATCACGTGACGAGCCTGAAAAAATGTGACGTACGAGCTGCTATATTTGTGTTTAATTGGCTCCATTTAATTAGGGATAGTTTAGTCTTTAACGACCATGGCGCGAGTGGACATGACGATACTCGGATTAGCCAAAATATGACAATGCACATCATTAAGCCCAGTATCGTGTAAGTCCCCCTTGTGACCCCGGGACGGCTCTGACCCCTGGGTGAATGACTCCTAAAGACCTCTGGTGCACTGTGTGTCTGGGACTGGTATGTTACCGGTGGATCTTTTGGGGGCCTCGGACTAGTTTTGTCCGGCACATTCCATGGATGCTTGGTGGGATAGAGACCCGGGGAGATGTGAGACCGGATCGACAAGTCTCATAGCCTCGTGTATAGAGAAAGCAGTGATGGTAAGGGAGCAGGACATCAGTACGATCACAGCCAGGATTCATTCATGTAAAAAAAAATAATAAAAATTATGCGGAATTGCAGCTTCCAAGGGAGTTCAGACCTGACGGCTCGTACCAGCTCCACTGGCATGAATGAGCCTGTTAACCAGTTCACCTTGCAGTGGTGTTAATGTTGTGGCTGTTTCTCCTTTAAGATTTAAGATGTTTCTCCACTTTACTAGAAAAGGTTATTCCTAATGTTGGCTTGTGAATTCCTAAAAATCTAAAATCTAACCTGATGGTGCAAATACTGTGAGCTTTTCTTTCCCAAGCTAAATGTGGACGATGTTGGAACAGATAAACACACGATCACAGTTTTTCAGCAATTGAGACGCAATTAAGTGCCCGTAATAACCAGCATGTTTAAAGACGTGTAATCAGCAAGTCATTAATCCGTGTATGAAGAATGAGCTGCTCGCTCCCTGTAGACCGACATCTGAACGAGATGTTTGTGTCCTTGTTGCTCGGTTTGGATTTGTGCAAACACTACGAAATACGATCTTTGCTCTTCATAAACATGCTTTTGCTCCAACCGCACATTGAGGCACAGGATAAGGGACGTGTGTGTGTGTGTGTGTGTGTGTAACGTAATGAGATGTCTGGAACAGAGGGGTTGTTGGAGGAGCCGGGTTCACCCGTAAAGAATGTATGCTGACTTGCCCAGAGTTCACCCTCCGCAGTAAGAGGAGATTCTTCTGAGGCTTCGCCCCGGGCCTGGCCGAGCTCAAGGCGCCTTTTGAAACCGTTTCCAAGGCCACCGCTCGAGAGCTCGGATAATTGGGATGCACTGCTGCTCCCCAGTTCTGTGTCTCGCGCCGCCCCTTTCTGCCGTTTAACCGTCAGAGCGCTGCTTTGTCTGCTTTGGATTATGACGGTGCCAAAAACGAAAAAGTCGTCTCTTAGCCACAGACGCACCAGGTCCGTCTCCATCTGATTTGGGGTTGTCGGTTTAATTTGCTGTGATTTTTGGTCTTCCGTAACTGTTTGCTGAGAACTGTGGAACTCTGTTTGTTTAAAACACACACACACTGTTTTCTGAGTAGTAGTGTGTGTTTGGACGTTTCTGTCTCAGTCTCCAGGATGTCTGCATGACTCCTCATATCTTGTATATTTAGATTTACTCCACAAGGACTTGGTGAGACCTCAAGGAGGTGTTCTGCTTTAATTATTATGTTTTTGGACTTGTAGTGACTCTATACAGCTAAAAAGTCACGGTGCTCCATCAGCAAGAGGCGATAAAACCGTAAGAATAAAAGTGCTCATTGCACTAAAAGGTCACAGCGCAGTTTTTTTTTAAAATTTTTTTATTTCACAAAATCCCCAAGTATAATCCTTGCTAAACAATCTGCAGAGATTTTAACATGGTTTGTAATTGTTATGTCTGACAGTTAAAATGACACTTATTGTTGCAACAGCACTGTTTAAAGATTGATCCACGTATAACAACAAAAAGCAAGAATATTTTTTAAAAATGACTGATACCATCATTGTCTTGGCCTTGCAGCTATTTATCTATTTAAAAAAAAAAAAAGTTTAGTGCAGGCTGTATTTTTAGTATGCTAATTAGGCCCAACCTCCTTTCCATGGCGCTGCGATCATGTGACCCGTGTCCTCATTATAATTTTCTTCAAAACAGCTCGCGAAATGAGTTGTTTCCGATATCTTGTTTGTTTTGACACCTTGTCACATGACTGTTGCGTTTGCATACTCATTAATATTCATTAGCATCTGCCAAAGATGGGCGTGTACACAGGATCAGCCTGGTCGGTCCTCAAATATTTCAGTGTCTATACACAACACATTGTATTTGCTAAAGTGACTTCTTTTTTTTTAATTTTTTTTATTGTTTTTCATTTTAACGTACATTCTTACACGCATTTAAAAAAAAAAATTTGAGAACTATTTTCAGATGCGCTTGGTTGAGGTGGTAAAATGTTGCCGTTCCTCTATAATCCTACAGGTGGCGCTCTCTAAGCAAATGATTTGCCAAAGTTGTTTTGAATTTGAACATCTTTTAAAAGTATATCAAATCAGGAAGAGAATCACAATACTAATCGAATCAGCACTTTGAATCGGTATCATGATGATGTCGTTGTATCAGATGCTCTCTGGTGATTCCCATCCCTATTGGTCAGATGTACATTGGCACGACTCCAACAGTAAGGTGACCTAATGGTTAGCACTGTCGCCTGGCAGCCCTAGGGTCAGCAGTCTAGGGTCGAATTTGGTCTGTGTGTGTGTGTGGAGTCTGCTTGTTCTTCCCGTGCTTGGTGGGATTCCTTCAGTTGCTCTGGTTTCCTCCCCCAGTCTGGAAGATGATTACTGTTTCCAAATTGTCTGTAGCGTGCGTGCGTGCGTGTGTGTTGCCAGACATTTAAGAAACAAAACAGTTTTCACAATGAATGAGTGAACGATGGCACACGCGCCACATAATTACATCGAATAAATAGAAACATGC
Source organism: Clarias laeviceps (assembly GCA_030014305.1). Lineage (NCBI taxonomy): Eukaryota > Metazoa > Chordata > Actinopteri > Siluriformes > Clariidae > Clarias > Clarias laeviceps. Next base: position 19,178,577 of record JAQMYJ010000023.1, read on the forward strand.
TCTTATTGAACAAAGCAGATGTTTGATTAATGTTTAAATCAAGTCATTAATCCTTTAGAGCTCGCAGCTAACTCGAAACAGAACTTTATTATTGTTATTATTATTATTGTTTTCTCTGATTCTTTTTAAAAGCAGAGGCTGCTGATGGAACGGCTGCTGTAATTTAACCACAGCATTGTTTTACAAAGCTAAAGGCAGCTATAAACATGAAATTGCCACTGATTTGATATATACTTTAAAATCTAAGTGCTTGTTAGACTAAATATATATTTTATTTATTGATTTTTTTTTTTTTCAGCATGTTATCACGAGGACGGACTGTACAAGTTCATTTTTATCTTGAGGTTAGTAGTAGAGAGTAGAGTCCGAACCTTTCCTCCTGGTGTGTATTGCGTAACCCTCAAAAGATTGTGTTCATTTGTGAAGATGTCAAGGAAAAGAATTTAGTAACATAAGATTATTTGGGGGGAAAAGAGGATATTTGTTAATTTTGCATTGCTCTTTGCATCTCAGCTCTTTTTTTGTTTTGTTTGCAGTCCAAGTTGTGCTTTCAGGATGTCAGTTATACAGTACAGTCAGACTTGTGTTAGTTGCAGGGGTTTCTCATGAGAGGAATCGGCCCCGACGCAGCTGTGAGCAACACGACGGAATGCAGGGAAAATGCCTTCCTAGGGCTGTTTTCAGTGCACTTCAGGGAGTCCCTTTTGTTTTCCCCGCCCTCCCAACACTACGGCCGAGCAATGCGGCGTCTCGTAGGTTTCCGTCTGTGAAAGGCTGCGAGTGCACACAGTTGTGCACAAACTTTTCTCTGGACTGAAGTTTTTCCCGTTCAGTTCAGCGAGGCGTTTCTTGAAGGACCTGGTCAAGTCGAGTCTCGTGTTTCAGGGGCAACAATGTTCTCACGTCGTGCCGTGTTCACGTCTGATTGAATGCAGCTGAGGAAACAGTCCAGTAGATGTTCTCATTACATCCCGTCTCGTCTCGTCTCGTCTCGTCTCGTCCCCCCACCCGGTTATTGCTTAGTCCTCGTTTTATATCCATTGTCGCAGCTATTCTGTGTATATAATCTTCAGTTTCAGGGAACTTTGACCCATCTTGCATATTTGCCGTCCTCCTCACGCTCTCTCTCTTATACATACATTTGATTTTCTCCCTCTTTCTTTGCTGTTTTTTTCCCCCCACACATTCCCAGTGGAAGCATCAGTCATTACACATTAGTATTCTGATGTAGGCGTCCTGGACACACAGAGAGGGCTTAAAACCCGTCCCCATCCCCCTCCTGTAGTCTACTTCTCAGCCTTTGAGGACACTTCAGGTTTTTAAAATGCACTCTGTTGGTCTTTGGAAACCTGAGGAGCAGCAGCACAGTTTGACGGTCTCATTGAATTGGCTTTAATGCTCATCAGCGCCAGATCTTTCGGTTTAAAGACGCCTTGTGTGGCTGAATTGCAATAACTGGAAATATAGCTTGAGGAATCTTTATTTATAAAAGAAGCTGCCCATCGTGTCTACTGTACATAGATTAAGCCTAAAAATGATCAAAAACAGAAGATCTGAACCTTCGATGTGTAACTGGGTTGTGTGGGATGGACACTTTGCCAGTCCATGCTCTGGGTAACTGATACTAACTTTTTGTTTGCTTCAGAAACAAAAATCGCTCAGTCAGCAGTTTCGGCTTGAGGGAGAACAAAGTTCAGTATCAGGAGGTGGGGCGGTGGGGGCGCTGGGGTTTGGGGGCGATTTAACAGTTTAACTTTATCCAATAAAAGACTGTAAAATGTTACAGGTCCGTGTCCGGGCGTCCCGACAGTAAGGGGAATGGATTGTTCTTGCAGAATGTAACTCTAGTTCCAAAACATCCTCTACATGATTGGCATCTCTTGGTAAACACACTCGGAGTTGTCTCACCCACTCATGATGAACTCGTGTTAACACATCTGCTGTTATGCATGGAATTGTGCTTTGAATGTGTTCTGAATGAGGCACGACAATGATTTCAAGATGTTTTGTTTTTTGTGTGTGTGTCAGACATTCTTAAAGGTCCCATAGTTAAACTACTTCACACGTTTACATCGTTCTCTGAGGTCCCTCAAAGCGTGTCTGGTAATGCTCCAAGTCAGGTACACACTGGATGTGTAGTTTCAGGTTCCCGTGTAAACGAGTGTGAAAACTTTTTTCCCTTTTGCATGGAGACTTTGGGACGCCCGTTATTTTCGTCTGGAATTATTTAACTTCTTATCATATCAACAATAACGTTTTCCAATGATAATAACTGTTTTTTTTGCAGAATTTTTTCCAGTATTAAATGAACATTTGTTTATTGAGCAATTTCATATAAAACCAAACAAGACTCTCTTTTGGTCACTGACTCCAGATTTGGCAGAAAATTAGTTTGTGAATATCTGCATGTCTCCAAAATAAAACATGCAGAATTTCCTAACTACAGGGGATCTCCAGTATTTGGGCCTTCAAAGTTAAGGGATACGCCCACTTTATTCACTCGTAAACATTAGGATATGGGAAAATTTGCCAGCTTTTACCTCCTTAACGAATCCTAGTACAGGGCAGATATTTGGTACCCAGGGTGATTTTGGTCCAAATTTTTAAAACCTGTGTTCTGTATTAAGTTGTCCTTTGCTACTTTCAGAGTTTTGAGCACTGCTCAAATTTAAATTGAATTTTTTAGGGGAATCCTGAGGGTTAAGTATGGTTCATTAATCGCAAATTACGCTAATGGAAATTGGCCACTTTCATGGTTAAACAGGGGACAATGTGTCATCTGCATATGACCTAAATCCATCCGCTAGTTTCTGCCAAAGTTGTTCACCACAATAAAAGTTATATATTCCGGATTTGCCTGATTTCATATGGACTGACTCCAATGCTATTTCCTCTAATTTAGGAATTAATTAAATCTATCTGGAAAGTTATCTCTTGTTGGATGGAGTTTTTCCTAGCAGTAACCTGACTCGGTGCCATCATTGGTGCAGCATCATTTTTAGACAAGGTTGTTTTAAAAGTTTAAGCCTATTTATATAAAAGACTTGTTAATCCTCTCGACCCAGTGTGCTGTAAACCATTTTATTGTTTAGTAAATCCATAGTGCATGCCATTTAAAAATTCATCTGCCCAAACAACAAATGTTGTGGAGAAACATCTCTGAATATAACGCTGTGTTTTTGGTTAGTTACAATTGATATTAAAATCATTTTGTTTAAAAATTCACTGATCCTGGACATGATTACGCAAAACCTGGGACTTTCTCCATAATGTTATTAAAACTGAAGCTGGTAGTTGTGTGTTTTGTTCTTTTCAGTACTTTCTCATTTCTTCTTCTTCAGATCCTGTTCCATCGGATGGTGAATAATTTTACTGTTGTGTGTGTGGTGGTGTTTTTGGCCGCTCATGTGTGTTCACATAGTCATTGGTTTTACTCTAATGATGACATCGTGTGAGCAAACGCATATCCACTCAGGTCTACGGCACGAGAGCAATTTTATATCATGATATCGCTTTAAAGTGACCACGGTATCAGTTGAAGTTCTGCGACAAAGTAATGAAGGACTTGAGAGCCATGTTATGTTCGATCATATTTCAGTGATGACCGTCGTTTTTCTGTTCCTCAGTTAATTAATTATGTAACCCTGGTACGCTGCCTAATTACTGAGGTTGTGCCGTATTAAAGAGACGTGGCAGCACTGGATGACTGAAGTGGAGCTTGAACACAAAGCTCTCTGTTAGTCACTATTCAGACCGTGAAATTGCATTCTCTTCTGCTAGGTTTGCTGTGAGCGCTTCAGTGGGCAATCGCCCAGCGTCGGTGGGGGGGGGGGACTGTAACCTCTTCAGCACGTATTTTTTTTCCAAAAATGGGATTTCTTGCTGATAGCTTGGCTTCACATAGCCGTCTTCGAATATTAACAGTACTCACAGGTAACTTTAGGTGTTCTTTGACCATGTTGGAA
>JAQMYJ010000023.1:19187839-19198363 GCA_030014305.1 Clarias laeviceps
TCTGGTTCCTCTCAAGGTTTCTTCCTATTACCATCTCAGGGAGTTTTTCTTTGCCACTGTCGCCCTCGGCTTGTTCATCAGGGACAGTCTTATCATTTTGATTCCTACACATTCACATCTCATACAAACATAAATAATTCTTTTGATTGTGTAAAGCTGCTTTGCGACAATGTCAACTGTTAAAAGCGCTATACAAATAAAATTGAATTGAATTCTTGAACATCTCCAGTAATAGTGGCACTAGTGTGTAAGAGAGACTTCATAACTCTGAAGCTTGCAGCTTTTTGTTATAGCACTGTCTCCTGTCTAGTTTTTACATGTGAGAGAAATCTTTGCTTGTTAAATGCCCCACTACCCCCATTGCTCAAGCTTTGTATGGCCTCAACTTTGGAATTTGAATTTGATACTCCTCCTAGGGGATTTATAGGACCGCCATGAAACCGTGCCAATATGATCTCAAGACATAGATTATGCAGAATTGCAAAGGGATTTTTGATATCTCAAACGTTTTAGTCGTGGCGATCCCTTAAACTTATGGCGAAAAGTTACTGATGACTATCTAATTTGTATATAATTACTGTATACAGTTATATATTATGTCATACTGGTAGTGGTATTTTCCCTTTAAATGCACGTGCCCACTGTGGCCACTGTCTTTCTGGTGCACCTGGGTGGTGATGGCGCAGGTGCTTGGACCCGATCATCGCTCGCTGCTTTGCAACTATACAGTATTCTGTATAACTTGTTGTTTTTTTTGTTCTTGGTGGTGTTTTGGTGGTTGTAGTTGCTGTCACCAATTATAATTTTTTCAGCCTTGTGGGCGTCAACTACATTTAAGCTTCAAAGCTGCTATAATTCTATAAACAATATAAACACAGCTGGTGCTTTGTTCGTTTCTTTCCAGTCAGTGTCTACAATCAATGCTCAATTTCTGTTTTCAGACCAGATTTATGTTCTGGGTTTATAATCTGATGTTTGAAGGGGCACGAGTTGTACTGTTTGCTTAAACAACAAATCACGAAGTCTCTTTAACTGGGACTCTGGACAGATATGGGGCTCCTGGAGTGGAGTTCACTGGACTTCATAAGGAAACTGCTACTGTCACACAGATGCACTTCGTCCATGGACAGGTAACTTCCATCCGCTTCATCATTTACTTGTTAAGGGTTTAGAAAGGATGCAGCAGTTTATCCTGTTCAAGGAGTGGCTCAGGATGCAGTTTTTGGACCAGGTTCAATTTGTAAAAAACAAAACAAACTGAAGTTTGTTTGTATCTTTGCATGTACTGTATTATTTTTAATGCATATATACATGGAGTTATTGGGCCAAATATAATTTTTTTTATCATGTTTAATATTAGAATGTGAATGTTATCATCTCCCATTTGTTACAGCCACTTTCCATCACGCTGTCCTTCAGGTTTGCTTGTTCCTGATTAAAAATAGTCTGACTTTGGTGCCAAATGTTGCTGGAAGGAAGCCTGTGCCTGAGTTAGCAACTAAGATCTAAAAAATAAATAAATAAATAAATAAATAAAAACTGCTGCCATTTTTAGTGTTTTCCCTGCATAAAACGGTCAATCAATAGAGGTGATTTTGGCAGTGACTTGATTCCCGTTCTCACAATGGCAGTTTAAGTGAGGCAGCATAAAAACCCAATTTAAGCAACGTCAATGAATCTTGCCGTTCCACACGCGAAAGTGCGAGACCGCTGTGTCTCTAGCCAAGCATGCAGATCGATGCGCTACACTGATGCATGAGGTTCCACTTCCAGAAGCTTAGAGATGAGGTGTATATTGTTCATTAACATGGACTTTTTTTATTTATTTATTTATTTATTTTTACAGTGGGCCATCAGGTTTGTTTCTATTTGGTGGAATAGTCTTAATAAAATAATAATTTAAGTCATTTACTAATTTTAAGCTTAGCCACATACACTGTTTGATAAGAATAATGTAAAAATCTGTTTCATTGCCATAAAGAACAATTTTGTTTTGTTTTTAAACACTCATGGATTTTTAAATTCTAAATATTGACATGATTGATTGATTGCTGCACAGGCTACAGGATAATGACTATAATTTTGGCAAATTAGGAGGCGGTTTATGGCACAGAGACTGCAGAATTGCAGATTTTGGTTGCTGTTAAACGATCCTGCACTCCTTATTTTAGGTCATCGAATTAGAAAGATGACCGAGGCTGGAATTTCAGCTTTTTTTTAATATTGCAGTTTTCCCCCTCAAATATCAGCTGCAGAAAGAAGTGTAATTATTTAAACGATGTGTGTGTTTGTCCTGCTGAAATTCTTTCCAGAAATTCAATTCAGTCTCCAAGTCCTTTATATTTACAGGGGAGGATTCTGTCCCTGCTGGATGATAACACGCTGCACCTCTGGGAGATTGTGCAGAAGGGTTTGTGCTCCCATCTCGAGGCGGTGCACTGCTTCAGCCTCCCTGGCAGGCCGGGCATCGAGAGCACCAGGTGATGCTTGCACTCCTCTTTCTCATCTGACTCTCTAAGAACAGTTAAACAATGTAAGAAGTGCAGACCTTTTATTCAGCTGTCTTCATGTTGGTCTCTGTGTGAAAGGAAACCATATGAAGGAAAATTACAGCATTTTAAAACTGGTGGAGAAAAAAAGATTCTAGCTTCTCTCAAAGACACCAGCATGATTTATTATCTAACACGAAGTGATGCATATCTTTATATCAGTGTTTATTTATGGCATACAGACTCGCTGAAGAAGTTCAGTAGCATCCATAACTTTATATTACATACATTTAGATTTTATTCATGCTTTTACATTTATTTATAATTTATTTACACTTATTGTGTCAGAAGAACCTTTTAAGAGTCACAATATGATATTTTTAATCATAGATGCTTATCTGCTCTGTTATAATGGTTGTGTTCGCCTTTGCTGCTGTAGTGCGACGCGTGTGACTGTCCTCCTGCCGAAACTCAGCTGTGATCTCTTGGCTGTCGGCACTGAAGGCGGTGGGATCCACTTCCTGGAGCTGCCTGCTTTAACACTTCTGAACAAGTCGCTGTTCCAGGATGAAATCATGCAGAGGTAATGACGTAAAAAAAAAAACAGGCATCACTGAATAGCGGGGCGCGGTCTGGATCCAGACAGATCTGACGGTTCTATCCGGACCCTGATGCTTTTCTGATGAAAGAGAATAATTATTTATACCAGTAATCTAGCGCTTTTTCCCTCGAGGTGGGTGTGGCTTTACTCGTCACTCAACAGAGGCAATCAATGTGATAGTTTACCGTGTATATACAATATGCCAAAGAAACAGAAAAGTGTGACACAGCATGGCTTACGTCAAGAAAAGCAAAGTAGACTATGAAAACTGAACCTTCAAAGATGAATGGACAGATCAATGTATGTTTACATTTTATACATATCATTATGCATCTGAGCAGTTGAGGGTTAAGGGATTTGCTCAAGGGCTCAACTGGGGCAACTTGGTGGTGGTGGGATTTGAACCTGGGACCTTCTGAACCGTAGTCCAACGCCTTAACTGCTGAGCAAACCATGTTTACCCGTTTATTCTTTCGGCGAAAAGTTTAAAACCAGTTTGTCTCATATGTTTCGAAACCATGGTGGTGATTTAAAGCAGTAACGTGAAGCACCACTTTGAGATAAAACTTTGAGATAAAAAGACTCTCCCGAACTGAGAGTCTTTTCACCTTTATTTACAGCTCAGCAGCGTGCAGAAGAAGATTCACTAAGGAATTGCTCAGTAAGATTGTTTATATTCCATACCAATAAGAGGAAATGTACACGGCCCTCAACGTTCAGACTGTAACATTTCTATAGCTTTTCAATAATATTTATAGTCAATTTTCAGTAAACTGTTTATTTTTATAGACTTTCAATGACTGCATATACAGTAGAGATCTAAATCCTAACGCAAACACCAAATTCAGACCTCGGCTGCAAGAAAAAGTTTATTGACCAGACTTTTTTTTTTTTTTATTTGTTTTATCCTCTCCCATCTTGCGTTTACTGCACCTATAACAAGTACTGCAATGTATGAATGAAATAGTTAAATAACTTTTTTTTTTTTTTCTTTTTCCTTCGATCATTAGAAATCTGTTAACTTGAACACTTTTTATATCCGCCAAGCAGATGTGTAAATTTTTCCGTCCTCACGTTGGACATCAGGTTGGACACGTTCCGCTGCCTGCGTCATAAACCGCGAGTCTGGGGACACGTCCGGCCGAGAGAACTTTACATTGAGGGTTAACGAACTTCCAAAGCACTGTATTGTTTCCTTCCCCGATTCGGCCCTGAGCTCCAGGATGATGCAGCATGGGGTGTTTGTGTGGTCGAGTTTTGCTCAGGGCTGAATTTCTACGTCTGGCTCCACCTGTGGTTGTCCGGACCGAGGCTTTGTGCAGCGCTGAACTCGACCATGATGGAGCCATCATGCAGTTTTACATTCCGTTTAAATAAAATGTCAAGAGATCTGATGGGGCGATGTATGGAATTTGTCTAGACGGATAAAACTTTATACAGGCGTCCGAAAGTTTCTTTGCATTGCTACACTTGACAGTTTCCCTCCCAATTACCTTTTAAATGGGCTGGAAAGTAACGTGTTTTTTTTTTTTTGCGCCAGGTGGCTGTAATGAAGCCTATAAAAAGACAGAAAATCACACTTGTCTCTTGCTTTACTGTTCAAGCAGTTGTTTAAGTTAAGGCAAATTACAGCTTTCCCAGCCCCTCGTTGTCAGCGTGTATGCTTTATCTTGTGCAGGAAGAGACCATGAACCGCTCATTAAGCGAGCAGAATTTGGGCTAATGGGCGGCTTCTCTGTGCCGCTGCTAATAAGTATGTGTCAGCCAGGAAACTGGAGAACAGAATGCTTTTGTACCGTTTGCCAAACACCCCGAGTCCTAGTAGAAGGGGCATTTAAATCGGTCACTGTGTGCAGCACAGGCGCATCGCTAGGCATCCGGAGGACACTGGAATCCATACAACCGTATTTAAAGTCTCTGTTTGTTTAAAACTAAGGCTGCGTTCACATTACGAACCACGTTGTTTAATTCAGATTTTTTTTTTATTTTTATTTTTTATTTGCCTGTCATGACAGTTCACATTCATAATGACAAGTGCTTTGATCTGACTCTAAAGTGGACACGTGTGTCTGTGCTCCAGACAAACGGCACTGCGAATCAGCGTGTCTTTGCTCGCGTCATCTGGGTTAAAACTCGTCCTAGTTCAATAATTTCAAACAATGTATGCCATTCTAGTAGGAAAAAATGTGCTTTGAATTTCACTCGGACGGCGAGCAGTTAGTCAGCTGTATCTGTTGTCGTCCAGAAGAATGAAGAATTCCAGACGCCTCATTTTAGCGAGAGCTATTGCTAGCACTGGCATCAGCGAGCACCCCGCGCATGCACAGGAGCTAAAAAGTTGCACGGATTTTCTTCATCTTGTTCAAGTCACATGACTGTCTATCAGATACGTATCCGATCTAGAACTACATAAAGTGACTCAGATCTGATCTGAAAACCGTCAGATTTGTGCGTTCAGACAGCTTTAAAAATCAGATCTGTTTCACATTAGGGTTGATTTAAAAAAGTGAGAGTTGAGTAACTTGGTGAGTTGACTTGATGGTGAGCTGTTTGCGTTTCGGTCCTGAGAGTTCTCTCTTGTATTAATTGTACATTCTCATAAATGCTTCTTCAGTCAAGATCGAGGTCTCGCCTTGTCCTCATTTCTAACACTTTTCACTCCGTCCATTTTAAAACCACTTTTTAACCCATTGTGTTGTACGTTTTGAAATCATGGAGCTTGATTATTGTAATAATTTGTATATTTTTCTGTTTATTGTAACTAGATTGAAGGCATGTAGTCGTTGCTCTACACGTCTCGAGAGATTCTGAGGTTTTGTGTTTTACATGGGGAAACGCTGACAGTCTGCTTGTAGCTCTTGTCTACGCAACATTTGTCTCCTGTGGCTTTAAGCACCAAACCACTGAATTCTCGCTCTACCCGTCTTTTCCACGGTCTCCCCTTGCTTTCTTTCACTCTTGTGGGTGTGTGAACCTTCTTGTGGCTCTACAATGCGCATTCCTCCGTGTGAATCTGTGCCACAGCCGTCCCCCGCTCTCTGATTGGTCAGGATTTCAAACGGTGTAAGCCAGTCTATATTGTTTGTGTTTGTATAGAAGCCCACAAACCTTTTTTATGTTCATTTTGTTTTTATAATTGCAAACAAAATGCATTGTCCAGCTTCCAGGACTAACAGAAACACTAAAGGATGAAACTGGGACTTCCAGGGGTGGGAATGTGACTCTGGTCTGTATGTTATATATTTTAAAGTGTGTGGAATATCTGAATGATCCGTAATGCTGGGAGCTGCTCATAATCTCAGCCGAAATATGCAGGACACCTGGAGGGAGGAGAGAGGAATCTGCATGCTTTGATCTCCCTGAAGAATCTAAATCCAAAGGAAATCTCAGACTTTTGCCAGACATACTGTACCTTTTCTCCCTGGTTTTGTTTTGCTTTTGCACTTGTGTTTGCTTGGAGATTGTTGAACCTCCACTAAGTTGATCATTTTTCTCCCTTTACTAAGAGCTCTTAGAGTGAAGGACAACATGTTCCTCAGATACTTGTTGTTTGTAATGTTATTTTATTTTTTTCCCCTCCTCATCCGCCCCATGTTCCAGCGTACCTGATAGCTACAAGTGTGGGAAGTCTCTGGGGCCGGTAGAGTCGCTACAGGAGCATCCGCAGCATCCAGACAAAATCCTCATCGGCTACAGTAGAGGCCTTGTCGTGCTCTGGGACGTCCAAAGCCGGCATGTAGACAACCTCTTCCTAGGAAAGCAGGTGTGTGTGTGTGTGGGGTCAGAAAGTCCAAAATTATTACCAATTTCCAACACTATAATCATATTTTTATTTTAGAAAAGACATGAATAGACATTTAACCTCACTTAACCTTAATTCATGATTCCTCTTGGAACCGGCTGCTTTAAAAACCAAACTGAACGCGGCTCCCTTTTCTTCTTGTTACCGTCCTTGCTAACATTCTTGGGACCCCATGGTGCCGTGTCTCCACTAAATCTTACACAAAATGCAAAAAACTAAATAAAAAAAAATTAAATAAAATCATAAACTCGCTTTCCACTGACGCAAACAAATTCTTGTGTATACAGTGTTTGACTTTGTCTTTCTGTCGTGTGTGTGTGTGTGTGTGTGTGTGTGTTACCGGTACAGCAGTTGGAGAGCTTGGTGTGGGTCCGGTCTGGGAACAGTTTTGTCAGTTCCCACAGTGATGGTGGATACATGGTGTGGCCTGTTGGTAGCAGTAACCTGTGCACCAGTGACCCCGTCTCCTCCACTATACCCTACGGTGAGCTTTTAGTTTCCTGCCAGTTTTAATGTGTTGTCTGAAAGAAATGTATTTATGTCTTACGTTTAGGTCCCATCACTTTCTAAATGCTCTGATACAAGTCAAAACCTTGACCACAATGTGAAGATGCACAAACTTGTCAAAGTATTCGAGACCTTGTGAGACAGACCTGAAGCTCAAGTCCCGAGTTTGAGTAAACGCCACACCGGAGTTCATTTAAAGTCAATCAGTGCGACGACCGAACGCAGCGCATGTGTTTAACATACAGTAGGAGATGTTCTGCATTACAGATGATCCTCCTGTAAGCGATCCTGATTGGCTGTACATATTTCTGGCATTGTATCACGGAAAAGGTGTAAATTGTTTTCATACAGTGTTGGAATGATCTGGATGTTCAGACTAAAGCAGTTTGACATTTGACCTTAATGCTGAAATGTTTGTCTTACGGTTCAATTTTGTTGGATTAAGGCTTCCCGTGTCATTGGTGAATTATAGATCATATCTTTTAAGATTTACAGTTTATATCGGAAAAGTAATAATTTATCAAATCATGCTCCGACTGCCTAAACGATGACATCCTTGGCTTTAAACTATAACGACAACCTGGACGAAATGCACGTTTCGTCGTCTCTGACTTGTCAACTCCAATCGCGGTACGAGTTACGTAAGCGAACCTCTTCCAGGTCGAATAGCACTTTGGTTTGTTCCCGTCAGGACGGTCGGTCGACCTCGCGGTGTTTTAGTGCACACACGATATTGCGGTAAATTTCTTCTCCAGATGAACTAGAAGAACTCGTATAAAACGCTCCTGAAACATAGCCGAGGTCTAAATGACACGTTATTTGTGGTTTTACTGCTATTTTCCTGGTTAATGTCCACCCGAGGGTTTCTGATGGTGTAGATTCTCATGTGAATCATCCAGATGTCTGTGTTTTTTGTACATTTTAAAGTCTGCTTTCTTTCTCTCTCTTCCTCTCATGCTCTGTCTTTTTCTTTTTGCAGGCCCGTTTCCCTGCAAAGCTGCGAACAAGATCTTGTGGAGGACCACCCAGTCGGGGTGTGTGTCAGCTCTGGGCAGCAGTGGGTGAAAAGCGAAAGCTTCTAATCCTGCGTGTTTTAGCTGTGCTGGTTTGACTCAGGAGGATCTCTTCCTCTCTGCCTTGTCTTTTGCTCTGCAGGGCTCCGTTGGTGCTGTTTAGCGGCGGGATGCCTCGAGCTAGCTACGGGGACAGGCACTGTTTAACCATTCTGCAGGACAGCACGCATGTGACCCTGGACTTCACCTCCAGAGTCATCGACTTTTTCACCATCCACTGCACAGATCGAGACAAGGGTGTGTTTTTAATGTGTTTTTTTTTTTTTTTTTTAAAGAATACTAAAGCTTTTGTTCCTCTACGCATTCTAACAATCTTTGCTTCCCGTCACGACGTCTAGACTTTGACGAGCCCTCAGCCCTTGTCGTGCTCCTGGAGGAGGAGCTGGTGGTGATTGACCTTCAGACACCTGGCTGGCCCACCATCCCTGCTCCTTACCTGGCTCCTCTGCACTCCTCTGCCATCACATGTTCCTACCACATCTCCAACGTGCCAACCAAGCTGTGGGAGAGGGTGGTGAGAGCTGGGCAGCAGCAGTGCTCTGTGCAGACACACACGGTCAGTCTGCTCTAAACTGCAGTGATGGTATATGGAGGATAAACTTTTTTTAGTCACAGAAGCGATGAGATCAAGGATCAGAGCAGCCCTGGTTGTTGTATGGTTCCTGTTTTTGCTGGTGTACAGACTTAAAAATAAGATTGTGCAACATCATTACATTCCTTATTGTATAATCCTTGGAGAAAAATTTTTTTTTTGAGACAGTCCATTTATTTTATTTTTTTGGTCAACTTGTTTTTTGTTAAATTTAGAAATTGATGGCATTTTATTCACAAGGATTCCGATTCTGAAAGCGAAGGTTTGTCTCAGAGACTGATGCTGCCTGAAAATGCTTACAGCATAAATGTTACAGTAACAAACTATTATTATTCAGATCAAGTCTAACAGCTCTAGTCTTAATATAGTTTGAGTTGTATTAATGTTCAGACTACAATATGTCAGATCCGCAGTGGAGGAAATTAATATAAAAGCCATCAATAACGCATGAACTGAAAGAAGAGAGTTTGATTTTGATGTTTGTTTCATTAGAGGATATAAAGTGTGTTTGATTCGAGGATGCTGATTTCGTGAGGCTCGTATAAACGTTTCTTGCGTTTTTCTTGTCTTTTAAAAAAAAAATTTTTTTATTCATTTTTATTTTACAGAAATGGCCAATATGTGGTGGAAAGAACTTCGCACCCGAGTCGAAACAGAAAGAGCTGCTGCTAACCGGGTAAGAGCGTGTTGGGTGTGTTGGGTCCTTCTGACGCTTAATAATTCATCTTTAAAAGTTGTACAGTTTTCATCGCAGAGATCAGCGAACACTTCTGTTTATCATTTGTTGCTTAAATCACTTTCAACAAAAAAAAGCCAGCGTGAGACCAGGAGTGAGCGGCTGATCATGTGTCTGTCTGTCTGATCGATCTTTCTTTCCATCAATTCTTTCTTTTTCTTTCTAGCTATGTATATAATTTCTTTCTTGCTTGCTTTTTTTCTTTTGTCTATCTATTTTCATTTAATCTAACTCTCTTTTCTCCATCTATCCTTTCTTTTTCTTTTTGTATGTCTGTCTTTTCTATCTATCCAGCTTTATTTTTTCTATCAACCTGTCTATCCTTACTTTTTGTGAATCTGCTTTTTTTTTTCTTTTTTTTTTTCCTTCCTGTCTATCCTTTTATTCCTATCCATCCTTTCTCCGTGCTTTCTGATGGTCAGTAGAGTTGTGGATGTTCTGACCGTGCAGATGAAAAGAGGGAATGATTTGTCGTTTCTCACTGTTTGTCTGAAGGCACGAGGATGGCACCGTACGCTTCTGGGACGCCTCAGGAGTGGCACTGAGACCTCTGTACAAGCTGAACACGGCCAACATCTTCCAAACCGACTGCGAGCACAACGACAGCCTGACCCAAGCCAGCGAAGAGGAGTGGCCTCCTTTCCAAAAGGTCAGGGTCTGATCTCACACACATGTGGCTTTGAGGGTTTTTTTTTTTTTTTTTTTTTGTGGGGGGGGGGGGGTT
>JAQMYJ010000023.1:19198373-19209239 GCA_030014305.1 Clarias laeviceps
CCCCCCCCCCCCCCCCCCCCCCCCCCCCCCGCGTCAATGAAGGAGACAAATTCAAAAGAGTAAGACTTTCTAATCAAGTAAAATGTGTATACATTTTTGTTTTTGAATTTATTATTATTTGTATAAACATCTGGCTTTCTACAGCACATCGTGTCTGGGGAAGAAACTCTGAACTGCAGTCTTCCATGCAGCTCGTGTGATGCACAGTGCTGTGTTATTTGCCCTTTTTTTTTTTTTTTTTTTTTTCCAATCACTCTAATTAAAAGCAGACTGTCTGAAGCCTGAGATGTTCCAGCCCTGAAGACCGAGCGAGTGCATTCCTGCCCTGGATGGCACGGCTGCCCTGCTTGTTGTTTTTATTTCATTCCTTTGTGTCAGCCGAGCTTATTTACGATCAGAAACAAAAGGAATATCATTCATCTGGCTCTGGATGTTTGGGGTTTATGTCTGGTTGTATGTCTGGTTTGACTTATAGAAATAAGGGTTATGTTTTTGATGGTTAAAAAGCATTTTTTTTTTTTTTTTTTAGTGTTATGCAAGCTGGTACCTTAACAGGATATTATGGTGTGTGTGTTTTTCATTTATTTACAGGTGGGCTGCTTTGACCCTTACAGTGACGACCCCAGGCTAGGAATCCAAAAGATCTGTCTGTGCAAATACAGCGGAAAGCTGGTGGTGGCTGGTACGGCGGGACAGGTAGACCTCCGTCTCCTCTTAAATCAAACAATCCTGTATTTTAATGCATGTACACTCCTTGGCCAAAAAAATATTCCTTAGTTGTTTTCTTTGCTTGATGCCGCCACCTTTTTTTTTTTTTGTGTGTGCATGTTGCCTTCTCCCATTGTCAGATAATTATAATAAAAACTTTTCACAATTGTATAATGTAAATTACATTTTTTTTTTTTCCCCCCTTACTCTCTTCAGGTGATTGTGATGTACTTGTGTGACGAGAAATCCGATCACATGATCGACGTGATCACCATGGACCTCCTCCAGGACCGGGAAGGTTTCACATGGAAGGGTCATGACCGGCTGCCGGAGAAGTCTGGCTCTGTGGTGTTCGCGCCTGGATTCCAGCCTGTAGTCCTCGTGCAGTGCATGCCCCCTGCGACGGTTACCGCGGTGACACTGCATGCCGAGTGGAACCTTGTTGCTTTTGGCACCAGTCACGGCTTTGGTCTCTTCGACTACCATCGGCGTAGCCCTGTGCTGGCAAGGTAACGCTACCACTACTGGGGCAACAAGAGCGACTTTGTGCTTTAACTGTGCAGAGCAGTTAAAGGTCTTTTAAATCGTTGTTTCTAGACAACTTGATGTGTTTTGATAAAGAGAAAATTTTAATACACTGGATTTCCTTAACAGATCAAGTTTTTTGACTTGAAGCACAACCAGACTATGAATAACTAACTGGGATTAAAAAGCTAAGAATGAATAAATCTAAATGAGAGAAATTTTTTTTTGTTATAGGTGTACGCTACATCCTAATGACTCTCTGGCTATGGAGGGACCTCTTTCACGAGTCAAGTCCCTGAAGAAGTCACTCCGTCAGTCATTCAGGAGGATTCGCAAGAGTAGGGTGTCTGGAAAGAAACGCATGTTGGTCAGCAGCCCATCCAGTAAAGTGAGTGCGCGGGGGGCGGGGGGGGGATGGAGCACCAAACTTTATTTTAATGTCCTGGAAAAGGGCGGAGCCACCAGACATCCAAGTTCAATGTAGTGGAAAAGGGCGGAGCTACCAGACAACCGAGCTCAATGTAGTGGAAAAAGATTGAGAGATATTGACCTCATTTATATATCAGAAAGGGGTGGAGCCAAAAGACAAATTTGCATAAAAGGGATGATGGTACAGACAAATAGCTATTTATATAATTATATTTGTTTTAATCACTCAGGACCGACCTATGAGGGGTCGGCTATTATCTTGGCAGTTACTACTCAAGTAACGATTTCTTCTTTCGCAGACTTCAATAATAAACATTCTAGTTTTTCTACTTGTGGCCTGTTTGCACTGTATATCTGATCCTTTATCTAATTACTAATCCTGTCATGCGTTTCTGAGTATTATACGCACGCGTTCTGTTTCTGTTGTTCTTCAGGTCCAGGAGGCTAATGCTCAGCTAGCAGAGCAAGATGCTGAAGTGACGCCGGTACAGAGACGGATTGAGCCCCGTTCAGCTGATGATTCGTTATCTGGGGTGGTTCGCTGCCTCTGCTTTGCCGATACCTTCCTTAGAGACGGTATAAGCAACATCTGCATTGCACTCTGCAAGTGATTCGTACTGACAGTATTCACAGATTTTCACCAAAAGGAAGGATTTTAGTACAGATTATAAGGACTCAATTCCAAGTAGAAATTGAGAATTTGATTACTTTAAATATTCAAGGACACCAGAAGTATTTTGTTTAAACAAACAAACTTGATCATCTGTTTTTTTTTTTTTTTTTTTTTAATTCAAGCATGTTTTTGCAGTAGCGTTTTCCTTGACTGTTGTTAATTCGATACATTGATGATTTCTTGCTCAGAAATGTTCATTCAAGATTCAAAGAACTTTATTAATCCCAGAGGGAAATTGCTTTTTCAACGACCGCCAAAATGATAATTAAAATTGTTCCATTTATTATTGCATTTTCTTGTTCTCAGGCTGCAACTTGTGCTTTCTTTGCTGTATGATTTTGTTTCATTTGCAATTTTGCAAACTGAGTGCATTTGTAAAAGCCAAAAACGTTCCCATAAGCTTAAAAATGAGCTGCTAAAAGTCCTTTTGGGCTTGTGTTAAATTATCCCTAGCCATTATCTCCTTTTTTTTTTTTTTTTTTTTTTTCTTCCCCTTTTAGCATAAAAAAACAATCTGCCATCACGTGTACAGGTTCAGACCAGTTGAATACAGAATAATGCAAATAAGATGTTTCATGGTGATGAGAACAACTGCAAATGAAACTGTTGCCATCACGTTTCTTATACGGCAGAATCTGACCCGTTTTGACATTGACCACTGAACGCCACATGGACTTTGTATTTGCATTTTAAATTTTCGACAGCGAGCGTTACTGTGCACAAAAAAATGCAAATACATGTTTTGCAGTCGAATTGAATTGTGTCAGATTATGTGCATGCATTAGGGGAAATGAAGTCGAATTAACATTTGAATGAGGTCTGGGGAAACTGCTCTTATACTGTAGAAGGCTGCAGAGACTCACCCATACTGGAGTGTTTCACTGAAAGTGATTATGCTGGAGTTGGACGCATGTCAGATCTTTGTCTGGACCACACACACCCAGGCCATTTTGTCTTCAACATCTGCATGTTCTTTTAAATCAGGCGCTTGCACAATCCAGGTCCAATGGCTATCTGGCAGGCGATATTACTCCAAGGAGAGATTCCATACAATGCGTTATTGTTCGTTTAATGTGGTAAATCAGTCTGATGTGTAATCGGTCCAAATTTATTGTGGTGTTTAATGGTTATTGTTTTTGCATGGTTATACAGTCCCAGGGTCATATGATTCTGCTGGCATAGTATTAAAGTTCAAATGAGCACGTAGGGGCACGTAATAACGTCCATTTCTTTTAAGTGTTGGACTGTTTTACTAGGGAGACGCCTGAAGTTTTTCCGTCCTGAGGAGTAATTTTTAATTTCATAAAAAATTTTTTCTTTTCCGTCTCGTTCAGGAACGCATCACGGCCCGACCATGTGGGCTGGGACGAATTCAGGCTGTGTGTACGCTTACGCCTTGGACGTGCCTTCACAGGAGAAGTTCTCCGAGCGAAGTGTGGAGGCTTTGCTGGGGAAAGAGATCCAACTCATGCACAGAGCTCCGGTCGTGTCCATTGTCGTGCTGGACGGCAGGGGAAACCCTCTGCCCGAGCCCTACGAGGAGTCAAGAGACCTGGCCAAAGCTCCGGATATGCAGGGCAGCCATTCGGTCCTGATCGCCTCTGAGGAACAGTTTAAGGTGAGATGATGTAGGACGTGGAGGGGGACACTGATGATTAGACACAGCCAGGGAAATGAACTTAGTAAGTTTCTGTAGTCCTGATTCAAAAATATTTTTTGAGGTACAATAAAACTTTCCTCCCACAGTCCAAAAACATGCAGATTAGGCTAACTGGCGTTCCCAAATTGCTCATAGTCTGTAAATGTGCGTGCGTGTGGTTGGGAATAAATACAAAATGGGAATAAATACAGTGGTCACCATTGGATTCCATGGTCCCTGGTTGGGCTACAGATGTTCTGGATGGATGGAAAAGTTATAGACCTTTCATTTCTTTGTAAGTGTGCACTTGTGGGTTTTTATATACAGTAGATCTCATGGTATCTGTCAGACAATTTCTCGTGGATTACGTCTCATCACCTTGTAAGACGAAAGTGTACAAACATTGCTCATGTTGAATGATGATTGGCACTTGGTTACAACCATCATTCAGCCATGCAGCTTTCCTCCTGTACTATTTCACTTCAGTGCCATGTGGCAGATATTTGTTCAGTATCTCATCAATATAAGGTCAGACTACAGTGACCCCTAGCTCATTGTTTTTCCATTCAAAATGTAGCTTTTTTATTTTTTTTAGATCCTTAGTTGTCGTCACATAAACAACTCGAGAACATGTACATTGTTCTGTAATCACGTCTCGTTTGTTGCAGGTGTTCACTCTGCCGAAAGTCAGCGCGAAGACCAAATTCAAGCTGACCGCTCATGAGGGCTGCCGTGTACGGAAGGTGGCTCTGGTGAACTTCTGCAGTGCCGCTTCTGAGGACTACAGTGAGAACGGTCTAGTGTGTCTGACCAACCTGGGGGACGTTCACGTGTTCAGCGTGCCCGCGCTGAGGCCGCAAATGAGATACGACTGCATCCGCAAGGAGGATATAAGCGGCATTGCGTCCTGTGTGTTCACCAAGACTGGGCAAGGTGACGAGCTCATGAAAACATATTCTCATTTCAGAAAGAGTGTGTGGGCTGTTATTGCTGACGGTATCTTGTCCTCGTCCATTGACAGGGTTTTATCTGATCTCACCGTCGGAGTATAAACGTTTCTCTCTGTCCGCGCGGGTTATCACTGTACCTCAGTGTTTAGTGGAGGTGGACCGGCCTCCCGAACCTTCTGAACACGAGTATGTCACAAAAGACTTGTAGACTTATTATTATGATTATTATTAAATGTCCAACCAGCATAGATTTGTGTTTAATTCCCTATTGCGCAACCTTTCCAGTTTGTGTACACCAGGACTGCCTCAAGCCAACGGCACATACAAGACCCAATCACCAGGAGGGAGCAAATCTTCAGAGCATGCAGAAGGTGATACAAATCTCCTAGTACATGGTGTGTGTACGTTTGTGATGTGTTGCAATATGTCTGGAAATCCATGTTGTTGTTGAAGTTCAGTGCATTAACACAAATTGACTTGTTTTGTTTTTATCTCTCTAATATCAGGCATGTTTGAGGAAATGCAGAGTGCTTTATCCTCCCCTGGCTTGGATTCCCTAAACAGCAGCGCTGATATCACGCTCGACACAACAGGGGAGCTCACTGTGGAGGATGTGAAAGATTTCCTAGTGTGAGTCTTTGGCTTACAGACACTCTGGCAGATGCCACTTACGTGATCCTGCTATAGTATTGTATTGGCACTAAAGCACACTGTAGCATTGTTTTTGTTTTTCACTTTCATCAATATGGATGTTTGTACTTGTGCAGGAGTGTGGATGAGGCCGAGAATAACCTGAGGAACATGAGCGAAGAGGACGGACGACTACCAAGGATTTTGATCAACTGATGGGTGTTGACATCTGGAGGTGAGTTCGACTTAAAACTGAGACCTTCTCTGTTAGATCTTTCTGGTGAGTGCTCTTGCTCATGGATAGAGATGAGCGGGGGTGGGGGGGGGGTTGATTCTACACAGAGTGTTTGACTTTTTTTTCCCCCCCCAGTCAAAGATCATTCAGTCACATTGAGCTTTGATTACAGAACACAATATGGTGGCCAGTTCGTGCTCCCAGAGCCGCTTTTTCACACTCTGAGTCCAGGATTATGGCTGTACCATCAGGGAAGAAAACCTCTATAGATGTGATAACCTGGTGATTCAGTACATTCAGGTGGTCAGCTGACTTCATTTGATTCTCGACCTGAGTAACTGATCAACCCCAGATCATAACACTGTCTCCAGAGACTTGTACAGTGGACACTATGTATGATGGGAGCATCGCTTCATGTCCTTCCCTTCTTGATTTTTTTTTTTCCCCTCTCCAACTGTGTTTCTGCCACAAAGTTAACGGTTCAAACGTATTCATCCAGGTTTTGATAATGTGCTGAGTTCCTAACCTAGTTCCAGTAATTATAAATCTCCTGAGTCGTTTTCTTTGCTTGATGCACCCAAATAATTTCATCCTTCTGAAACAGTGTTTTTTTTTTTTTGTCCAGGCAGTGTATTTGGGATCTGAGCAGGGGTCTGATGTGTAACTGTGCCAAAAAGCTGTTTGTTGTGTTTGTGTGCACACGCGAGATGGCAACTCCCTGCCGTTGTTGTGCATGAACAAACATTTTGTTTAGTTTGGCACACCGATAACTAAAGAGTGCAGCTTCTTGCCTTTCCCCCCCGTTTTTGATAAATGAAATGCGATACAGCTGTCGGGCCACACAGACGGAAACAGATGGCGCTTACAAGACTGGCTGAAACTAAACAGTCTTGAATGCTGTATGTTGTAACAGAAGTTGACTTTTTTTTTTACTTTTAACTAGCTAAAAGCCAGACTGGGCCATGTTCTCACCCCATCAGCGTTAGCGTGGCTCAGTGTTACAGACTGCGAATGCTGGCACTCACGAGAGCATCTGCCTCTCGCGTTCCTTCTGTCTCCTTCCTGATGTCCTACAGGCGTCTGCTTTCCTCCCTTTTAAATCCCGCAGACGGGTTTATTGCTGCACGATTAAAATGATCGTCTTTATTAAACAAAACATTCTGAAGTTTCCCCAGACTGAAATGGTGATTTGCAGTCCTTTTTATTTCAACAGACTTTAAAAGGGAAAAACAGTTTTTTACGTTTCCTGAATCTGGATTTTTCACCCCGAGGAAGGTTCTGTTCTAGAGAAAAACGGGCTGTTTCCTCCCAGTGGACGTGTTGGGAAGTGCAGGAGAAATGTGGGAAATAAACAGCAATATATAAAAGGCTCCAAGTCTTTCAGAGCGGTAGGAAGATCTTATATCATATAAAGGGGGCAGGCAGTAAACCACCGTTTTTATTGATTAAAAAAAGTGAAACATTTTACTTTAAAGCATGATGATACATTTGCTCAGAGCTGAAATAAAGCAGAATGCTTGTACAAGTCTTCTCCAACTTCTATTTTCGAGTACCTAAATCCCTTAAAAATGTGTTGCTGTGCAAATGGCATGGAGCTGGTCAGGACTGTACGGGGACGTGGGAGTAACTTCCAGTTCCTGTAATGTGCAGTGGGCAGAATCTGATCATGCATTGTCCCGCAAAAAGAGAATGTGTTTGAACAAACCAGGCCATTTTTCCAATTTAAAGGAAAGCGACATTTTAAAAGGAGTTCCTGTGAGGCCGGGGCTTCAGACACGTATACTTAGCATACTAAAAGAAACTTTCTACCTTGATGGTGTCCAAGCTCTAGTGAAACACTGGGATAATTGCATTAGTGTATCAGGGGATTATATAGAGAAATAAAATGTTTCTACTCAAGTCCTGTTTATACTTAAACTCCTCATATTTCCCCCTTATTTTATTTATTAGAAATGCACATGGGAAGCCTGAAAACAGGTGAGAATTACTTAATGTCGTTTCTGGTTCCTGCTTTCTGATTGGCTAGGGAAATGCACTTCCTTAAAGGGGAGTTCAGGGAGCTGTTCATTTAACGCTACAGACACTGAAATGGTGAGTTTGGGAAAGGATTGAAACGGCAAGAAAATCAAGCATGCTAGAACGCATGATCCGAGTCGTACCCTTTAAATCAAATTAATATATTTTTAAATCTTGTACAAACTTGTTTAAAAAGGAGTATAATAAGTGACCTTTTAAAAAGACTGAAGCTTTCACTATGCTGTGAGAAATGCATTTATATTAATTAGATGCATTTTCAAGCACCATGTTCTGTGATCACTTTTGACACCCACACTTGATCACAGTCGAGGGCTGTTTGGATGCTTTAGAGTTGGAGAGCAAGTTTTCCAAATTGCTGCACTCTGTTCCATTTGAAGTGGCTTTAAGATTGAAATATAATTGGACTTGAAAAGACTGATTCTTTTTTTTCTTTCTTCTTTTCTTGTCAATGCTTACGTTTTTAATGACTTTGTGTTTCCAGGGCTGGTGGTGGAAATTCCCTCATTATTTGCAATTGGACCTTGATGAGGAGAATAACTTCAAGAAGCAGATGCTGCACTCTTTCTTCTCTTTTCACTCTTTCACCCTTGCCCTCATTTTCTCCAGTATTTTATTCTCAGCCAACAGATCTGTGCGGTGTACAGCCTCCCTCTCTCTCTTGCAGGAAAGAGGCTGTGGGAATACATGCACTGACCACATCTTCTGTATTTTTTTCCCTACTGCACACATTCCTTTTTTTCCCCCCTTGTTTCATGATGCCACTTTGCTTATCCTTTTACTGTTTGCCAGTAAAGGGGCATGACACGAGTCTAAAATGTTTGTTGCTTCTCAGCAGCCTTATCAACGCTATCATTAATACTGTGATGGTTTCTAACCACGAATCAGGAGGCCATTGAAAAGTTCAGCTTATGGACCCTGTGGGTTTGATTAGAATCTTGTGGCTTTCCTTTTTAATGTCTCATGTAACCACTTGCCATTGTAAGTAACATTGACGATTAACTGTGAACTGTAGTATCTGAAGGAGCATGGTATAAGTATTAATCATTAATCAGTGAGTTTTAATTACTCCTGTATACTTGTAACCATATTAACAACAATGAAGGGAACTAATAATTATGGATTTTTCCGTGTTAACATTTGATAGAATAATTTTATACTGCCTATAAAATTTTGTAATTTTCTTTTTATTTTTAGATTTAGTAAATAAAGGCTTTCTAACAGCATTTCAGGGTGATCAATCTCACAACAGGTGGGTTTTGCGTTAATGGAATAAAGGCGGTTTATATGGTTGACGCGATCTCGAGTGAAGCCAATTTAAAGTACAAATGATAAAAATCTGTTTTGGGAAAATCAAGGATTTATTATTATTATTTTTTTTTTAAAAGAATGCGAAAAAAAAGTTTTCCATTACATTTTTAATACACGGCTAGAACTTGTTGAATTTACTCTGCCCTCATGTTTTTTTTTCACGTGTAATTCTTTTTAATATCGGCACGACCTCACTAATGTTATTGATTTTTGTGTATATTTTTTCTTTACTATAATGCTACACCTCACACCTAGCCTGTGAATTTGTATTTAATTTGTGTTCTTGTGTAGAAATGTTCTTGTAGATATACCCAATGCTAATGAACTCTGTTAATAAAGTATTTACTCATTTTAATTGAAATTTTTGAGCATCTGATCTACTGTACAGCACATTCAAAAGTAAAAAGGCATTAATGGTTCTAACATTAATTGGAAACACAAACGGCATTTTAATATATGGAAAATACTCAGTGCTAAGATAGACTTGCCTTTATTTACAAGTATAGCTTTTTTTACTTACATTGTTGTGACTTAGAATTACAAACACGCTTTAAGTTAAATGTCACAGATTAAGCAAAGATGCTCAATTTAAATCTAGTGCTGCAATCAGATTTTTTAAAGTGATTTTTGGAATGTAATCGCACTATTCACATGCAGTAGATTTCATGTTTAGTCTCGGGCCCAGAAGTAGCCTCTACCACCTTTCTTTCTAA
This sequence comes from Clarias laeviceps, assembly GCA_030014305.1. NCBI lineage: Eukaryota > Metazoa > Chordata > Actinopteri > Siluriformes > Clariidae > Clarias > Clarias laeviceps. Next base: position 19,208,221 of record JAQMYJ010000023.1, read on the forward strand.
CAAACCTTAAGGTGTACAACTGCTTTCTATACATTACTGGGCAGAAATCTTGAGTCATTATTTCTTTATATTAGGTTAAATGTAGACTAAAGAAATGAGGAAAAACAGGCTGAAAAGTGCTTAAAGATTTAATTTAAAAATGGTTTGTTTATGTAACAACTACATTTCCCTTCTCGTCTGTTCCAACCATTCAGCATCAGCAGTATACTAATCACCGGCCAGATCATCTGATGTTTTAACATTCCTCTGAAACAGATCAGGGACTGGACTGAAAATAACGAGACGACCAAAAAAAAAAAAAAAAAGTCCTACATTATGCCTGGAGACCTATTCCTCAAGACTACCTTAAAAATATAAGAAGGTCGGTCTGTCTCTTTGGGTGCAAAACATGAAGAAATTAGGGGGCTCAAGACTTTTGCACAGTACTGTAAATTCTATAGGTTGTAGTAACCGAGTGCGCTTGGAAAAATGACAAACTGAGGGTTTTGTGACGGTAAACATGTTTTTAAACTAGAATCCTCATGAAGAAATGTTCTTAAATGTTAATTTTTCCAAATAATTGTAAAGTAATTACACAAGTAGGAAATATTTATCCATGTCACCTGGACACTACACGACAGGATGCAGTACTGTATTGGGAAGTGTCTCACCATGTCACACACCTTCTTAGAAAAATATATACATGATACACACTGCAGCAATTTACAAAAACATTTCAAAAACCCTCAGTTGTTGTCACCCTCATGCTCATCCTCCTCCTCTTCAAGTTCCTCCTCTTCCTCTTTATCAAAGTACCTTTCTTCAGCATCATGACTTAAAATGTCCAGGTTGTCGTAATCTGGGTTCTCATCCACTTCGCTGTAACGTATAAAAGAGTAGATTTATCACGTGTAAGCCGAGGTACACAAGAAAGAAAATCCTAATCATGTTAAAGGTAAATATTTACAGTGGGGGAAATAAGTATTTGATCCCCTACAGATTTTCTAAGTTTGCCCACTTACAAAGAAATGAAGGGTCTA
>JAQMYJ010000023.1:19218027-19234786 GCA_030014305.1 Clarias laeviceps
GAATGGCAGTATAGACCCTATAGAGAATGGCAATATAGACCCTATAGAGAATGGCAGTATAGACCCTATAGAGAATGGCCGTATAGATCCCATAGAGCATGGCAGTATAGACCCTATAGAGAATGGCAGTATAGACCCTATAGAGAATGGCCGTATAGATCCCATAGAGAATGGCAGTATAGACCCTATAGAGAATGGCAATATAGACCCTATAGAGAATGGCAGTATAGACCCTATAGAGAATGCCGGTGAGTGAGTGAGTGTAAGTACTTGTATTTTAGAAGAGAATCTAAATTCTATTTTCTATTCTAAAAGTGTTTATTTCCATTCAATCTTTATTTTCTAGTGGAGCTACAAGTCTTGTAGGAAAAGGATTTCAAAGTAATTAAAACTTGTGCTGGTGATGTCTGTTTGTGTGTAATGTTTCCTGACTGTATGAATGTTATCGACTGTACTAAGGATTGTTAAATATACTATAATTGTTGCAGTTGTAAAAAGTCAGAAACACAACACAGTAAATATTTCCTTTTGATAAAAATGTTTATCTTTAGATGACAGAGTACCGCTCAGATCATTGCACAATAAAAAGTTATAATACAGTGTAGAAATTGTATAGCCATTGAAATACCTCCCTTGCATTACATCTGAGCCATATCAAAGAACTCAAGACAAAATTATTGCAAACAATTTGCTTTAAGAAATAAAGAATAAAAGACTCAACTTTCTTCCAGGAAAGAATAAAGAGAAATGCTTAGATTAGTTATTTAAGGAGACTAGGTTGCTTGATTGTAGAAGCCGTAGTTTCCATGTCACCGAAGTGATTTATATCATTTAAGCATGTACACACCAAATCCTTTTACTCATTTCCATCCTTTGTTCATTCATTCATTCTTTAAAAAAAAAAATCTCAACTCTTGTTTTTTTTTTTCTTCAATTTTTTTTTCCAAAAGTCACGGTGCTGGTAAAAAAAAAAGAAAAAAAAGAAACCATTTTAAGAGCCATGTAAATTGCCTGAACATTAATTGTCCAGTATTTAAATAAGCCATTAAATGCCATTAAAATATTCTACCAGCCATGATTTTTGCTTACACCTAAGTTGCTTAAGCTATGATCACAAAGATACAGATAAAATATTGCATTAGACAATGAATACGTCGATCTACAAAGAGGAAAACCCAGACGGCCCATTGCAGTCCAGTGCAGGTAGATATTCTACAAATTAAAGCTCAAACATCAAAAACCTCAAAAACATTCATGTATTTTTTATTTTTTTTACCCAATAACATGCAACAGTTTCACGTTCTGAATCAATTCAGGATTCAAAAATTGAGAAAAACTGATGAATAATCAGTGGTCAAAAGCATTATTAAGAATCCGTTATTTGTATTCATACGTTCATGAAACTGGATATAAATAAGTGTCAGAATGAGCAGAATTGAATGTTTTTATAATTAAAGGAATAAGTTAAATGAGTACCTTAAATAACGTAGCCTGTATGGGTGTTTCTGTCACAATGGGCACTTAAATTGTTGCATAAATTCATCGGCCAGTAAAGAGATTTCTTTTATGAATCAAACGCTACAGCATCTTTTATTGGAATGTCCTTGTTGAGAGCACGTCGGAGTTTTCAGTCAATCATTACAGTTTTGTGTTAAAATTGTCTTAAAGCTGTGTTTTTATGGTATGGGAAACAATTTGAACTACAGTAAAAGTTCAACCTATAAGATAGACAGCAATATAACAGGGTAAGTTTTTTAATCATTGAAAAAAAGGGATATTTATTTGCTTACAAATAGTGTTGATAGTGTATGTAGTGTATTAATATTATTATTATTATAATTATTGTTATTATTATTAATGGAATATGATGTTACTGAAATACCAACCAACAAGTGCTTTTATTGTTTTGGAATAATTTACGAACAGTTCAGCCTTTATGCAGATAAAGTTACTTGTTTCAATATCATCTGTTAATCTGAGATCAATATCAAATTACCTGTTTATGGAATATCATGTTTCAAAATGTTCCATTATTTTACATACTAGTCCATCAATTATATATTCATAAAGAGTATTTTTGTATATAAAGCTCCCTTCTTCCTTTTTTTGTAGTTCATACTGTATATATGGGCTTCCTCTAGGCTCAACAAATGGTCTATTATACCATATATACACACACACACACACACACACACACACACACACACACACACACACACACACACACAGTGTATATACAGTGTATAAACACACACAGTCAGCGAAAAATCTATTACACCTCAGGAAAAAAGAAAATATTATGAAGTATCAATATAATATTAATAATTTTATCATAATATTATCATACATATCAATATATAACCTCTAGCAATAAATTTAGTATTAAAATCTATATAAACACATACATACATACATACAGTTATAATGGTATATAGAACTTTTGTTATGTATAGAGTTTGAACAATACAGCTTACAAGTAATAATTTTTTTTATTTATACCCAAACTATATCAACACCCATAAATTTTGAGGATAATATCTTTTAAGAAAACTGTGAATCAGATATCTGGAATTTATTTTGGGGAAACAAATGTCTAAATACACTGATCAGCCTTAATATAACAATGCAAAACACCATGATATTGTTTAATTTCAGCTCTGTGCCCACCGGGTCATAACTCTGGCGCTGTGCTGTGGTGTCTGGCACCAGGATGTTGGCAGCAGCTCCTGTGTGCTGTGGATTGCGGGGTGGGGCTTCCATGGGTCAGATTTTTTTGTCTGGCGCATCCCATCCGACTGATATGTTGGGAATTTGAAAGCCGGATCAACAACCCTGAACCTTTTTCAGCAGTTTGTGCTACATTGGCTTTTGTGCGTGATCGGTCCGGGCAGGCTGTCTTTTGGTGCCCCGCAGGAATACAGTAGATGAGCCTTGGGTGCCCATGACCCTGTCACCAGTTTACTGATACAGTATATAATTGATAATCAATGTTATTCAAATAATCTGGAGGTGGTGTTAAAGTTATGGCTGATCGGTGTATAAAAAGACTTGTTGTTGTTATGTTTTGTTCCGGGTTGATTTGTCTCTATGTATAATTTGTATTTCAGTATCGATATTGAAAAAGACATCACATTATACTGTCATCTCTCTCTCTCTCTCTCTCTCTCTCTTTTCTAAAAGTTTTGCACCAAAAAGGCTCAAGTAACACTAACATGTCATGGTAGGTATAGAATGTGTCATGAATGTAAGACCCTGTCTACTACTGGAGGTGAATTTTAAACCAGCGACCAAGCTGACAATTTCCAGACCAGGACCTTTTAAATAGCTCTATTTTTAAGGTTTAAAGTGCCCACAGCTGTAGAATCACCCATGTGCAGCATTTCTTTTTTCATATAAACTTCGTCTCTCTTTACTGAATACAAATCTTGAGAAACCGCTGTCAAAGCTGAAAGGTAAACCAGATCACTTTCACGCTTAAATAAACCCTGTCCGAAAAAACACTCTGGCGTAAGACAAGTTCGAAAATTATAAGGAACGAACTGTATCTATAACGACCTCTATTGTCCTTCGCATGCACACTGTCTGCGCCGCACAGCCGAGGGTCACGGAATGCCGCTATTCAATGACGTGATGGACGTAACGTGAGTGAATCCTTACTAAAGACATTGAGATGAATCCGATTATGGAATAAGGTCGTGTTCTAGTGAGATGCTCGTTACTATGTTACGTATAAAACGCGAGCAACCTAACAGGGTAGGTCAAACTTACATAAACATTTACAGTGTATTGCACTCAGGCTACAGATAAGTCGATGTTTGGTTGTCACTAGATCTACTTCAAATATGTCGCACCCCGCGTCCCAATAGAAAAATAAAAATCATCTCAGTATTAGAAGGTCTAAATAGACTAGAATTGTTCCCACTGCTATTCGATTAGAAAATGTACATTCACAAGAGGACAACAAAAGACATTTCAACTTGAATTTCAAATTGATATGTGCAAAAAACATTAAAGATCTCTATAAAAATATGTGCATATGAATAGATCTATTTTCTTCACCAGAACAATATTTCCTCAATTTACAACATATGCTTTAATAAAGTACAGATCAGATCATGTACAGTTCTCTTGTATGTTTTTTTGTTAATATATTCTTTTTTTTTGTTTTATTTAATCTGTGTATCCTTCTGCAGAAACAGCAATATTAATGACAAGATGGATAAAGAAATGAAAGAACAAAAAAGAAAAGCCATCACACATCCTGAACTCGAATCAATGTGATTGAGCAGTGGGAAGAAAAAGAAAAAAAAGTAGAAGAAGAAGAAGAAGAACCAGAGTTCCGTATGGAAACCTGAAATTGCATATCCCATCGTGCCCGATCACGCTCGTATCAAAGTTGCCATTCCAGGCTGGCTTACATTATATTATACTGTACATCTCAAAAAAACAAACAAAAAAAAAACAACTTTGGCTATTGAATAAAGTGTTCGCTCCTCCACGTCCAAAACACCTGCGTCGTGTGTGAACGCGCCTGAAACCGTCATCCGTATCACTGAGCAGTCCTGTTTACTGTGCTGAAATCTGTGGACTCCTCCAGCGCGGCGTCGTAGCGAGAGGGCTGTGCAGACGGGCTGCTGTCACGCAGGACGCAGGAACCGGAGTCTGACTGGCGGAAGGGGAACCGTGGGAGAGAGAGATATTCGCCACAGTGTGAGGGCTGCCTCTCCACTTTGATGAGAGGCTGACTGGGGAGTTGGTGCTCCAGGAAGTCCAGGGAGTCGCGCTGCAGGGCCAGCTCGTAAGACGGCGTCCGTCGCCGCAGGAGTGTGCTCTCGGACAGTTTCTTCATGGACACGAGAGACAGCGGGAGCACTGTTTCCATAGGGGGTTCGACAGAGATACACGGAGGACTCATCTTCTTCTTCCTCTGGATGTGAAGCGATTGTCCGCGCGCGGGCAGGTACCTCTTTTCACCAACTCCCTGCTCGAACGCGCCGTCGTCTGCAGAAGAACAGATCTCAATGGAGTGCCGCCGGTGATCCTCGATGCAGCAGGGCTTGTCCAGAAACCCCCTGCTGTCCACACAGAAGAACTTGTCTTTAGAACTGTAGTGAGTAAGATTAGTGGCACTCGTGCAGTTCTTCACAGGCAGTGGCCACTGTGTGACGTAGGGGGACAACGAGTGGCAACGCCCCTCCGCCGGGACTCCGGCCCACAGCCGGGCTGAGCTGTTGATGTGATGGACCTCCTCGTCGGCTGGGTCGACTGAGTCAAACATGGAGTCGCTGGGGCTGCTGCTGGCCCGGCTGGATGGTCGAGAGGGAACGATCCTCTGGTGCTGAGGGTGTTGGAGGGGGCAGACACTGGGCATGTGGCAATAAGTGGGTAAGAAAGGAGACATCAAGGGGCTGCTGGGGGCGGAGATCCGCGGCACCTGGTGGGTGACACCGACTGTTGTATTCCTAATATGTTTGTCCAGGTGTCTTTTAGAGTCACTCATCTGCACATCAATCGAGTCGTTCTTGATCGCTTCCTGAAATAAAAAAAAACAAAAGCATGGTGTAAGTAAAACTAGACAAATCTAAAAATAATAATAATAATAATAATAATAATTTGAAAGACAGATGGACTCAGTGCACCTGTCTGCGTAGAGGTCTGCCTGAAACATGGAGGGGAGACGAGTTTGGACTGGGGATCCTCGGCATACAAATACTAATATGGGGCTGAGGATGAACGTCAGGAACCTGGAGCAAGGAATGACCTTCACACGGCTGCGAGTGGATCGAGGTCACCGAGCCTGTATGGAAAATCATTCCACCGTCTTCAATTTTAGAAACACACAAATACAAAAACAAAAAGTTAATCAAGACCGAAAAGTGGTAAGTACCCAATTCTAGGTACGCTTGAGTCGGCTCCACTTCCTGCAAAGGGTACGGTGCGCTGGCCGGCCTCACCGGCCGAAACATGTAGCTGTCATTAGGCAAAGAGTGCATCCTGGACACTGACATCTTTCGTGGAGATAAGAAATTCCCCTGAGTTCTCTGCATCCGTTCATCCTGCACATGAGAAACATAATCCTCTTTAATCTGCCTGTTACATACAGTAGTAATAACGTCCATTTTACCCGCTACAGGGAATCCAAGCGACATATTAAAGCAAAGCTCACTGTTAAATTACGGCGCTGGAGCACTGATAATGTCCGTGTCTCTTTAGGTATTATACAGAAAGAAAAACAAAACACATTCATTAATCCTGGGAAGCAGAAAGTCTTCACAAGTCTGTGCAATTTCCGATCTTTAAATTGAACAAAGTAAAGATCAGCACGACATCGGCTAAATCTTTTGATAGATCTAGTTTTTCATTACGGCAAAAACAGGCTGTTCAAGGTGACGCGAATCAGACATGTTCCTACAGTCCACAGACTGCAGCAACAGTTTTTCTCTTTGCACCAACTTCAAGCTTAGTTTCTTAACCAGGGAACCAAACACACACACTATTAAGTAATGCAACATCTAGAACTTTCCATATAATGCAAGTTCATTATGCAGTAATGTTCATTATCAGTGAATTATCCGGTTTCAAAAAGTTTCATAGTTACTGTATATTTACTCAGAATGCGATTTTCATCACATTTATTTATACAGGGTGGGTGAAAAGTAACTAGGCGTTAAAAATTATTAATAAAGTCCATATTTCAGGTATAAATTTATTGAAACAAAGTGTATGTGTACTTTATTAAGTAGGAAAATTAAAGCAAATCTTTAAATTTCAACGTAGGCACCAGTGGCGTCAACTAGTTTCCTCTAACAGCCGGGGATGGAACGCACACGTCTTCTATAGGAAGTGGTTTGGAATATTGCTGAGCACCTCCTGAATCCGCGTCTCCATGTCCCCCAGCGTGCGAGGTCTTTGTCCTGTACATCTCCTCCTTTGCGGAGCCCCAGAGACAAAAACCTCACATGACTGAGAAGATCTGGACTTCTTCAAGGCTGTAGGAGGACGCAAAGCAAAACGGAGCGGTGCACCACCATGGGGTGGCGCTCCGGTGATACTACAAGCTCTATATCCAATAAATATTACCTAGTTTAATTTTCATCCAAACTGTAGAGCTGAAATTTTTTTTTATGACTTGTAACAAGTTTAGCTCAATCTAGACATCACGTCATTTATCATTTAGGTGTGTGTGTGTGTGTGTGTGTGTGTGTGTGTGTGTGTGTGTGTGGTCAGAGCAGTATGTGCTGGAGAGGACAGACACACACATCACTTGTATGAATACAGTGCTAAAGAATAATGCTTTTTCATTTGATACACATTATATTTACATATAAAATCAGTTGAACAATCCAAAATATTGTCTCCTTGGCACAAGTGAAACATCGCATATACTGTAGTAGCGCCAGCCTGGCAGAGACGTTGCTCACAGACTGCAGCGGGAAACGGTCCAAGTCCACTATAGAGACACATTCCCAGTAACCTTCCAGCACTTTTTTTTCTTCACACATTCGCCAACTCAGCAATGAATTCATTGAAGGTCCACCTAGACTGGGCTGTTCTGCACTCAGCCATCAACCCATCCACAGACATAAATTCGGAAATGTCGCATTCATTGATGTGAAGTATCGTACTATTACATATTCATTTCAAAATCTACAACTCTCTATGTTTACTGTGCAAATGCTGCCCAAACCTCAAGAGGTTTGACACAAACCTCTAGCGGTCTAGAGGAGTCATTAAAGATGATATTGTGAGATTCAGGTGACATACCTGTCCTGGAGAATGTGGCCTTGGCCCCATGTAGGTGCCGCCCCGGCCTTCCGGTCCGCCAGAGCTCATGGCCGAGGCGTTACTGAGACGCCGGGCCATTTCCATCTCCATCTCAATCTCCGCATCCATCTCGGCATCTTCCTTGGCCTCTTTATTGCTCTCCTCGAGGTGCTTCATCAGCACAGCCACCACAACGTTCACCAGCACAAACTGGGCCATCAGCACAAAGGTGACAAAGTACATAGGGGAAACCAAGGGCAGGTAGCTTAGGCATTGCTTATCTTCTGGGGTGCACTCCCTTAAAGTGTCCTGCACGAACACGGAACATCACAGACGCCACTTAATAACATACCGTATAACATTTTGGGGATTCCATTTTTAACATGAATCATTTAAAGCTTTCGTGCTGAACATTCATAAAATACCTTCATTATACCGTTCCAATTGTCCCCAGTTGAAACTCTGAAGAGGGTTAGAAAGGCCATTCCAAAGTTCTCAAATGTGGCATGGCGACTGAATCCCTCACATGGATTATTGTCAGTGCATTCTATAAATAAAGTATGAAAACGCATAGCAACAGTCAAGCGCAGGCTCGCTAAATACATCTCGTGCTGAAGTGTTTCATTTTTAAAGCCTTCCTAATTATAACTGAAATGAGGTGTAAAAAACAGAGGGGGGAAAAAAAGTGGAAAACTGAACTGAAAAATACGCATCTGCCCACAAAACGTGTCAGATTGGATCATTTGCATTATTTTTAAAGTCAAATGAATGAATGCAGTCAGGCTGCCTGTTCTTCAAAACAGACCATAATCCTACCCTTTTCTACCCTTTTTTTTTTACGTTGCTATGACAAGCGTAAGCTCCTGTAAATCTCCAGAGAATAGCAGAGCTCGTTAAACTGCCCCCAACCCCTTCCCGAACAGTAAGCTACAGTCATTTAGGAAGAGCTCTAGATTAACAAGCAAAGCTGCCCTTAGGATCAGTTCCAACCCTCTTCGACCTAAAAATCTAAAATGGCTGGAGATGATGAGCCCCTGAAACCGAAAGTGTGAGTGCAGTCAAGAAACGCAGCACTGACCCAATTTCCCGAAGAGCTCAACGCCGAGCGCGGCATAGATGAAGAACAGGAGCATAAACAGCAAGCCCAGATTCCCAACCTAAAAAGAAAAGAACGCAGTGTTTAAAATGATTTAATGAACAATTAACAACTCTACGGCTTCTGCTCTCTAACTTTCCTTCTCACAAAAGTACACTAATAATGCTATCCATGATGGAAGAAAAAAAGAGGACCTGTGGTAGAGCCTGCATCACAGTGTCCAGCAATGCTCTCATGCCTGTCGCCAACTTCAACAGCTTCAAAACTGTGGAAACAAAGTGACAAAAAATGCATCAAACTCAACATTCCTTCTACTATCCATAGCTGTGAATAAACATGTGCTCATACAACTGCAGTGGTCTACATACACTACATACACTACATACACTCATCATAGACATGAATGTCATGGCAATATTGAGCTTTCAAGGAATTCCTTGAATCAGCCGTTTTCTAGCGAAGAATACAGCAAGATCGATTATTATGTAGATTCTTCGTGCAGCATGAAGAGGGTTTGTTCGACAGCACTCACTGGATTGACCGAAATGGAGCCATTTTCTAAACAACGGAAGTTACCAAGATCGCTTCAAACAGCTGTACGTAAGTACAAGTTATTGGAAGGTGGAGCCACTTTGCCAGGGTCTAGTAGAAAACCCAAACTGTCACCATCAGATGAGCGGAAATTGGTTTGGATGATGAGGAACCACCAAGACACAGGCTTGCCATTAACTGGAAGTTGCTGGAACACCAGTGTCCCTGTCTGCAAGTTTAATACATCACCATGGACTGAAAAGCTGCCATGCAAGAAAGAGAACCCCCCCCCCCCTCTCCTGGGTGTGGAATGAATAATGCAGGCTAATCCAAAACATTTAATTGAACTGTCAATTCTGCCATGAAGAACGGTCAAATATCCAACCAGAATTCTGCCAGAAACTCAATCTGCTAAAGGTGAAGCTTTCTAAGGGACCAAATAGTGTTTAGTGTTCTGTATAGAACTACCGTACGACCCTGTGTTGACTCCAAAATCCCAAAAGAAATTAAAAACTTGTGCACCAAATTCTCTGGCTTTTCTTCTATTCCTTATGTACTGTATGTTGTATAATTGTTCTGCCCCGAGAAAAAGTTCAAAGAATTTAATTGGAAACCCAAAATCACCATGAAATTCATGTTCGTAATGAGTATGAAAACATCTGATCGGAAAATGTAGCGGAATTTGCTAAGAGCTAGGAGACAGGATATCAAATACCTCGGGCTATTCGTAAAACCCTCATGATACGGATGATAGTGGGGTTGATGGGAAGGGCAGCGTTCATCTTGATCTCCTCCAGTGTGATGCCCATGATGGAGAGAAGCACAATGGCCAGATCTAACTGGTTCCACCTGTCAGGAGAAAATCAGCTACAGTTTCATCCTGTTTACAGCCACAACATATAATAAAACATGCATTATCCAAAAACAATAACAATATCAGGAACACAATTCCAGTTTATGAACTCCTAGGATAGAGACCTTAATCTCGGATTCTTTTAGATTGACTGACAAACACACTAAACTCTGACTCTGACTTAATCCGTGTGACTTGGTGTAATGGAAACAAACGATTTATTTAACACTCAATCCATAACCTGATGAGTGTCATTACAATTTCATGCATTATGCATTTGTAATATGTGTTTAATCAGATGCACTGGTTTATGTGTAATCTTAGATTTGCATGATTAACAGGTCATTTCATATTACACTAAAGCCTAATTATAACACAATGGGAACAAACATGATATATTTTTTTTTGTCTATACAAATGTGTTCCAGTTTAATGCAGATGTGAGAATGTGCTTCAGCAGTCAGACTAAATATAAACCAAACCTTGCACTAAAGAATCTGGACCTTTGTGCAAAAAAACATTCAATAGTCAGTCATGAAATTTGACTGACACGATAGAGGACCAGCCACAGACCTCATCACGTGGTTGTACCTGCGGCATACCTGTGGGATTTTCTCTTTTACTCGCCATTATCAGCTTCAAACAAAACTCTTTTCCATTAATCACCCTGACTCTAATCATGATCATGTCACAGTGTTTATAATTATTTTGCTTTTTGGCCTGTAAGTATTGAGCACCAGTGAAGAGATCCTTTATGATCCTGAAGCTTGTTTATCGTCAGTACATCATGATATTACTTTAAATGCTTTTAAATCGGAACAAAGCTATGAATCTGCTCTCCTGATAAAACAGATCTCGATGTTTAGCTGTCAAGGGTTTAATGTAGAAGAATGTTGCGCTTAGATCTCTTCCCCCATCGTCATAATTGAGGATTTCTTTTAGTAACAACATTAGATTCACTTTATTACCGACCACTTTATCATTCTCCGCATTTCCGAGCTGTTTCTTCCACTTGTTCGCTCCCTTGTTCACTTCCCTCCCTATTGTTGCATTTCATGATCATAAAGTCTTGAGCCAGCTCTCATTTCTTTATATTAAGTGAAATGATGTAGATTAAATTAAAGAAAAGGGAACAAAAGTTTAACTGCGACAGGCTACAAAGTGGCTAAAGATACAATTTTTTAAAAACTGGTTGTTTACGTAACAGCCTCATCAGCGACCTCATTTCCCCCTCTCGTCTGTTCCAACCCCTCAGCATTCAGCATCAGCAGTAAACAAATCACCGGCCTGATCATCTACACCTGATTCTTCAATGATTCATAGGTCACTGTGCAAAAAACATTCCTCTGAAACTGCTCCGGTACTGTACAGGGAATGGACTGAAAATGAGACACAAAAATGTCCTTCAGGAAGCCTGGCGAGCTATTCCTCAATACTACACTAAAAAGACAAGAACGTCTGGCCCTTTGGAAGCAAAATATGAAGAAATGACAGAGACAGAGTCAGTACTCAGCTTTTAAACAGTAATGTATAGTACGTATTTGCACTGGTCCTGCTGCTGAAATAAAATCTTCAGATCCGGTTGTTCAATTAATTCTGTCCATCTGGGTTTTACATTCCTGCAACACGTATTCCATTACCACCAATATTTATTGAAGTGTTAGAATTATTGTACTTTGCTTTCCAGGTTTTTCTGCACTACCTGTCTTTGAAGAATCTCCGGAAGCCAAAAGCCACGAGTTTGAGAAGGGCCTCTAAGACGAAGAAGACGGTGAAGACGTAGTTGCAGTACTTCAAAGCTTCCTCGAGATACTGCAACCAAGAAAAGTTTTCTTTTTTGTAAAAATGTAAAAAAAAAAAAAAAAAAAAAAACCTTTTGAAAGAAGTAAGAAAGTATTTGAAGAGAGAGCTGTGACTCACCAGGGGCTGGTTGTAGTGCTCTATGGACATGGTGACCACGTTGATGCAGATGATGAAGGTGATAAAGAGGTCCAGGTAGTGGTTAGTGCACAGTGTGTGGATGTAGAGCCGGGCTGGTGAGTAATCTGCGTAGTAGGGCCTCTGCTGCGCTTCTGTTTTGTTCCGAACACACACACACACACACACACACACACAAAGATACGCAGAACAACATATTCAGCACAGTGTGGGATACATGCGGTACGGCTAATTCAATTCAATAAAAGGTACAGGCAGGAAAGTACTGAGCACGGAAGGAACAGTGCAGCAGAGCAGGACATCTCTGTAACGCTGGTGCGCTATAATGCACTGTTGATTCAAGTCTGAAACGTTAAAGTTGGTATCCCGTGCTGTACTTGGCTCCCAGTCGTGCGTCATGCCTTTGTGATCATGCTGTATTTGGGAACATGCCTTTGTAAACATGACAGTCAATGGCTGTGTGTGTGTGTGTGTGTGTGTGTGTGTGTGTGTGTGCGTGTGTGTGTGGTGTAAACATATCCATGTTAATGATTGTAACTGTTACATGGTGAGTACAATATTTACTACTGTTGAATGATTCTTGATTCATTAGTAGTGTTAGGTTTCACTGTTAAGTTTCATTATTTTCAACTTCTGCTTGGATCCATCTTTCTGAGTCTGCCATACAGCGCATGTTTACTGTTCAACTTTAACCAAATGACAAGAGAGAAAGCAGGACGCTTATAAAACGATGCACATGCAGATACAAGCTAAGACTTAATCCGAGCGAGGAGCCAGACAGAGCTACAAGAAATACGGTTACCGCGTTAAGGTCTGCCAAGCAACATCAATTCCCCTCTCCTTTGACATAAAATACGATGACGGGCCGAATGATCGATCATTTAGGACATGGAACATCTCACCAAGCAGCTCATGCCCAACTTCTTGTACATCCTAAAATGTGTTGACGAAGCTGACGGCTGCTCATAAATCACTCGCCCTTTCAGGGACGGTTCCAGCTTTCTTCTCCCTTTTTTTTTTTTTTTTTTTTTCATATTATTGAGATGTATCATAAAAATGCACTCTGCCAGAGATGTGACTGCATTTCTTAGGCTACTGAGTACCGATTATTTAAATGTCAGCATCAGAGAGTCGGAAGGTTCGTCCTAAAAACAATGTCTCTGACGTTCATGTGCCTCATTGTGATTTGATTACAGCTGAGATTCTGTAGTAGGAACTCTGTTAAATGGACTTCACAAATCAGAGACGCTATACAATTAATCCGCAGACTGTAGAGTAAAAAAATAATAAAACCGTCTGGCTTTTTATGCCGGTCATCGTTACTTAGATACTGTAGCTTTACCTTGAGCACATTTCCCTTATTGACTGCATCATGTAAAACCAGAGCCAATGCTTTTAGCGTCTTTAATTCTCTCATGAGTGGTCTGGATAATGCTGCCCATACTTTCTTTACACACAATGATTCAAAGACTCAGCCGCTGAGACGTTTATGGAGCCAGAGGGAACGTCCATTATCCTCCCTTATCCCCTCCAGCAGCGCCTTGTGGCTCGGGCTAAAATGTACACAGGCCTAAACCCGAGTTAGGAAATCTAATATAAATGTTATTGCTCCCGCCCGTTCACTGTTCTCAAAAAAAAAAAAGACTCGTCTGGCCGCAGACTGCATTTACAGACTCTGGCTCTGACCGACCCTGTGTGTCGAGACCTGTGACGATCATCCTGTCATGCTGTATTTAGTGCTGAAGGATCATGCAAAGGCGAACATGCTGCAGGCCATCACAGTCCAAGGCCACCAACACAAATCGTTAAAGGCTTTCGTCTTTATATGTAATTATTCGCTTCTTTTTCTTTTTTCTCTCTTTCTCTAGGTCTCTGTTTCTCTCTCAGGCTCTGGAGGCAGGCAGTGCTCAGAAAAATAGACTACCGACCAGACCCACAATTCTCCTTACTCCTGCGCCTTTTCTCCAGCAAGCGCTGCCTCTTCTCCTCACGCAGGCGCGCCTCCTCCTCTTCCTGGTCCTGCCGACACTTGTGGAAGTTCTCCACCACCACGCCGACGAACATGTTCAGCACGAAGAAGCTCACGATCAGCAGGAAGGAGATGAAGTAAAGCAGCATCCAGGGGTTGTGGTTACGTACCGGCTTTGGGTGATCGAGAAGGGAGAAATAATTCTTTTAAACATTCAGCACGGTAAAAATATATAGTTTATCAGAATTACAGCGTGATGACGACAAACCTGCTGGTCGACTCCAACAGCGTCCAGGCCATCGTACATAATATTCACCCAGCCGTCCTTACAAGATAGCACAAACAGCGACATGAGAGCCTGAGAAACAGACACACAAGGGGACGGAAATTACAGACGAGTCGCGGATTCCTGGAAATCTAATCGACTTTCAATTTTGGATTTAATCATCAGACGCATTAGCTGATTAGGGATCTAGTTGTCCATTATGGACCCTGTGCATTAAAACTCCCTGATGAGTTTTTATTTTTATTTTTTTCCGGGGCTATTAAACAAAGCTGATTAGAAGATGGAGGCTCTAATGTACATATCGAGCATTACTTAAGTCTTCACGCGCACTCTTACCTGCCCCAAATTATCAAAGTTGTACTTTCTCCGGATCCATTTGTATTTGGCCTGCAGGCAATCCGATTTATTTGTGATGTTCTTTGTGTCCAAACCTTCACAGTGGTAAAACTTGCCTTTGAAGAGCTGAACATGAACAGAAGAAATCCGTTATTCTTGAAAACTTTTAACATTTACGTAGACTTTTTTATTCTTATAGACAACGCTATCACCAGTCTCGCCATCACCTGAACGCCAAGAATGCCAAAGACAATAAAGAAAGCACAGCAGATCAGTACGATGTTCCCAATGGGCCTCAGTGACGTTATCAACGTTTCAACCACCAGCTTCAGTCCAGGAGCACGACTGATCACTCTGCCCACGAGAAAAATACAAACACTTTACTTACATTGGACATTCTCAGCATCTGAATGATTCCTCAGTTCTCTGAACGAAGCTTACGATTGACTGAGATACAGATAGAATGCATTATATATACCAGGACAATTGGGAATATCTAACATGTAAAGAGAAACTGATTTAAAATTGTATTTACTCCAACCCTTTGGAAAAGATACCGACCTTAAAGGCCTGAGCGTCCTGAGGAGACGCAGGACCCTCAGAATACCAAAGATCTTGTTCCCTCCAGTGGACGCCATGGACACCAGGATATCGATGAGTGAGACAAACACCAGCACTCCATCCAACATGTTCCAGGTGCTCTGCAGATAGCTATGTTTTCCTGAAAAGAGGCCAAGAGCCACCACCTACAAGACCAACAAACAGGCAACTCGGTGAGCGCGATCCCGGCACGGTGATGACACTCTGGATATCTGAATCGAAATGAAACTTTGGTACCTTCACAGTCATTTCAGCAACAAATATCACAGTGAATACATAATTGGAAATACTGAGGAACACTCGCTCCTGGAGAAACACACAGAACAGCATAGGGAGGGTTTTTATCACAGCATGACACTGACATTAAAGCATATATAAGTACTGTCAGCTCCAGAAGTATTGGCACCACTGGAAAAGATGGGTATGGCGTATAATCTACTGTGTTTAATGAGTAGAATCTAACCAAAAAAAAGCCTATTAAATGTTAAAGTTTGAGTAAAATTCACTGGTTTTATAATAAAGACTGCACACACACACACACACACACACACACACACACACGCATGAAAACACCGCAAGGCTTCTGTTCTGTGTGAAACACTGTATTTGGCTTAAATTTTTGTCCTATTACCCTCGTGAACATTCTTCCAAAGTGTAAATCTGATGTAAGTGCTGATGATAATGTACACCTACGACAAGGAAAACAATTACGACTGAAAAGAAAGTGAAGAAAGTTCAGGAGGAAAAAGAAAAAAGACTGAAAATGGAAAAGTTATTATTAAGATTATTATGTTTAAGGTGTTTTAGTACATTTGAAAGTGTTTCTTAAGTGTTTTACTGTATATGCATAGAAAGGTGAAATATACACTTAATTTAATGATGTAGATTAAATTAAAGAAATGGGAACAACTGTTTTACTGCGACAGGCTGCAAACTGCCTGAAGATTAAATCTAAAATCTGGTTGTTTCTGTAACAGCCTCAGCTGCGACCTCATTTCCCCTCTCGTCCGTTCTAACCACTCAGTATTCAGCATCAGCAGTTACTAATCACCGGACTGATCATCTGCCATCATCTGCACCTGTTTCTCACTGGCTGAGGACTTAAGTTAGATGTTTTTATATATTTTTTAATGATTCATATGTCACTGTGTGGCTTAACAAACACGAAACACATTTCTCTGAAATTGTTTAGGTACAGGGACTGGAGTGAAAACGAAAAAGTCCTTCAGGACACCTGGAGATCTATTCCTCAGGACTACATTAAAATACAAGAAAGTCTGACACATTGGAAGCAATATATATATACAGTGTGGGCCATTTATATGGATAGACCTTAATAAAATGGGAATGGTTGGTGATATTAACTTCCTGTTTGTGGCACATTAG
>JAQMYJ010000023.1:19236213-19249299 GCA_030014305.1 Clarias laeviceps
TGTAGAAAGAAATAAAAATCAGGAACCATCATGGAGTTAGAAAGTGACCCCAAACTTTTGAACGGTAGTGTATATTATACAGTATATATATAAAATTAGGGGGGCTCAAGACTTTTGCACAGTACAGTATACTGTGTATAACTGGGACAAAAAATTGACAAGCTGACTCTACATATAAACCATATGCACCTGATCTGACTTCCCTGTAAAGTCGGCTTAAAGACAGGACTTGGTAATGAATCTCAGTCATAACCTGGCAAACTGTCTGTATATGAAAGACGTTAAACCTTTTATCCATAGAAATGATCATAAAACCGTAACTGGAACATGTTCCCATTTATATTCTACTTTTGAATATAAATGCTTAAATATTGCATGAATACTTTTATATCCTACGTTCACCTTTTAAGTTAAGAAACTCATGGGAAATAAATGTGAGATATGAATATGAAAATAAATATGTGATTAGTGATATAAAATCGTCTACATGAGACAGAATAGCTACAGTATATGTGTAAAAATGTTCATGTTCACTGTTAAAGCTGTAATTTAAGCACAATGAATAGCCTACATGTTAAAGAATTTAATAAATAAATTTGTCAAATATTTTCTAGGAAAATTTGTCAAATAATACTGAATAATAAGAAATGTGATCTCAATTCTAAAAAAAGAAGAAAAAAAAAAACAAGTCACAAAAAAGTTCTACTGTACGAGTCCTATTTCATAAAGAACCAGGCCGCGGTTGTGCCAGTAATTCTGGTGCTGACTGTACGACTATCACTACTACATATTAAAGTGCTTTCAATAAAAGATGAGGTCATAAGGTTCGAGCAATATAACAGTTGATCTTACCGAGCTGTTGGCCTGAATGTGTGGCCTCTCCAGAGCGATAGTGATGCAGTTAAGGAAGATAAAGACTAAGACCACATGGTCAAACATCTTGTGCGAGATGATCCTCTGGCAAAACACGCGAAACCTACGTCACAGAAACACAAACGCGGTCAAAAAAAAAACCGATACAGTGCACAGCCACTGGGCTTGAAGTGATGAATCAACTCACCTGTTCCTTGGAGAGAATATATAGAGAGACCACTCCTCGTGACTTTTACACCACTTGGGTTTATACGCGTCCAGCACCTTCTTCACGCGGAAACAGAAACTCTGCAGCGGAATAAGAGACTGGATTAAGTGAGCTTCTTACAGCTACAGCTAGCACAGAGCGATACGCTATTTCTGCCTTTTTTTTCTATTTCTCCTTTTTACAGAGGAGAGGCAGCAGCTTGTTGTTTTCTATTTTACAGCTCTTGAAACTCAATTTCAACATCGAGCCTCTTGATTGCTGAGGTGCCATAACACTAGATCATTGGAGAGGTTGCTTTACACCCACAAAAAAAAAAAAATGCTATAAAAAAATTCACAAGCTGCAGTTCAAAGTGCTTCACTGAATTCTTTAGTGGAACAATTAGTCTTGTAACAAGTTAAAGCCATGAGCTGACAGCTTTAAAACATCGCTACAGTCAGCATCGGTTAAGCTAGTGTAGTTAAAATACATTTAGCTAAGCTAATCGAAACCTAACCAATTTGCTCTATTATTGAGAAAAAGGGCGCTTATTTATATTAAAGACTTCTGTCAAGGGAAAGCTGGCACTATACGCTACTAGAGCGGATTAATTATACCGAGTGTACATTTACAGTAGTGTACTGCGACCTCTTCTGCTCATAACACTGAAAGTATTATTCATGCATCAACATATTTAATTTAAGGGCAAAACAAAATGAAATAATTGTGAATAATGGTAAAAAAAAACCTGGGACGATTATGTAAAGCTCATTAACACTCTGGTGAGAAGTACAATTAAGTACATTTACAAACTTAATCTGCTGTAGTAAAACAGACGTAATGTAAATATATCAAAATTCTTTTTGAGCGTATATAAACATTGTGCACGCACAGAAACAGACCTCAAAAATGCATACTGCTTTTCCAATATCTACAAAAAGTAAACTAAGTAAAAATTTATACAGTAGGATGCGTCATGGAATCAGTTGTTTTTTTTAGGGCCCAAGCACAATAGGGTGCAGGTATATAGCAGGAGCCTCGTGTTTTACTGAGAATTCTTTTTTTATGATACATCCTACTGTATTAACCATGCATACTGTACCTACACTTTTACAGGTGTGTGTTTTGCCCTTTGTGTTTTTCACCGTGCGTCATGTGTGCACATTCGGACTAGCGTGTGCTCACAGAATCAGTGACATCAAACAACAAAAAGTTTTGAGCACGTGATTAATTATGAACTGTTTCTCCAGTGGTGAATGCGACCAGGAAGAGATCAATGCGATAATTGCATCCAGTAGTTCTAATGGAAACCACAATGGAGGAGGAAGTAGCTGTGGTTTTTACAACGAAATGGAAGCTTCTCCAGGGTCTCATGGGTTTTTGATAGGCCAGAGTAGAAAATGTGGCATAGCAGAGTACTTTATATTCCATATATTCCGGTACATATAATCCATTGTGTATACTGTATATATTGTTATATTTATATTTTTAGTGCAATTATCTTTTTATTTACTTGTTCTTACATTTTCTTTATTCCTGAGCTACCAAACACATTTTGTTGGATCATTACAATGACAATAAAGTCTCTTTATCTTTACTTTTATATGCTATCCATCTGAGCTCTTGGTTACAAGATGACAAATACAGTTAAACCTTGGATTGTGAACATAATCGTTCCAGAAATGTGCTTGTAATCCAAAGCACTCGTATATCAAAAAATATGATTTCCCCATAAAAAAAATTTAAACTTAGATGTACCCCAAAATATTCATGTAATAACTATTAATACAAAATATAAAGTAAAAATAAAACAAATCAACCTGCACTTTGAAAAGAATCCTACCTTTGAAAAGAACCACAGGATGGGAGACGATTACCCACAAGAGAGAGAGAGAGAGAGAGAGAGAGAGAGAAGAACCATTGGCTCAGTTGTGATCATGCAATGCTCAGCAACTAAGTGTATACTGTACGTATTTCAAGACCTGCTCGTTTATCAAGTTAAAATTTATTTTAAAAATTTGCTCATTTTGCAAAACACTTGCTGACCAAGTTACTCACAATCCAAGGTTTTACTGTATGCTTTAATGTTTAAATAAGGAAATGATCCTGGGAATATTCCTGTAGTTCAGAAGGTATACAGCTTTCCATCACCCTTTATTCATAGCCCTTAATTTACACTATCTACAAAACGTAAAACCATTTCTACCTACTGACAAACCAACCATGCATGAACCTCTCTATATACTGTAACTGTACAGTATTGTGTTTGTTTTGCAGCTGTATGTTTGTTTGCTCACGTCATCTAGATCCTCATCGGTAGAGTCCTCCCGGCTGAGCTCCGAGGGCAGCTCTGTGGACAGGTGTAATGCCCTGCCGTTGCAGTCATGGTACTCTCCTGATGGGCACAGGCTGGGCAGTGTGGGTAGCTCGGGATAGTCCAGAGAACTGGGGTGGTGCAGAGAGCCACCGCTGGCACTTCCGGCTTTTCCCAACATGAGTCCCTCTGGCTCTTCATCCTCAAAGCTGCCTCTTCCCTCACCCAAGAGCAGGGACTGCCTTTCGCCAGATGTGTCCTTCCTCTTCAGACTAGGTGCCCGACTCAGGCCGTTCCAGCTCGACCTGCGGCTGCCCCAGTTACTGCTTGAGCTACATGGGTGGCAGGGTGATTTGCGTGGACTGGCCTGAAAAAAAAATCATTCTATCTATCATCATCTTTCTAATAATTTTTATATTTCCTTAATCAATACGACTTTCCATGCAAGCAGCACCAATTTTAACAAACCTACCTGTGATCTCTGATCGTAACTGCTCGGATCAATGGAAATCCGACTGCCACGCCTTGATTCCTCTAAACTGAAAATGGAGTCTGTGCCAAGAGAGCTCTTGGGTGTGGGCATCGGGGTTGCGGCTGTGCGCATGATAATCGGTGGCGGCAAATTACCACGAGAGTCCACATGCCCATTTGCAGACATCATGAGAGAATACATCTTCAGCTCTGTTAGTGGTAATTGCAAGAGAGCAATCCATTTCAGAAAAACAACAGGAGGAAATGTATTGCCAAATCAGACCCTGACATATCGAATAAGGCAAATTACATCCACAGTCCACTGGATAGACTTAAATGGGAAGATTTGTCATGCAGGACTTCCTGTGTTGAAAATATTTTTTTCTTAATCATTCAAGTCTTTTTAGTGCTAATCATCAGAAAATTACTTAAGCTCTAACCTCACTCACTCACTCACTCATCTTCTATACCGCTTTATCCTGTATTCAGGGTCACGGGGGTGGAGCCTATCCCAGTAGGCAGGGTACACCCTGGACAGGGTGCCAATCAATCGCAGGGCACACACACACATACACTCACTCATTCACACACTACGGGCAATTTGGGAACACCAATCAACCATGTCTTTGGACTGTGGGAGGAAACCGTAGTACCCGGAGGAAACCCACCAAGCACAGGGACAACATGCAAACTCCATGCACACAGAGACGGGAATCGAGCCTGGCCGGGAATCGAACCCGGACCCTGGAGGTGCAAGGCGACAGTGCTAAGCACTAACCTGTGGCACGTAATTCTCCCATCTTCTCCTCTTCTTCGAAATTAACTGACCTCTTCTCCTCATCCACGTCAGACTTGGTGGCATCGCCCTACAACATAGAAGATGCATTTTAAAGACGAAGACCAATCTTTTTGCTCTTTGGCAACACATGCAAAAAATGGCTTCATTTATGTCTTGAAAATTTGTTTAATTAAGCCCAAATTAGGCAGAATTCAAAGGCTTATTCATAACCTGTCTTCATTCATAAAGAACTTAATTGCTACATACTGCATATTAATAAAAAAATATTTTCATATGACCCTAAGTAAGTACTCAAAGTCTATAGCAAGGTTTTTGCAAATATGTATCAGTTTACACCACCTGCATCAGTACATCAGAAGAGCCTGATCATCTGTACAATCTAATCAATGTTTTTATTGGGTCATATTTAGATTTGTTGACTAACAACAAACACTGGAAAAGATCATTTTGAGATTTATGCTAAGCAGGTGTGTAACATGGTTTTCTGACACAGACAATTAAAACTACCGGTTATGCCTTTTCAATCTTTTTTTTAAACAAGAAAATGTCTAAAAGATAACTTCCCAGTTGAAGAACCTACTGTAATAGTAAAGTTATATTTTTCACACGATGAACTACTAAAAGTTCACCAACATGATTCCTAGAAAGTTCAGTATCCACAAACTTGTTATCATTCTGTGCATTCAGTCAAAAGCTCATTGTAGCCATTTTTAAAGGTCATGTATTTAATATATTCCTTTTTAATGAGTTTGCATAAGTCTGAGAGGTCTCTACATTTACAGCATTTGGCAGACACCCTCATCCAGAGCAAGTTACATTTTTATCTCTTTATGCATCTGAGGGTTAAGCGATTTGCTCAAGGGCCTAACTGGGACAACTGGGCGGTCGTTGGGTTTGAACCTGGAACCTTCTGAACCGTAGTTCATTCCCCTAACCTCTCTGTTTCCCCAAAATGTTGTCCGCTAGTTTTCCAGCTCAAATACAACTCTGGTCCTGCCTTTACGGCGCTTGATTTTCTTCCTGTTACTCTCCTTTTCCAAACACGCTGTTTCAGTGTCTGTAGATTTAAACGAACTGCCCCTGAACACCACTTTGTGGAAGGGCATTTTTCTAGCAAATCAGAATGTGGGGAGCGGAAATGTCCATGTTCAGGACTCTATCAAGCATTTAGCATTTCCTACCCATTTTCAGGCTATTCCCACCCACAATTCTAAAACAAACAAAATGAGGGAAAAACATATGTAAGAACGCTAATTCACATTGACATCCTCATAATTAGCAATAAACACAACCAAGAGCTAGGAGGCTAGGTTAGCCATTAGCGGTTATTCGCCACCCGCTAGCCTAGCCTTATTCACTGTAGCTCTTAAAAATGGTATCCAAGCTGGGAAGAACTGGGCCGAGGTTAGCAGAACTAATCTGAGCTGAGCACTGAGCCCTGAGGGTCTCTTGGTATGTGAAGTCATATTAGAGGAAAATCTGATTTTCGTGTTGAAGCCCAGGGAGGAAAAAAATTTAAAAGAACAAACATCAAGGAATAATTTTTTCCTGATTTTTTTTTGTACAGTATATACACACACACACACACACACACACGTGTTAAGACCAATCTGAATGTTTAAATATACCTAAAAGTGAATTTTGCATAACAGCTGCCCTTTAAAGCTACTACTGTACATTGCACAAGTATCTCACGCTAAATATCACCACACCTCTGCTTGAAAGCCCTCCACCAAGATGGCTACGAGAAGGTTAAACAGGACATAGTTCCCAAAGCTCATCAGCGCCACAAAGTAAAGTGCAGCCAGCGGAGAGGTGGAAGCCATTCCGTTATAGAGGACCACATTCCAGTCCTCCTGAGTTAGTATCTGCAATAAAAACACAAGTGTGGGGAAAAAAACAGTCATAAAAAATGGACAAGTGGCTTTGCCACTTTTTTTTTTTTTTTTGCTTTACACTCCATTTCTATTCATATAGAGAATATGTATGTAGTTTTATGTCCTTGATTGATGTGCTTGTACGTCTGTGTGTGTGTGTGTGTGTGTGTGTGTGTGTGTACATTACGTGTGTGAGTGAAAATCTTCTCTGAAATCCAGCACATAAATTAACATTCAATCTAAACCTAAAGTAAAAAACATCTAATGATTCAAAGTCAGTCAGGATTGTTTAGTTCTTGGGGGCACTTTGCACAGCATGTTCCCTGCATGACAGTAAATCAGTAGAGACGGGCACGCCTCTCTAAATGTGCACAATACTGTACATCACAATCACAGCAGCACGACTTTCTGCTGATGCAGCAAACACTACAAGCACTACAAGATCGGTTTATGGCATTAAAACAATCATTCACCTCCATATGGTTGCAGAACCAATAATGGCGTTTAGATAAAAGTGTTAACGCTTAAAAACCTGGAGCATTTTTGGCATGTTTGCATTATTATACTTTATTAAATATATAAGGTACAGGATTGTGCAGTATTGTTCAGGATTGCACAACCTATATGGCGATATGATGAGATTAATCTTATTTCATTTTAACCAATTACATTACATAGACATGGCTAGGCGAAAAAGGTCCACATAGGCAAAGAATTATCATAGATACATATGATCACATGTTTTTTATGTTTGTTTCTGGTTTCTTTTATGACCAAAAATAGAATGAGCAATAAAAATGAGAATGAGCGATAACTTTGGTTCTTCAAAGCTAAATGTTTTCTATATGTGTATCATTTTTCTTTTATTTCATATTTGATTTCTACTTAAAAAAAAAACTATAATAGTGCAATTCATTCTTGCAGTGAAATCCTTATTTTTAAGTCACAGACAGTCGTATAAGCATTTCACTGTCTGTTCATATCACACTGTGTACGGCTGTGTATGTAATAAATAAAATTTGAATTTGGAATTAAATTTTTTTAATTGGTCAATGCCCAATGTTGCGATTCAGACACAGCTCTGTGCTGCTCAAGATTTAAGGGTTAAAATGCAGGACGCCTTTATTTGTCCATTTACACAACCACAGAAAGCACCACACCCATATAATGAAGTGTATACAGGGCACCTTAACATCTTTAGACAATATTCAAGCCTGTGTGTCAGTGATAACATAAATGCTTTCCAACGGATCCTTTAATTCATCGATCATTTCAAGCAGTGTTCGCGCGCTAACCTGAAACACAGTGACGATGGCCCACAGCAGAGAGTCAAAGTTCTTCCTGTCTGGGATGGTATCTCCATTCTCCAACCTCAGGCTGAATTTGCAGCCAAACAGATGCATTCCAAGAATACTGTAAAACATTATAGAGCAGCTAAAGATTCTGACAGTTCAAAAGACTGTTATTATGGCATTTCACCAGAGACGATTGACGGGTGAGAATTTGTTTAGTTTTTGATGGACAGCCTAGAACAGGTCAAGATGAGATGAGATGGACAGATCTATAGGATTTTTTTTTACTAACTCAATGATTTATCCCTGTTGTTTGAAATGAGGTGTGGGCATCACTATCTACATCACTATCTACAGAACATAAAGAAGCAAAAAGCCAAAAAAAAAAAAAAGCCTAAGCTGTGATGAACTTGTTTGTGTGGTTTACTGTACACTAAAACTGTTGAAAATTTGAAATAATATTGAAATTTGGATAATATTTACTTTCCAAACAATGTGTCATGTATGTAAATATATATATACATATACTGTAAATCAACTTACAATGTAAACACCATTGAAATTTGAATAATATTTACTTTCCAAACAATGTGTCATGGTATAACATGTATGTAAATATATATATAAATGTGTATACCTAAAAAAGGTATATAAACATGACACAAGGTTTAGGATGAAACAACATCTGATAAACATTATGTTCAATTTACATGGTCAAGGAAGCAACACGAATTTCACCATAGTGACCGTGTTTGTGTGTGGAATAAACTTAGAAGCTCATTAATATTGGAAAGCATTCAATGTTATGATTCAAGTAAACTATCCTGATCAGCATTGAACATTCACAGCATTTGGCGGACACCCTTATCCAGAGCGACTTACATTCATCTCAATACACATATGAGCAGCTGAGGGGTAAGGGCCTCGCTCAGGGGCCCAACGGGGCAGCTTGGGGGCACCAGGGTTTGAACCTGGGACTTTTGGATGAGTAGCCCAAAGCCTTAACCACCAAACTACCCCTGACACCTACGTACGTGTGCCGCCAGTGTGTCTATGTGTCAAATCAAGCTGTTTCTTTTTATATATGTGACCCGTTATGTAAAGCCAGGTATTAAGTCACCTAGGTTATTTTTGCAGAAGGTGAAACGTTATCAGCAAAAATCGGTTGATAAATACCTTCTTTTCATGGCCCTTCAACAGAATTGAGAATTTTTCCATCCTAAACATTGTTTTAAAGCACTTTAATGTACACTACCCAGCTGTAGTTATTACAGTTCTCATAAAAATAAAAAAAAAGAAATTTTCTTTTTGCTATAGAACTGCGTTGCTTGTGTAATTATTCTTAGGGGTAGCAGGGAAATCCTGGCGTCAAATCACTACATCATGAATTCCTCATTTAAATCCTCTAAAAGTAGGATTTTGACAGATTTTCCTGAGGTCGTCCGCATATGACTAACTTGAACTGGCCACATTTTAGCATGATCCAGTAATAAGGTTTGTAATAAACTAGGAATCTGAACTCAAATCACCCAAATGTGACTTAATACCCAAATTGGATGTGATGGATCACATTTTGGAAAATAATTTGCAAAGGTACAATTAGGAACCAGCTGAGATTTGTTGACTCAAGACATTCACGATCACGAAGATCCCACTCTTAGCAGAAAGACGTCTGAGAATAACTCCATAGAATATCAAAAATCCCGGCTGTTGACATCGGCCCTTCTTTTAGTGGTTAATACGATTTAATTCACTCAGTTTACATTTGTGAAAGTGGACAGTTCTATCCCGTATCACCTGAAGGTGAAGATGAAGAGCATGAGCAACATGCAGAAGGTGGCCACGTTATCCATCGTCTTCATCAAAACCACCAACTGTCTCCGAAGAGCCGGTAGGAAGCGCACCAGCTTGAGCACACGCAAGAGACGGAAGGTCCTGAGCACGGAAAGACCCCCATCAGCCTGTCCGATAATCTCCCATACACTAGTGAGGACACGCAAATACACAGTCACTGAGTCAGCAAGATCAGCACACGTTGCATAAATTACACAATCGCAGGATGATAGGACATGGTGGGTTCAATTAAATTAAATTACTTTATTATAGAATTAGCTCTGAGTGAAGTGTGGCTGCAGAGTAAATGTTCAATGCACTTTACCTTATGACAACAATGATTCCATCAAAGATATTATACGGGTTTTTGATGTATCCGAAGAGGCCAAAGGCCATCAGCTTGAAGATCATCTCGAGGACAAACATGCTGGTGAAGACGATATTGCTAATCTCCAGAATATCTGTCAGTTCGTCAGGCTGTTGGACCAAAAAAGAAGATGCAACTTGTTATTAAAGTGTAAACCAGTAATTATGGTGTAAAAAAAAAAAAAAACAGTGTTCCATACTGATTCAAAATGCAAAATCAAGCCTTTGCTTTATGGAAAGAAATTGTACCACCAGATCTCCAGTATAGTGTCTCTATCTTAATGCAATACCTTGTCAAAGATTTTTGTCAGTCGTTCACAGCCAGAGATTTGATGCAGAACAGGTTTTATTTATACTGGATGTCCCTTGTGATGCAAAACTCCACATTTTATCTGAACTTGGGAATGGCGTTAGCTTATGTAACCTAAATTCAAGCCCTGAATTGAATCCGATCTGTGGCCACCTGCTACCACTAGTCCACCAGGAAACCTTATAAATCTTCTTACTTGTGCCTGATCACCACAGCAGATCATCAGATCCGCAGATCTTCCTGTCCGCATAGTGATTTCCGCACGGGTTTTGTACATTTACACGCCACTGGCAATTTAGCCGATATATGAGTTGTGCAACATCCATGGACTGTCTGCGATTCAAACCCTGGACTCTGCTGAAGAGAAGATCAGTGAAGATCTTCCCACCGTACTTATGGGATGTTGGGCAAAGTGTGTTTATATAAATAAATAAATGAATGGATAAATAAATAAATATTTGTCAGATGCGATTTACACATAAACAAAAGTAGAAGCAATAGCCATTAAATAAACAGCTCTGAAGACAGAACGTTCTGAGAGCAAACATTATCTAACATCATTTAGACCACCGTTATGTTCAATTCAATTGTATTTTTTATAGCACTTTTAACGAATGGTTGTTGCTACGGAATGAAATGAGAATTAGGGAAATAAATAGGAAACGTGTGTGAAAATCAAAATCATCAGAATTGTCCAGTTATGTGAAATGCACGTTAAAAAGCCGGTACTCATTTGGTGCAGTTAAAATGTAGCGTAAAAACAAACTGGGCCGAGTAATGTAATGTATATGCATGTGTTTGAAAAAATCAGGATGCTGCTCCTATTGATTAGTCAAAACAACAAATTACAGTACAGATAATCCAGTCCGTTGTAGTTAGACTACGTGAACAGCTTGTCCATTCATTTAGAAATCTCAACAGATCTGCATGATTAAAATAACCAGAGCTCCTAAAATCAATGCGTTACAAGCTGATCTGGGTTTGACTGCTCGGCCCTTCTGCTTTTGCTGATTTAGTCAGTGAGAAGCCTGAGTGATGCCCACATCCAAAGTTTCATCCGCTTCACCTGTTGCCCTTTGGAATATTTACAGGACAAACCAGTTCAGAGTTTCCCTGGATACAGTACACATACAGTAAGAGTGAGACAATATGCCTAGGACGCAAGTGAGCACCTTCCACCTCACACAGAGACACACGTCTGGTCCTTCTTATTACTAATCTGTACGCCACAAACACTCTTAAAATATACTTTAAACGGAAAAGAAGCTGTCGAAAAAAACAGATTTTAGACATTTGACATTGTTGTGACCTTGACCCCGTTTGGACCAGTAACAAATCAGTGGAAGTGCTGCTTACAATCATAATTACATACAAGTACTGCAAATTGTTCTTGATATATCACCTACACAAGAATCTCAGATAGACAGACAGAGACACAGACAACACAAAAACATAATGAATTCACTATCTAGTGTAAACAAACAAACAAACAGGCATAAAAAGTTCTTACACACTGTACGTAGGTTCAACTCAAGCGTTTTTTTTCCCTACAGAATAATTACGATTTGAAAACTGTCTACTGGAACAGATGGGATGTAGACATAAACAAACGTAGAAGCAATATCCATTAAATAAATAGCTCTGAAGACAGGAGATTCTGAGAGCAAACATTATCTAACATAATTTAGACCACATGTTCAATTCTGTTAAATTTTATTTACGGCTCCGAGTGGCGCAGTGGTAAAGTGCTCGCTCTATCATCCGGAGATCGATGGTTCGATTCCCGGGTGATGCTGTAACCTCTCGCAGCCGGAGGTCTAGAGAGAGCTGATTGGCCGAGGTCTCTCAGAGGGGAGGGATGAGAGGTACTTAGTGCTCCAACATTAATCACGGCTCTACAGCCAATCAGGGGCGTCTGTGAGCTCGCGCATGCGGAGGGAGTGGATCTCGCTGTCCTCAGAGTGTGTTACGCCGCCCGCAACGTGTGTGAGCGAGCAGTTCGAAAAGATGCGGTCGGCTGGTGTCACGTGGTTCGGAGTAAACACGTGATAGTGAAAAAAATCCAAAAATTTTTTTTTATTAATTTTAAAAAGGAATGTAAAGGTGAACTTGTATACTATGCTGTACTGATGATATATATTCATATCTTGATGGATATGGATATGGTTCTTATATTGTTTAGTGTTTAAGTGCATAAAAAAACGATATGTTGCAACTAAATGGCGAACAATTACTTTTATTACTCTCCCACACGAGCCACGATTCTTTTCAAAGTGCTTATTATATTTTGTATTAATTGATTTTATATGAATATTTCTGGGTTGTGGAACGAACCATCTGAGTTATTTCATTATTTCATGAATTCACTTTGATGTGCGAGTGTTTTGATATACAAGCATGCTTCTGGAACAAATTATGCTCGCAATCCAAGGTTTAACTGTGTATGTGTGTATATTTAAAATCATATATATTAATATATATTTAAGTTTGATGTGATAATGTGAATCGTAGCTGTAACAAAAACAGCTCAAACTGATTTCAAAGAAATATTTGTTTCAGTTAAGTAATTAACCTGCTTTCTAATATGTCTGTCAGGAGATGTTTGGTTGGACATGTTTGACTCTTGATCCTGTATGTAAAAGGTGCCCATAAACGACAGAGACAGAAGGAGACACTAATATTATCCGTGTGTGTGTATGTGTGTGTGTGTATGTGTGTGTATGTGTGTGTATGTGTGTGTATGTGTGTGTGTGTGTGTGTGTGT
>JAQMYJ010000023.1:19258444-19274351 GCA_030014305.1 Clarias laeviceps
TTTGTGTACTAGTCTACTCTAAAGTCTACTAGTCCACGTGTTTGTGTACTAGTCTACTCTAAAGTCTACTAGTCCACGTGTTTGTGTACTAGTCTGCTCTAAAGTCTACTAGTCCACGTGTTTGTGTACTAGTCTACTCTAAAGTCTACTAGTCCACGTGTTTGTGTACTAGTCTACTCTGCTGAACATTCATGTTACTGCTAGTCAAACCTGATTCATATTTTTTGTCCCAACACCATGACTCATCATCCTTTCCTGAAACACATTCCAACCAATAACACTTCCAACTAGATTGGGACAAGCATTAAGAGTAAAGATTCTACATTCTACATTGAATTCACTCGTCTTACTTTGAATAAACAAATTAAGCATTGTGAAAAAACATAACAATTAACTAACTAGTTAACTAGTTTATTATTAATCCGACTCTTGTCCACAAAAAGTGAGGCTAATTCTTTCAGAAGAAGATTGTAAGGAGACTTTTCTCAAGATTTTTTTTCTAAAGAGACGTGATAAGATCTAAAGGTCTCGAAAAAGATCTGCTGCTCATCTCTACATGCTGCCATGAATGTGCTTGTTTGAGGACGTCTCCACATTCCTGAATTTGTTCCTAAACCGCTGCAATGTCAGGATTGTGGAAAATTCTAGGGTCTTCGTCATGAAGTTCATTAGAGTTTGATAGAAATCCAGGGAGACTTGGGGCGCAAGACTGGATGGCGTGATAATCCACTGCAGGACATAAACACACACACATGGACAATCACACACTATGACATTCAGCTGAGATTTAAACTACCCGCCTGAGATTTAAACCCCCTGCCCCCCTAAATATAGACAATTATATATGATATTTCAATTTGGGACAATCCTGCTCACTTTAGCAATAAAAAGTTAAGC
Organism: Clarias laeviceps; assembly: GCA_030014305.1. Lineage (NCBI taxonomy): Eukaryota > Metazoa > Chordata > Actinopteri > Siluriformes > Clariidae > Clarias > Clarias laeviceps. The sequence continues at coordinate 19,259,342 of JAQMYJ010000023.1, forward strand.
AATAAAGGAATAAAGGAAAATCCCCAGTACTTCCCGTTTCCCTTGTTGCATAATAGTTTACATGAACTACTGTATATATTGAGTTTCCAGCATCCTCTGATCATTTAAACATAACAGAGGATGAATAAACCATCTGTATCTTAGTATCAGAAAGGCACGCTCATGACATCGGGACAAACTGACTATTATTCCACATTGGAACTGCAAACTGGGTGATTTCTGTCAGGACTGGGGTTCATCGGTTAGCTCCATGAATTTGGATGGTCATACAGTAAATTTCCAAATAATTTAGAATATTGATGAGCTTATACAGGGGGTACACTAAAAGTTGTCCCAGTCTTGCCCCCAGTCTGTCAAAGCAAAGATCGGACACGTCTGAAACGCCGGCCTCCCAGGAACCTCCTTGGACTGAGGTCAGGACTGTAGGGGGGGATGTGGCAATAACTTCCTGTGATGTGCAAGTGGTGTTGGTGAATGAGTGTGTGTACAGTTCACACACACAGATGTGCCTCTCTAGATTTTTTTAAGGGTCAGGTGTTCAACTCGCAGAAACGACTGCATGGGTCTGATCATTGGTATCATGCGGCCGTCATTCACAAATTTACAGCCTTTTTTAAAAAACATTCAAAGTTTTACTGGAATTTCGGATTCATCACCGTACTGTGCGTCGTCTTTTGTAAATGTCACTCGGTTTTATTTACAAGAAACTTCATCACAAGTCCCGGGTTGACTTGGAAGCTCCTCGTACTGTATATAGAAACTTCCAAAACAATCCATGAAATACACAGAAATACACAGTCAATGTCTTATATTAACGACCGAAGGTTAAATAATATTTCTCTCTTTTTTTTCTGGAAGGCTGTTTAAACTTGTCACTTTTTAAAAAGCAAATTTTTTAGCATTGAAAAAAAATCAATGTCAGAGGATGTGTTTTGCAAATCCGTATCTTCACATGGAGACAGTCTGATTCGAAACTCTTCCAAACCTCCGTGTAAACATTTACAAAACATACTGTACCAGAGCCCGTTACCTGTTCCTTAGACATAAAAAACCTTTGTTTCAGTTCCAGCTCTCTGCGTCAGAAGACACTGTAAACCAGATTCCCTTGGTTTAGTTCCAAGCGTTTTTCTATTTTTAACACGAAGATGAAATATTCTCAGGGTGATAAAATGACCACGAGCTATGATTATGTCTTTTTTATGCAGTGGAGTAGACGCTCTAAAAGGCAACGATAGATGACGGACTTTGCCTCGCAGCATGTTATTACGTCCCGACAGGTTTTATATTCAGCCTTGCGTCGTGCTAAACAACTCCAATTACATCTCTCCCACTGCCATCAGGAACCTGCCATACACGAGTTTGTTTTTGTTTTTTGTTTTAATTCAGCCCAAAGCACAAATATACCTTTTAGCTTAAAAAAAAAAGAAAAAAAAAAAAGCTCAAAATGTAGCTTATGGCTCCTGTTCGGTTCGGTAAATCTGACTATTGAGCGTCGACCCCAGAATGATCGCAGGCAGAGCTGGTTTCCTGCACATGAATTAAGATTTGGTGTAAATCACGATGCCTGCGGTGAGTCACTGCGTCGAATCTTTCCTCTGACACTGACCGAAGCATTCGCGAGTCGCATAAAATGCTTACGGTCTGGGTTAATCAGAGAGCATTAAAGGCAGTTAAGTTAAAAGGGGTTACACACACATCGAGTGCAGACCGACCTTTTAAATTATGCAGTGGAAGGTGTTTATTCAGTCTGCCGCCGCTTCCTCAGTATAGCAGCTACTCTGCTATCAGATCACCCATCAATTAGGACTCGCAAATGTATAACAAAGAAGAAATATTAGTCTAAACTTCATTCTTTCTCTGAAACCGATGCCGGTTGGAGTTCGTTTCCAGCGCTAAGCGTTCCACGTGACAACAGCTGCAGTAAATCACATTCTGTAACTAGGTTATGAGATGTCCGACATCTACACACGCACGCACAACTTCTCTTGAGATCCTGTTCTGATGAATTGAATCTCAAATCACAGCCATCTGCCAACATCACAGTTAGTGCGATCCTCGCTCTCCAGCAGCGAGGCCACGGCACAGTGAGAGGAGGTGCAGCATGAAGAGGCAGCGCAACACTGCGCACAGTTACATAACCACACACGCTTTTAGCCCAATAAGGCCATGAAACCCTCGCCAGTGTTTATGAATGAAGATGAAATAACGAACAAATCCCTCTGTGTACAGCAGTGAGATGCCGAGCCTTTGGGAAAAACATCGTTCGGGCCGTGATGGAAACCAAACACCCACGTAGTGTAGCGTGGTTCCAATTCCCTTTAAAAAAAAAAAAACAATTACTAAACTAATGTTAGTCTCGTTTCAAAGTCTTACACTTACAAACTCAGGATGTGACACAGATCACAGAAGAATGTTGGCTAAAGTAACCACGGGATTCCGGGACAAACAGCAACCAGCAGGAGTAAGTCGGAGGGAGCGTTTCCGGCACTCACCTGCTCATGATACTCTATCCCCATGCTCAGCGTGTTGATAAGGATGGCGATCATAATCCCACGGTTAAAGTACTTGCTATCCACTATGCGGTTCATCCTGTCTCTGAAGTTGTCCCAGTAACGCATCAATCGTCCGCGCTCCTCGAGCTTCTTGTGGCGACGCGAGTGTCCGAGTCTAAACCTGGCTCTGCGGGAAAACTCATGCACCACCTCGCCTTCGGACTGGGAGCAGTCGGAGTCAGCCAGGTCGAGGTCAATGTTCTCCAGAGCCTGGGCACAGTATGTGCACCCGAGAACCTCGAAGAGCAGAGAGGTCGGCTCTACGCCCGCCATCTGCAGCATCAGGCGTCTGTGACCTGAAAGAGAAAAGTTATAAATCTCAGTAGGATACGTCAAGGATCATTATTTTTACCCTTATCTTTTCAGTTTGGAACCATTTCTGCTACTTATCCCTGTTTCCTCACATGTGTCCCATACATACTGTTCCAACAGATACCAACATGTCTACAATCTGTTTTCAATTAAAGACTCCGACAGGGTCTTTTTTTGGGTCTGTACCAAAACATGCATTTGATTTTGGATTAATGCCCAAGTCGGAATCAAGGAAACACATACGGTACAGCAGGTGCCAACTAATCCAATAAAACAAGCTGGAACAGGTATACACATGTGAGTGTGTTCAGACATGGAGATTGGCAGACACACACAGATGAGCTGTGATGGAGAACACAACCCTGACTGTGAGGTTTTATTCCTGTCCCTGTCCCTCTGTTCAATGGCATTTGTCTAATCACCTCATATGAAAACTGAAATCAGAGTGCATGCACCGTTTTTTTTTTTTGGTTGAAGCAAAGCGGAGACAAGCCATAAACAGAAATTACTGTGGGGAGGACAGGGAATTTCCATAAATATTAGTTCTCTTCCTTCAGAGAAAGCTTTTTAAACACACACTTCTAAGAAGTGGAGGCTTTAAATCATATTGGAACTGAAATAAATCCGGTTTTAGCAATAAACAAAATTCTTGGTAAGGAATTTAATGCGAATTCATCACTGGAACAAACGTCCTGAATAATACCAAGCCAAAGCAATCAAAATATTTATGAAAAGGGGTAATACCACGTATTGGAGGGTAGGCCTCTTAGAATCGGTTTTATCTCAATGAGGATTGAACATGAGCATTAAAAAAAAATCATTAAAGCTCAAAAGCCAGGCAAAAATGGTCATGATGCTTCCAATTTTTCATTTGCAGGCTTTTGGATATTTTTTATTTACTTTCACTTTCACGATATTTAAAACAAAATGTGCTTAAATCCCAACTCAATAAACTGCACTACTGCACTATTATCCATGTCTCAGGGATTTAAACAAGTAGAATCTCATTTTTGAAAATTGTTTTCTGCAGCCTGTACTTTTAGTATGCTAATTAGGCCCAACCTTCCTTCCCTTTTTCTATATTTTATTCTTATTCTATTCCATAATTTATGTCTTATTGATAATCGAAATTCCATGGCACTGAGATCATGTGACCTGAGAGCTCCTTATAATATTCTTCAAAAACACCCATCATGGTGGATACACAGAACCAATTCGCAAAACAAACAAACAAACAAACAAAAAAAGCCAGATTTTTATGTAATCTGCCAAGAAAAAAAAGAAGACTTGCTTATCAGACTAGATTAGACATTACAAGAGTTTACATGGGCAAAGAGTTTGGAAGATGGCAACAGCTAAATGAGGCTCTTTCTGTGAATACCAATGAGCAAGTTGCTAAATTTTTGTCACATGACTGTTGCATTTGCATACTCATTAATATTCATTAGCATCTGCCAAAGATGGGCGTGTACATCGGATCAGCCTTGTCTGTTTTCAATTAATTCAATGTTTATACAACACACTGTATTTGCTATAGTGACTTTATATATTCTTAAACATTTAATATACATTTTGAGAACGTGTATGTATGGTCTGTGTAAATCTTTAAAATAATGACAGTCAAGATAATAAGAATAATATGTTATTTGAATTCTTCAAAACCTGTTGGATCTGGCTGGGCACAGAGTCCTGCTGTAATCTAGTATCACTCTCTCAGTCCATGCCTGTCTGATTGTTTCCTGAAGATCATGTACATACAATTAGCCACAGATGTTTGAATTTCACTTGAGAATTCCCTATTTTTAGGCGTTTTTGTGCATTGGTGGAGCCCCCGGCTTCAGAAGGTAACAGTCCTGCCACATATTTGTTGCATCCATTAATTAAACCACATACTGTAGGCTCGAATTAATTAGTGACATCATCTGTTTTGTGCACAGAGAGAACTATTATACATTGCATATATTGTCTTAATACTTAAGGCCACTGTTGTATACGCACAATACTGTACAACCAATGACTTATGGACATCTGGCATCACATCCATATGTGGTTCTTCCTCAAACTGTTGCCCCAAAGTTGTACACGATGTCTCTGAATGCTATAGCATTATAATTTCACTTCCCTAGAACTAAGAGGTGCGGACTTGTTTACAGGATGACAATGAACTTGGACACAAAGTGATCTCCATGAAGACATGCTTTGCCAAGGTTGCCATGGAAGACCTCAACCCCACTGGACCTGTTTGGGATGAACTATAATACCGACTACACCCCAGACAGAATGTCTTCCTGCTGAATGAAGACCAAAGCAAAAAGCCTAAGTCCTAAATCTACAGTAGTTACAAACCCTTTACCGAGGATTAAAGCAAAGTGGGGGGAATAAATTTGGATAGTGTCATGTTCAAATGTTAGTACCCTCTCTTTTAATTCTATGTTAAAAACATCATAAAAATCATCTGATCGTCTCAAATACAACCCCGGACAAACAACAACAACATAACGTTTTTCACTGCCATTATTTAATTAACAAAAATGAAGCCAAAAAGAAAAAACATGCGGGCAATACGAAGTACCCCGTTACTGCTTCCACAGGATTTAAGAGGGTAAGTTGCAGCCAGATGCTGCTAATCATCTGTCCTTGATTAATTGATAACTAGCTGGTGTGCAGGAGCAGACGTTTTTGGCAGTTTGTTGGTCTGGAGCATTCAGGTGTGTGTTAATGCTGAGAGGGAAAGACATAAGCAATCATCTTAAAGAAGCAATTGTTGCCTAACAAAGGGTTATAAAACCATTTCCAAACAATTTGGATTTCAGTGTTCTATAGTGAGAAAGTCACAAGTGGAAAGCTGTTGCCAATCTTCCCAGCATGTTTACCCAAAGGGTCAGACCATACAATGCTCAGAGAAATACAAAAAAACCCTCAAGAGCTATATCTCAGACCCTACAGGCCTCACTGAGAATGTTAAATACAAAAGTCCATGACAGCACAATTAGAAGAAGACTGAACATGGAAGCAGAACTGAAGTTTGCAAGCTGCATCTGAACAAATCACAAGACTCCTGGAACAACGTCCTATGGACAGACGAGACCAAAGTAGTAAATTTTTGGCCGTGATACCCAGCGCCATGTTTGGCGAAACCCAAACAGCATTTCAGTAGAAACATCTCATACCCACTGTCAAGCATGGTGGTGCATGGGTGATAATTTGGGCTTGTTTTTGCAGCCACAGTACCTGGGCACCTTGCAGTCATTGAGTTTACCATGAACTCCTCCTCTGTATACCAGAATATTCTAGAATATCAGAATAAATATTTTTAGAGGCAAAAAAAGCCATCTGTCTGACAGCTAACGCTTAGTCGAAATTGAGTGGTGCAACAGGACAATGATCTGGAGCACATCAGTAAATCTACATCAGAATGGCTGAAAAATAAAAGAATGAAAGTTTTGGAATGGACGAGTAAAAGTTCAGACCTCAACCCCACTGAAATGCTGTGGTGAGACCTTAAGAGAGCTGTGCAAAAACAAACGCCCAAAAACCTCAATGAGCTGAAGTACAGCAATGTTGTAAAGCAGAATGGGCCAAAATTCCAATGATGTGAGAGATGGATAAAGTCATACAGGAAACAATTACTTCAAGTTATTGCTGCTTAAGGTGGATTTACAAGCTCCCGTTCTCCATAAAACCTCCATGCTCTCATACAACCTAATAATAATAACCCTAATAATGGGTCTAATAACCCCATAATATTCTTGTTTTGGCTTCATTTGTGTTAGATAAACAATGGCATGGTGAAAAAAGTTTTGTTGGTTGGTGTTGTATGGTGTATTTCCCTAATATAGTACATAAGCATTATTAATCTTATAAGGCCTGCTACAGTATCTACCTCCCATTGCTGATGCCTCACTTTGGATAATAATGAACATTTGAGGCATTGGCTTTCTGTCACATCAATTAAATGCTTCCTGACAGACCCCGTGACTGTGAAGTGCATGCTTATGCGGGGGCGGCGTAACATGATGCAAGACAGTATGGAGTGGCAAAAAGAAAGAAAGAAAGAAAGAAAGCTCTTACTGTGCTCTCCTGTGAGACGCTGTAGTTTCTCATACGACTCCACCACATCTGCTGTGCTGTTGTTGGCCTCGATTCTACCTTTGGCTGTGACGTTGCTGCCTGTATAGCTGCAGATGAAGGATGGCAAAATGGTAGGATAGTTCATGCCCCCGTTAAGTCTCCCCAGAGGCGTCACACCAGCTGTGGAGCCTGTGCAAATCTGCGGGGCCTCCTGAAAGTCACCCTGAAAGATGCTATGCACCGACTGGTGTCCTGGTGAAAGATCCAACCCAGCAGGTGCCTGTGAGGGCACTGTTAACTGTACTCCTGATGTGATATACCTCATCTCCAGGACATCGGCGCTTTCTGCTATGGCCTGAGGGCTCGGGCTGCCATTGCTGAGATGACAGTGATGGTGCTGGTGGTGGTGGACAAGGTTGTGCACAGAACGCGCCCAGTGCCCACCACCGCTCCGCTGCCTGCCGTGCCCGTTGGCCCCTCCACCCCCTGGCAAGCCGCCACTGTTGGGGTTAACCTTCTTCCTCCGCTTGCTCTGCCAGCCTTGGTAGATCCGGTACGCGCGACGCTTCACCTTGCGGTACAGATGGCTGATGTACCTGAGCATCTCCTCATAACAGCTGCCAGGCTCCGAGTAGCTGGCCAGTGTGCTGTCATTGGACATGTAGCGCGCACGCTGCTCCTGCATCAGCTGGTTCTCTCGCTGCTTAGTTTCTGAGAACTGGGTTGCGATCACAACCAGGCACAAATTGATCATGAAGAAAGAACCAACCTGGAGAATATACACAACATGGATTAGCTTCCTGTATACAAAGATGCTTGTTGAGGGAAAAGTGCAGATGAAAAGAAGTGTACTTACTATAATAAGCAATATAAAATATATAAAATTGTAAAAGGAATGGGCATCCATAACATAATACATGATGTCCACCCATCCCTCCAAAGTGATAACCTGTAAAGAAAAGAAACAGAACACAGTCAGCACCCAGCTTCCATGGGCAAGTTCATAAAGGGATCTAAAGCAATATCACAGACAGACATTTCTAATATGTGTTGGTTTCACATCCTGTAGCCTCAGAAACACATTTCTTGTGTCTTCCAAGACATCCTGTTATAGTACCTTGCAAAAGTATTCATACCCATTGAACCTTTCCACATTTTGTCAAACGTAATGTATGTTATTGGGGTATAATGTGATAGATCAACACAAAGTGGCGCGTAATTGTGAAGTGGTAGGAAAATGACGACTGATTAAATTTTTTTTAATACAAATAAAAATCTGAAAAATGTGGCGTGCATTAGTATTCACCCCCTGAATCAATACTTTGTAGAACCAGTTTTCTCTGCAATTACAGCTGCAGGTCTCTTTGTCTCTTTCAGCAATTTTGCCCGTTCTACTTTGCAAAATAGCTCAAGCTCAGTAAGATCGGATGTAGAGTGTCTGTAAACACTTCCCAGAATGTCATAAAAAGCCAATGCATCCACTTATAGTCCACTCATCCACTGAAAGTATCTCACACCCTACTCCGTTTGATGTTAACCTTTTTCTTAAAAAAAAATAATTCTTAAGGTTTTTTTTTTTTTGTGTGTGTGTGTGTGTTACGTTCCACGTATGTTTGTGTGTATCGTATGTTTATTTTTTTTCTTCCCTCTCGCTCTTTTGCCTTTTGTGAGGTTATTGGCTGACTGGGCTGTCAATCATCGTTATAACATCATGACGCTCTGCCAATCAGCGATGTGCTGAAAGTATTTAAGGCCTTGGATTCAGTGTGTGTGTGTGTGTGTGTGCGTGCGCGCGCGCGCCTTGCCAGCGTACCATGTGCTTCAATGAGTTCAACCTTGCATGTTTGACTTTAGCTTCCGGTTGTGTATTGTTTCATTATATTGTTTATTGCTTGGTTGTGTGATTGGATATTTCTCTATAGACTTCTATAGAACTGTGTGTGTTTACACTAAATGTGTTGGAGTTTGGTTTAACCTACTACATGGGAAGTTCAACCCCATTGTTAGGAAGCATGTTGGTGCTTTGCTTTATTTCTTACTATTAAATTAGTCAATTGTTAGTTCAGGTTGAGTGTTACGCCACCCTTGTACTTTTGTTTCCTTATTTTATGGGAGTCAGTTAGAGAGTCACATGCGTTGAAGATTTCGGGTTTATTTTGTATTTCTTTTGTTAGTTAGTTCAGGATTTAGTAATAAGGTTTGTTTGTTTTGTTTCTTTCTTTGATTTGGGTGACTCTTATTTTGTTGTTTCTAAATTCTATACAATTTTACAACGTGATTAAGTGACTTTTGAAACGCACTCCTGTTCCACTAGTCATTCTGGGTCTGTTTCACACCCCGCTGCAATTGTCTCTCCTGAATGTTGCGGTTCTCATCCAATTGACCATCAAGCATGTAACAGTGTGTGTCGTGCTGTTTTGTCTTGTCATTTGTTCTGTTCTGGAAGCTCTGTCACTAAAACAAATTCCTTGTACGTGCAAGCGTACTTGGCAATAAAACTCTTTCTGATTCTGAACAGCAATTTGCAATTATATATTATTTATTCACTTATTTATTTATGTTTTGGTCAAACGTTTTTAAAAAACATTTATCATTTTCCTCCCACCATTACTGTATGTACCATTTTGTGTTGGTCTGTCACATAAAATCCCAATAGCATACATTACATTGTATGTAATGATTAATGTAATGTGTATAAAATTTGGAAAAGCTCAAGGTTTATGAATCCTTTTGCACGGCACTGTACTTTATTTGTCATGCTTAAACTTAACAACAAATTCCTCACACTTTTTCTCACCATTTCCTTGTTTTTTTTTTTTGTTCTTTACAAAAATAAAAATCTGATCTACTAGACACTTGAAAGTACGTGTTTTTCCTGACTGTATATGTCAGAGTGAACACTACAGAACTGCGCGACAGCGGACCATGGCGGTTTGCATCCACAAACTTCGATGATGTGGGACAGCCCTCCTGGGTCTTCTCCATTTATGTCATTTAATACAGTGTGCTAATAATGCAGTTATAATAGACCACTTTCCAGGGACTGAACGCTTTTTAAGCGTACAGCAGATTTCCGAAAAACGATATGAATCACATTAAAGTCAGTCAGCTGTCTCCTAACGGTCTGTACGAGATCGACATCGTGTTAGGCACAGCCACAAGGTCTCTGCACTATGTATCTCATTAGCTGTGGGACGCTTCTCAGCTGGTTAATCCTCTGCTTCTTGTCCTCTCCTCTCCCTCAGTTAATGGAGGTCCAGCCCGTGACTAAAGGTCTCGTCACGTTGCCATGTTTACACAGTGGCCGTGCTTCCTGCTCTATTATAGGATGCCATGTTTTAATGGTAACCCAGTCAATTAAGTGGCCAAGTGAGTGACCCATAAACCCACACTAATAAGAGTGACCTGGCGATGTCAGACACTCATTAACAGAGAAACAGAGTGTGTGGGTGTGTTGTGTGCTTGCTGTGCCTAGTTCACACCCCTATCCAAAAGCATGGCCATGCATATGTAATCTTCTTCAAGATTAAAGATTGATTGAGACATGGGCGGAGGGTCAGCAGGCCAGATTGAAAAGATGATGAATTATAAAATATATGAGTGGATGCATTGGCTTTTTATGACATTCTGGGAAACATTTATATTCCATAGACACAGATGGCCGAGCGATGCTTAAAATCTTCGTGATCCAGAAAATAAAGGAGTGTAATCATTGAGAAGTTCTCTGGTACTGATGGGAAATGATGACTAAATCATCAGACTTGCTCAGAAGGGTTTTTGGTGCATTACAACGCTTTTTAAATGAAAGAACAATATTATTTTGTCAGTAAAAAAAAAAACAGCATGTAGTATTTTACAGAAACCTGTTATTCCTGTAAAGGCTGTCAATTTTAACGTGTTAACATGTGATTAATCTAGAATTTTTAAACGCACTGCTATTTATACAATTAATCATTTGACCAAGTTTGTGCCTAATGGCTTCCCATAATCACAGTGCGGTGTAACATAATGGCACGTTTAGCGCAGATAATAAGAAGACTGGGGAAACATCACCAGGTTTGCTGAACGGCAAGTTTTATTCCGAAAAACTTCTCGATTTAAGTTTGGTTAAAACCAAAGCTGTGCACCCAAGATACGGGAACTATTTTTACAAGAAAGAATTAAATGTAAGCTATGGGAGCGGTGGCTCAGGTGTCTAAGGTTCTAGATTGTTGATTTCCAGATCTAAGTATCCGGGTTCGAGGCCTGCTGTCAATGGTTTGCCACCCTGTACTACGCAGCTGGTCCCATTTGAGAGATTTTAATACAACATTTGTTAAATGTTAATGTTTGAGATATATAATAAAACTACATATTATACATACATGTTATACTGTAAAACTACATAATATGTTTGTTATGCATTTCCTAATTCCAACATTGCACATTTATAATACAAGTAAATCTGAGTATTTTAAAATTGTGATTAATCACAGACTATGACTGTGATTAACTAGATAAAAATTTCAATTCAACTGACAGCACTAATATATACTGTACACACAGACGCTAATATATGGACACAGTCAGATCAGTATACAATTACCTGGAAAATAGCAATCCAAGCATATCCAATATTGTCAAAGTTCACAGCCCCTTTGTGAGGGTTGAGCTCCCCGGGCAGACACTCGCTGTAGTACTGGTTCCAGTTCACGCAACCGTTCCTGGTATCAGGACCAGACAAGGTGTGTCCGAGGGATGCGTTTAGGTTGCACTCCATCTCACCCTCCTTGTAACGGGGCACGTCCGTACACTTGACCATGCCGTTAATTATAGCGGAGCAGATGAAGGGGTCCTCCTCGCCATCCTCGTGCATGAAATATGGACTCATGAAGGACAGATTATACAGACTGTTGAGAGAACAAAGGGAATTTCCTTAAACGGGAAAACAAGAACGGATAGCTGCGAATGGGTCACATCACAGTTAGTAAGCGGAGATTAGTTACTAAATGTGGAGAAAGCTGTAGTTCTGTGATCATCTTGTTAAAAATAGAGACTAGTTTGTTCCTAAGTCTCCGTGGCATATCCTTCGAGATCAAACAGTGAAGTTCGGTAGCGTAGAATAGACGTTTGGGGATGAACAGAGCTGACAAAAACATGACAAGAAAGCTACTGTAATTTGTTCCATTACATCAAAACCTGCTCTGGCTTGAAGTCCGTTTGTATTTGGACACACTAGTGGTGGATGCGTCTTTATTCACAGCAGGGTGTGATGTTCAGTTAACATAATGGACTTTTGCTAATGGCGAGAGCCGCCTGTCACTTTGGATCACATCTAAAACTCCTGGTGAGATTAGGACAGAGCAGGAAGGAAAGCAAGAGAAAGAGAGGGAGAACGAAAGATAAAAGCACTCACTCCTTCGCGTTTTTGTCCAGGAAACACCTGTTCCTCAGAAGACCGGCCCAAAGCTGCACCCCGACTATGCCGAATATAAAGAAGACAAAAAAGCACAGCAGGAGGACGTTGCCTAACATAGGCAGAGTATCTAGGAGCAGAGTCACCAGTATCCTCATACCTGCATAGACAAGGAAGCAGAGAGAGACAAAGGGACATTTGCAAGTCATTTAGCATCAAACATAGATATTAATTCCATGTGACATTACAAACGATGACATTATATAATATTATCTTTTTCTCTTAGTCATTTCTGTTGAAGCTCGGGTCGTTTCTCACATGTCTATCTTACTATCCTTGCTACTGGATTTAGAAATTTCCTTCAGGATCATTAAATCCATCCAACCATCCATCTATCCATCTACTGTATCTATCTATTGTATTTTACAGAAGAATTTGGCAGCATCATTTTGTCTCAGTTCAATCATGATGAACGTTATTGACTGCTGGGGAGCTTAAAGCATCTGCAGGCTTTAGCTTGTGTGTTAACAATGTATTCTGTATAGATGTCACACAGCGTTCGATAGCAAACTGCTGGGAAGCAAAACACCAGGAATTACACAGGGGTTAAAACACTTACGAGCTTTGTTCCTAACTAATTACTCCACAGTAAGACCACACGGCATGTACGTTTCAAATCACAAACATGCAAGAAATGCAACACACTTCTAATATACACCACCATCACCATCAAATCCTGCTTCAGGCTGAAACCACTACTGATAAACTGATAAAACATCTCAAAGACAAAAAATGACATTGGAATCGTCTATTTGTGATCAAACAAAATACAACTTGTTGATGCCTTCACCATGAACTACAGTATGAAGTGTTTCTTCTTGTCGCTGTCTCAAATCTCCTTGAAATATACTTCAAACAGGACGGAGGAAAAATCATTAAAGAAAACCTATTTGTTTATTCAGAATGAATGAATTCCAAAATCGTATCAGTTCTGTCGGTTACATTCATGTTTCCAAATAAATTCAACATCCAACAACTCAAAAACCCGATGCACTGAAACAATTATTCCTGTGTCCACAGATTTACATTAAGGGCAAAAGAAAAAAGTAAACAAAAAAATTTTTTAAAGTTAAATAAAGGGCCACTGAGTGGAGCAGTGGTAAAGTGCTCGCCCTATCATCTGTAGATTGCTGGTTCAATTCCCAGGTGATGTTGTAACCTCTTGCAGCCTGAGGTCTAGAGAGAGCTGATTGGCCGAGCCATATTTAAATAAAGGTAAAAATATTTGAGTTCAAGTAAAAATAAATAAAGAAATGTAATAAAATTAAGAATAGAACCTGGACAGGCCTCATTTTATGTTCATAAAATAGACATAATATCAGTATGTAAAAGTGCCTCCACACTTACTAAAGGATGTGGCATAAAATATCAAATGGTGTGATTAGATCCTTTTCTCCTCTAGTTCCATGAATATTAAGACCAAATTGTATACTGTATTGACAATTCAAATACATTCGATTTTCATTGGATGCATGTAATATTTCTTAATAATTGGTCTTAAAGTTTCTTGCTCCTGTTGATTTTAACCCACTTCACCTCTAACTGTGTGTAATTCAGTCCAATTTTGTGACCTAATGCAGATTCCACTTGCTGTTCTAAGTAATCCAAGAAGTCTCCTATGGGAATAAGGTCAGGTGATTATTCAGTCCAGACAAAGACACAGTGTTCCAGAGTCTGGCCCATATGACCATCCAGTTTTATGTCTAACATTCATTCAGATGCACAACTAACTGACACTATGCCGTATTGGTTGATACAACCAGTGGTGCAGTGCAGGGTGTACGCGAGTACGGCATATACTGTACGTACGAGGGGCGGTCATAAAATTATTACTGTTAACGTGATCACGTGACTGCTGCTTAATTAGAAGATCAGGTCGATCTGGTCGAAGCTCTTTAACTTTTGTTCTTTCTTCGTCCGATCGCCTTTCAAAGGGGTATTTTAGCAAAGAAATTACAGAATTTCCTCTCATATTTAGCTGCTTCCACGTCAATCACTATTCAATACATAAACTAACAATCTGCTGACCGTTAATAAGACTCGTTGAGAATGGACCAATCACATGAGCCCAAATATTTAAAAACAATATTGATTCGCTAAGAACAAAAGTGGGAGGGTTTGGGGCGCACAGTGCTGCACCCCTAGGATGATTTGAAAAAATCCAATTAGAGCTCAGCCTTAAATCACATGCTTTTAAAAAATGTACGTGCCTACATAGACACTCGTTTGTCCGGCGCCCCGCGTACACAAACACAAATGAACGTCATACAGTTTAGATTTTTTTTTTATTGTAAATAAATTATATTAAGAAATACAGCTGAATATTGTGACTAAATGACTTTATTTCATTATTATAATAAATAATTATTATATTAAATAATTACAGTGAAACCTCAGATTGTGAGTAACGCGGTTTGTGAGTGTCTACAAGACGAGCAAAGATTTTTAATAAATTTGTTTTTGGAAAACGAACAAGTCTTGGTTTACGAGCACCGAGTATCATGTATCATGCATGGGCTTCTTGTTTTGACGCCGAGTGTCACGTGATCACAACTGAGCCAACGTTTTTTCTCTCTCTTGTGCTGTGGAATTGTGGGTAATCATCTCCCCTGCTGGGTCT
>JAQMYJ010000023.1:19277202-19292927 GCA_030014305.1 Clarias laeviceps
CTAAAAGTGTCTTTGCTTTCTCAAAGCACCTGCGGGAAGGTGACACTCGTATTAGGGCCCTACATCAGTACCTGCATCTCTTGCTATGAACTTGAAATTTATCTTTAGTGAAAGAAGAGTTTAAAGCAAGAGACACTAAAGTTAATAGATGCAACAAAAAAAAAAAAAAAAAAGAATCTACAATGCAAATGCTGGGATTCTATACGAGTCTAAGTTCCTGATTAGTGAAGAGCAAAACACAGAAAGGAAACTGTGAATTATGGGGCTATCTAATGGGAATGCTAAACCAATAAGCCTGTGTACTGTATGTGTGTGTGTGTGTCTGTGTGTGTGAGTATATATGGCTGCTGAAATCTGAGTGAATTACGTAGAGAGGAAAGGACCTTAAATGGACATGCTTGAGTGGAGAGGGAAAATCCTGTCCATGCCTCCCACGTTAGACAGCACCGAGCCGTCTGAGAGGAGGCCTCGGCACAGCGCAGCCGGGGTAATGAGCTCCCTGGAGGAGTGCTTGGTCACATAGCGGAGACAAAAAAAAATGAGAAGACCAGCACAAGCACATACACTCCTACACACTAATGCTGACAGAGCAATACACTGTCTCAGAAAAAAAAGTGACAAATAAATTCAAATACAAAGACTACAGTTATGAACAGCAGATATGTGAACATACACACACACACACACACACACACACACACACACACACACACACTATTACCAAGTGAATAAAAAAAAAAATTCACTTGTGATTCCACCTTAGTGGCTCCCTTGGACTCACATTATCACATCACTATCATTATCACTATCAGAGGAATCATTAATACTGAAGCAGCAAGGAGAGGCTTAATTAGCACAAAATCTGTTCCACAGTGAAAATGTGCTCCAAAAAAAGAAAGAAAAGAAAAGAAAAAGAAATAAACCCATCTGTTCATTAATTTACATAGGCCTGTAACAAAAAATGCAAGAAAAAATTCAGGATCAGTGTTTAACCCCTGGTTTATTGTGTAGTTTAGGATTCAGTAACTACAATGAAACCAATAAAGTAACTGAAAAAGTAAAATGACAAAATCTTTTGCAATAAGCTCATGTTTAAACAGCAGCGACTACGAGTTTCGAGATTGGTGCACCACATATCTGGTAACTTTGGCCGTACGTCCTCCCTCTGACGCATTAAAACCTGCTGGTTGAATTTGCTACTGACGGTCTGGCCCTTGGAGATGAATTCTCAATGCACAATGCTGCGAAAAAAGAAGAGGACCTGCCTCGCCTTTTCCGGGCCATGGAGATGACGGGCTCTTCCACTGAGAAGACTGTTGCTTCATATCAGGGTCGTACCTCCTACACCAAAGTTTTGTCACCAGTAATGATCCTCAACATGAAGGACTGTTGATGCTGACGGAGTTCTCTGCAGACTTCGACGTGATGTTCCTTTTGCTCCTGGGGAACGAACTCAGCAGCGACACGGTGCATTTTTGAGGAACGCCTGAGGATCACCTGGACCGTTCCGTATGACACTAATGTTGTGGATTGGTCGCTGACAATTATCATGCACAAGATGCCGAACAGTTTAAAAATTTTTCGTGGGTTGAGCTCGTTAAAGGTCTTCCAGATCTCTCACCGTGTTCCTCTGTTCCTGAAGCGTTCGTGCCACTCAAAAGAGCTCGAACAACTCATTGCAGTATCACCGTAAACATCTCAAAAGTCTCTGTGGCAGATTTGCCCAGTTTCACACACAGTTTCACTCTTTGTTCTAACTTGCTGTCTATAATGAAATAGCGGACGTGGTAACGCCACCAGTTTCACAGCTCCCAATGTACACAGAACGATGTCTTTTGGCACGCTGACTTATGAAGGTTGATGCACCTTGTGACTGCAACTTCTAACCTCCACTAAGTTAGGTACTGAGAAAATGTATCTTTTTTCAGAAGACACTCCAAAGTGTTTTGAATTATTACCTATAGCTTTACAAATATTAGTTAAATAAAGTTACAACATTATTAACATACACCTTTCAGTTTAAGTTATGTGTTACTGCAAATTGCCAATCAGGGCAGGAGAGGCCTAAGGCTGTGATGTTAATCACACTCACACAAAACCCATAAATACGTTTAGATAGATCGATGGATACTTTATTGATCTTGAAGGAAATTCCAGATATCCAGCAGCAGTTGAGACAGTAACACCGAGACAGGTCGTGGGTGTGATTATACTCTGTATATCTTATCCATATAGTCACTATACACAGGGAACTGACCAGAAGTTACTAATGCAATGCAAAAAACAAAAAGCTACAAGATATATAAGAAGCAGATAAATAAATCATATAAATCACAAGTAATAATAATTATAATTAAAAGCATTAATGAATAATACTAATAAGTGAAATTAAGTGAAATGCAGCGTCACCTTGATGTGAAATTCTATGTGTGGCAAAGTGACAACAGTGCAAACAGTAGTAGTAAGTGTCCAAAGAACAAAAAGCAAACAGGAGAACCTGTAGTGAGTTTCCTCCGTCAGATCTGATGGATGTTTCTGTGAACGTTATTTAAAGCTCTTGTGCTATGTGTGTGTGTGTGTGTACATCATTATGCATATGTATTGTGCTGCTGCCAGATGATTGGCTTACTGCATACTTCCACGAATGAGCAAGACGACAGGTGTCCCCATTAAAGTGGCACTGAGCGTACAGTATACAGTATAAAGCACTAATTGCTCCTTAAGTGGTCTCGTATTGTCTTCTGTGGAAGAAGTTTATCTCCATATATCACAGCTTTTCTGTCTGGAGCGTTTCATACTCTCTAGCGTCTCTTATCTTTAGATAAGACAGAGTTACTTACTGGGGACTCTGTTGATGGCTCGTAGAGGCCTGAGCACGCGCACAGTCCGGATGGCTGACAGGCTGGCATTGTGACCATCCAGTGAGTACTCCAGCATCCTTCAGAGAAACACAGCTCAAGTCACTTTCCATCACCAAAGGAAGAAACTACAGTAAGACCCTATTCATACCAATCAGTAACAATTAACAATTAGGCTTAATTCTGACTTTAGCTCTGGACTCAAGAAACCGGTTACATGCAGCCTCACGTTCTGAACTGGCTTTTGCATTAACAGACTAATTAGAGACTAATTTTGTCATCATATTTTTTAATAAGATTCGAGACTTGAGGGAATGTTTGGTTATGAAACACCGTCGTAGGATTTATTACACAGTGCACGGATCACTTTAAAACAATAATGTGCAGGACAAGAAATAAATATGAAGCCGGTGAACATTAGAAACTCCACATTAATTTTAACTAATGACCGACTTGACTGCGTCATTTGGACTAACCGCAATGGGAGCTTTAAAAAAAATTCACAGGTTCTTTTCAATGATTTTCTAATTAAAAAATTTATGACGTCGTTTTTATGGCTCCTAATACCTGTCTGATGTGTACATACTGTTGATGACTTTGTCTAAAGATGTGTGTGTGTGTGTGTGTGTGTGTGTTCACACCTACTGATCACTGTATGTCATGTGTGCCTTTATATAGAATCTGTTTCAATGTGACTGAATACGGCTCTTGAACATGAGCTCTATCTGTAAATAAACACACCAGGAAAGTCACAGACCTTATACAGTAGCCCAAACACCCGAACACTCAGAGACCATCACTGTTATTTGTTTAGTCCATTAAGTTTGAGATAATTCTGAATCTGCTTGTGTTTTGCAGCATCAGTCTGTATAGCAGGGTAACAGTATAACAGTCTGGAGAACAGTACAGTATGTGTACATCTCAAATCAGGGAGCGATTGATTAGGCCTTTATAATGAAGTGCTATATTTTGTTATATAATTGCTCAGGAAGATTGTGTTTTAATAACAGTGGAGAACATTTGTTTAAAAAATGACAAAAACATGCAGTTACTGTAACTAGTAACTTATTTTTAAACATGAAGTGAATTATTATCTTTTAAAGGCCTCAGCAAAGACAGGCAGCCATGTGCGCATGGTTACAGTATATGGAACAGTGACTCTATAAATTGTGGCTCTATAAATAAAATCATAATTTTTAACTCGGTAAGGCAGAAAAAAAAGTGTGCCCCTATATTCATTCCGAATAACATATTTGTATTTATTTACATCCCTACCAGTTGAATACATTAGGCTACTGTGTGAGCTATGAATCTATTTTGCAATCTGCATGGCCAAAAAAATGGAGTTTGAAGTTGGGTTAAGAACTGTCCAATGCGTTACTAAAACCTGGTTGTAAATGAAATTCAAGGAGAATTCTCAGGATTGGGACTAAACAGCAGTGTGGCCATAAACAACAACAATAAAAAAACCTGTGTATTAAAAAAAGGCCTCAGTTTGCTGGGGAACATAAAGATTGGATTCCAAAGATTGGAAAAATGTCATGTGACCTGATGAGTCCATGTTATGACCTGGGGTTGGTTCAGTTGCTCAGGTGTAGACTTACCAACGTTATGTGGCAATAAAATGAAGTCAGCTGACCACCTGAATGTCCTGAATCACCAGGCTATCACATCTATGGAGGTTTTCTACTTTCCGATAGCACGGGACATATTCCAGGACTCTGGAGCATGAGGAATCATTATCACACATGACCTGGTCACCACATAGTCCTGATCTTAATTTCATTGAAAGTCCTTGTTTTGTGCCATAATCATAGCTAAAGGACATGAAATAGCAAAATGAGTGACTTCTTCTGGGCCAGTCGGTGTATTTCAAGGCTATTTCTCAGCTCAAATCACACCACACACTGCGTTCACTAGAATGAACTTCCTCCTGGTTTGATTCCCGGGTGATGCTGTAACCCCTCACAGCCGGAGGTCTAGCGAGAGCTGATTGGTCGAGCTCTCTCAGAGGGGAGGGATGAGAGGTACTTAGTGCTCCCACATTAATCACGGCTCTACAGCCAATCAGGGGCGTCTGTGAGCTCGCGGAAGGAGCGGATAGCGCTGTCCTCTGAGTGTGTTACGCCGCCCCTAACAGTGCGTGAGCAAGCAGTTCGATAAGATGCGGTCGGCTGGCGTCAAGTGGTTCGGAGGAAACACGTGATAGTCTCCGGCCCTCCTGACTGAGTGGTAGTAGCCTTAATGTGGGAGCCCCCTAGTGACGGGGAGGAATTGGACACAGGGAGAAAATCGGGGAAAAATCCAAAAGGAAAAAAAAAAGAGCATAAATAAATCCCTTTCCCAACTGTGTTTGACTGATGGCAGTTAGTTACTAACCTAGTAACCCAGTGTAAGTATCTATCCAATGACGGAAACTTCAAAGCACTTATTGTCAGTGGTTCTGGATAAGAGTGTCTGCCAAATGCCTAAATATAAATGTAAATGTATCTACGTTACGTAACAAAGAATAACTGCTGTTGTTTTGGGGAAATCGTAAAATAGGTGAATTCTAATTCCTGCACTTTTATTTATTTTATTTTGGACATTTGAGGGTCACTTTAGGACAAATTCCCATTCTGATTTCTACTTCCAGTCTGCCTCTACGCACTTGGACCACCCTTTCACAATAATAACCTTGCGCGGGGGGTTAACTGAATCGGAGCCCTTACAGGAAAGATTGTTGCAAAACCGGTGCTACAGTGATGGATGTCTCACCCAGCCATGACAATGAAAAAGTCCAGGCGATTCCATGTGTCTCCAAGGTAACATTTAGATCCGAAAATCCCCAGAGCTATCATCTTGATAACCATCTCCACAGCGAAAAAGGCAAAGATGCAGTCATCGAATGCCTGAGGACACAAGAATAACACCGTAATTACACATTGACCAGTGGGACAAAGCAAAAACAGGAAGCTCTTATTCTTCACTTAACCAGGAGTACTGTACTGTACATCGCTCAAGCGGTCTCAGCCTGACGTAACCGCAGGAAAAGTTTTATTTCCAGTCAGAAAAAATATGACATTCTTTATCAGTCAGAATGGATCACCACGGCAGGAGGCGTTGAACGACATGCCAGTCCTAAGGGACGGAGTGGAGAAGGTATAGGTAATGTGGTACATCCTGTTAGGTGTCCTCTGCCTGAATCCGACTGATACCACTGTCTGAATATGCTGAACCAACACCATTCCCACAGACACACGAAACCCCTGGAGGCCTAACGGGGGTGTCAGGCAGTGCCATGAGCAATGACAGACTTGCACTAACAACATGCCTTTTCGGAAATGATATTCGGCCGAGCCTCCGCTCCACCTTCACACCCTTTGGTGCAACAGGACCTTGAATGAGAGCTAGATAGAGTTTGATAAATGATAGTGGCTGCATTCAAAAAACAGAGAAGTGATAGAGCCAGCGTAGCGATTGTTTAAGCAACATTCAGTCCGTTATAGGCGGATAAATCTGTTGATCATGTGCTCAGTCGGGTTATACTGTAGAAACATGAAAAAAAATTGAGTTCTTACCTGGAGGATGACACACCACTCAGACTGGCACTGGACGTCCTCGCAGGGCTGGAACATGCCCAGGGTCACACAGTTCAGGAGTATAACCAGCATGCTTACATGCTCGAACCAGGTGGCCACGAGTCAAGGAAAGAAAACTCACACAATGTTTAATTACAAGTTACTGTACATTACAAGGCAAATTGATCTCTTAAGATTAATGTCACAGTTTCATCCATCTGAAAAACTTCCATCTAAGTGTGAATGTTTGCTTATTAGTTGTTGCAGTGGGTTTGTGTTTCTTCCATGTGCTATAGTCTTAGTTACAAAACTTCTAAAGCACTTATTAATTACGGGGGGTAAAAAAAAAAAATGTCAGTTTCAAAGCAAAGTGAGAAATTTCATTACGCTTCACTGGGGCTGGGCTTGAGTCACGGAGACACCGAGAATTTAACCAAAAGTGCTTGATTTATTCTTATTCCATTTATTCTTATTCCAAGGATATAATTAGGGTTTAAATCTTTTTTATTAAGGTATTCACTGAAATAATCCAACAGATATTGTTACATACCAAAAATAAAGAAAGAGTTCTGTTAGTAAGAATCCTTGCGCACAGCTTATGATAGAGAATTCTTATCCACTTCTCACCAAGGACACAATTAGGCTACTTACAAACCAATCAGTGTAGCACAAGGGAACAGTAAAGCTGCATGATTTGGATTTTAATCCTGAGCACAAATTTTGGCTCCCTCAATCTATTGGAACATAACTATTGGTGAGCTGAAGTGTTAGATATCAGTTTGTACTGGCGTATTTACAGTATTTTGGCTCTATAGTCATCTGGTGTCTCATTCACAGTGTACAGTACAGTATATCCACCTCGGGGTCTCTGGCCAGACGCCACACTGGGAAAAAAGATTTATGTATCAACATATTTTGCTAAATTTGATTTACTGTAAAGTAAAATATGTAAGCCTAATAAAAATAAATGAACTCATTAAACAGAAGAATGTACATTTCTGAACGTAATTTATTGTAGTAAAACAGACATAATATTAAAATATTTTCTTCTTTCCAGCATGATAAAATCGAATGAAAAAAAAATCGTTACGGTATAAATAAATAAACATACACTGATCAGCCATAACATTAACACCACATACAGTAACTCATTCACTCACTCATCGTCTATACCGCTTTATTCTGTATACAGGGTCGGTGAGGGCCTGGAGCCTATGCAGTGTGCCAATCCATCACAGGGCACACACACACACACACACACACAAACTCAGTCACACACTACGGGCAACTTAGGAACGCCAATTAGCCCAATCTGCAATCTGGGAGGAAACCGGAGTGCCCGGAGGAAACCCATCAAGCACGGGGAGAACATGTAAACTCCATGCACACAGAGACAAGGCAGGAATCGAACCCACACCCTGGAGGTGCAAGGTGCCAGTGCTAACCACTACGCCACCGTGCCGCCTACACCACATATTGTATAAAATAACAATAACACAGTAACTCTGATTATTATTTATATATCAGTAAACTGGTGACAGGATCATGAGAACCCAAGCCTCATGTCCGCAGGGAACAAAGGCCAGCCTGGCTGGTCCAGTCCCACAAAAAAGATACTGCAGCACAAATCATTACGATAGAAACACACCAAAACCCGCTGTGCATGGAGCAGCCAATTGACCTCCAATCTCTTCACATCCCAATCCAATTGAGCAGTCATGGAATGTGCCAGAAAATCAAGTCTAATCCATGGAGGCCCTACTCCACAACCCCCAGCACCCAAAGAATACACCACTAACGTCCCAGTGCCAGACATCACAGTACGCTCCCCGAGGTCTTGTGGAGTCATGCCTGAGGGTCCAGAACCACCACAATACTGGGCTTAATGTTTTGAGATGGATTTTTGGGCCGTTCAGTGTATTTTATCATTTGTGATTCTAAAGTGTCACAGTCTTTTTGTCTAATCTTGAAATTATAAAATATTTGATCAAGACAGCTAAACAAATGACCTTAAACCAGGTGGACCAATGGTGGACATTACATACTGTATGTGCACTATTAGTTTTTAGTTGTAGTGGGTTAAATACATGTAGTATGTTACTGTAGGTTTTTGACATGTCAAATACTGAAGGTGGGAATCACCAGGAGCCACCCGATATACAATATGATCACGATGACTACACTAGGTGCTGATTCGATGAGTATTGCGATTCTTTAAGTATCATGATTTTATAAATGTCCAAATTAAAAAAGCTAATAATTTGTTGTCCCACACAGACCACTGTGTTGCCTGACAATGTGTGCTCAGTTTATAGCACGCCACCTGTAGGATCATAGAGGAACGGCAAAGTTTTACCACCTAAAATGCAAAGATACTGTACAGTATATAAATAACAAAAAAGAATTTAAAAAAATCGATTGTAGAGTCTGAATAATTTTTTTCTCCATCTCAAGCAAATACCACATTTTTCTTCCATTAACCAATCAGTAAAAGGAAAAAAAACTAACTGTATTAACTTCTTAGAAGCTTTTTTAAATGTATATTTAAATATTACTTCTCACATCACCTCACATCAAGGGCGAGACACGCGAGCGGAAAAAGAACTGCAATTCCCAGCATGCACGCTCCGGATCACTGGAGTGCTAAAAATAAGACACACCTGATCCCAAGCGCCGCAGGAGGATGAACTCAGCTTGACACCTGCAGATCACTGCGAAGTATACGCCCTCAGAGTCAACTCAGAACTAAACCAATAAAATAAAAGCCTGGCGTTTACTTCCACTTACTGTATGTTCTATACGTCCTTGTTCCTAAATTCCCTATAAAGGATAGACATCAAATGAAGATGGCCATCAATAAGAACACTATTGAATGTAAATGATGGATCAAAGTTTGGTTGTTTGAAATGGGAGGAAGCAAAACACACTTTTTCATTCACTTAAGATTTGGCTGTCTGTGTACACGACCTGCAAACACAACTCTGACCTTCTGTTATAAGAATGCAGCAGGACAAACCACTGGGATCATCAGAACATCTTTCCAGGAATCCAAAATATCATCAGATAAGTCACAATAATCCACATACTCTTGTCTGACTGAGCATAAATACTGTATATTCGCAAACGCAGCTGTAAACACAAGCACAGACCCTGTTCTCATTCCATGTTCTTGAAAACATCAGTGCTAGAACCCTCCAAGGAGGCAATCAGCGTTCCAATGCTCGAAATGCCAGGCCCAATCTCATGTTTAATGCAGATCTGCTTTTCTGATAGAAGATTAAAAAAATAGAAATCTGAAAAGAGCTGTCGGACTCATTTCAATGAGCTACGACTGAGAATGAGAAGAGCTCAAAGCTGTATAAAGAAGAAGGAGCTTTGGGTCAGCATGGTTACAAGGAAAAAAAATTATATGTGGTCGGTCAGATTAAAGAGCTCATATTACAGTACATATCTCCACTTTTCACACAGAACACTAGGGCTCACAGGGAACCCCAGGCATGGGCGTTACAAAACTCTCAGATATAATGGTCGTGAAAGACATAAAAACCAAATCAAATATATGACAAGAACATCCATTGTGGCGACCCCCACGGGAGAAGGCAAAAGAAGAATTTAAGGAAATATAACGCAGATAAAAATATTACTTTTATCATCAAAATATGATAATATTTTATCATACTTATCAATTTTCTCATCATGCATATACGCACGGCCAAAACATGGTATCATTTAGCTTATGGTATAAGTGTCTCACGTAGGTGGAACAGTGAATTTTCAGATAGTATCATATAACACTATTTTTCATAATACTTTCATTTTTTGTAAATATACATACACATTTATATTTTCATCAGACAAAAAGAAACATATTTGCTAAATACAATTTCACTTTTATGTAGTGTCTGTAACTTTTTTTTTTAATTAAAATCTTTCAATGATTTTAATTGTCATTCAGATGAAACGTGGCCAATTTAGACTTCACATTAAAAGATATAAACCTGAGAAAGTGTATTATTCTAAATTGCAAAATTGTTAAGATATTGCAACATGAATCTGACATGGTTACGGACACTTTTAGCTTTTTAAGCTTTTACCAAAAACTGATTTAAGCAACACGTTTTACAGGTCATATGCTTCTAGAAGCTTTCACCGTATATATTTTAGTATCAATGCTCATAAAGAAATATGAATCATTTGCATTTTAAATGATTATTGTTGGAAGCGAGACAGTATAATGCTGAAAAATGGCCACTTTTGGGGCGCATATTAAATCATCTCTCCAAAACGACTGAGGTTAGCAACTTGAAATTTTTAGTGAAGTGAGAAGTCACTTTCATGTTGCATAAACTTTAGCTAAACTAAACTTTAGCTTCTTTGGCCACACACATTTTCTGTATTATATGTATAACATAAAATTTTTTTATCAGCGCCGATAGTGTGTTTTGGCCATCAGCTTAATTTAATGTTTATAATTACCGGACTGAATTATGTAGAATAAACATGATAAATTCCTGAAGTATTAACGTACAAAACGATTTTACAAAACATGAAATCAGGTTGGTACTGATGTTTAACTAATATTACATTTAATTAGCACAATCTGAACGTGTAGCAGAGCAGCGCAGAAGTAAAGTGGCGTTAGCAGGCTGTCAGTGTCCCGGGTTTGAACCTCAGCACAGGTGAGAGTGTGGCGATTGAGTTTGTTTAGGGATTTGAAAATACATGATTAAATCATGTCGGATGTAGGAAAACAAATTGGGAGAAAAAGAAAGCACATCAAATATCATTCTGCAAAGGGTAAAGAGGAGCAGAGCCACTCGAGCAGAATAACATGAAGAATAAGAAAACATTTTATTGTTAGAGATTAAGATCAAGGCTGTCATGGAAGTCTCTGTGAGACTAGGATGAGGAATACACACTCTGACAAACACACACACACACACACACACACACACTAAACAACCAGCCCAGGTTTCCCCTACTGCACTTTATATGCTACATTTTATGACATACAATACCTCTCTCTCCAGAGAAAACAGAGACATGCTGTTTCTGCTCAATAAATCATGACAAAGGTTGACAGAACTAAAGGGCACGCAGTGTAGCCTCCTTCCCTTGATGATACTGAACACAGTTTAAGAAAGTCTTACAGACAAACAGCAGCCAGAGTTGCTTAAACCGATGATGTGTCACTGTCTTCGAAGACATCTTTTTTTTTTTCTTTTATAACAAGAGCCTTTTCCCGGCTGTCTGATCCTCATCCGTCCATCTCCTTAAAAGGCCAAAAGGAATGCAGGACTGCCAAAATAAGACTTTCCCAAGCGCCACCTCATCCAAGCTTGTCCAACGCTGAGAAAAATCTATTCTCTATATTTGTTCATGTTCCTTGTTTTCTTCTTTCTTCGCCTCGTTCCACCGTCCCAGATGCGACTTTTCCCGTCTTTTCATATTACATTAAAATTAATGTATACAGTATGTAGAAGCCATACTGTAGGCATGAAGGTGGCATTAGACAAAACATAGAAGTAGAGAAAAGATTATTAGAGGATTGATAGATTTCTTACTGATGATGGTAAACCACACTAAGAGTCATGTTTAGAGTTGATTATTGCATAAGTAATTAATACCAAAACTATACTCGAACAAGCAGCAGGATTAAGTCCTGCACTGTTGTCTGACTCGAACAAGCAGCAGGATTAAGTCCTGCACTGTTGTCTGACTGTTTGATGTAACTATGTTACCACGACATTCATGTTTTGGTCCCTGTAAATACACTTAAAACTATGTAATGACACATGAGACCAAGTCGGATCTTGGGATCTGAATGCACTCAATTGAGGTCATGACACTTTCTCCCAAATACACTGTCTATATAACCTTGTTTAATACTCATATGGAGACCGTTGGGTATAATTTTTTTGGCACACTTCATTAAGTTCACCCTTATCAGAGAAACAGTGAGGAGCTCAGTGGGTTAAAATATTATAAGCAATTACTAATCTGCCTAAACATGGTATTGGTGCTAAAAAGTTTCTCACCTACAGGAGGTGCAAAAAGTGAATTTTCAGATAGGATCACATAACACCATTTTTCATAAAGCCTAATGCTTCTTATCTCCAAATCCATGCTTCATTTTCTTTGTAAATATGCATACAGATTTATATTTTTATCAGATAAAAAGAAACACATTTGCTAAATACAATTTCAGGCCCTTTTATGTAGTGTCCGTAACTTTTATAAAAAAATATCTTCCGATGATCTTAATTGTGATTTTACGTGATTTCACGTAAAAAGACATAAATCTGAAAAAGTGTATTATTCTAAAATACTAAATTGTTAGGATATTGCGACATAAATTTGACATGGTTACGGACACTACAGTTTGTTTTTTAAGCTTTTACCAAAAAAACATCTCTTTTTAATTTAAGCAACAATTTTTACAGGTCATACTGTATGCTTCTAGAAACTTACACCAATTTTACTATCAAATCTCATTAAGAAATATAAATAAATAGCATTTTAAATAATTATTGTTTGAAGGGAGACCGTATAAAGGTATATAAATCTTACTGCTGTTGACAAAAGATGAGACAAGACATTGGTCTGTACATTATAAACACCACCATTTCATTACCGCGACACTTGAGAAATCATAAAGACATGGATTACATTTACAAAGTAAGTGATTTTATTAACCTGAATAATTCACACCTGGCTTGCACGTTGACTCAATACAGAGAACTTTCTCCACATAAATATTGATCTAACGTTTGAACTTGGGGTTGTTAACACTGAACACAGCCCTGACTTCAGCTCGACACCTGAAACTATGATAAATGACCAAAGTATTTAAGGCTTCAGCCTAATATGATTTATGAAGGATTTTCCTCTTTAAAGTAAATTCTCCAAAATCTTACAATATAAACCAGTAGATGTTCACATTATTACTCGGCTTTACCCAACACAGAAATCATTATGTTTTCCCTTTTTTTTGGAGGTGTATCTGATTGCTGTGGTCTATGTGTTTAGTGAAGGGAAATTTAAGTGTTTATGTGCACTGTGACACCATCCTCATCATCCTTCCTCTGTTAGGGTCAAATCACTGAAAATGCCTTCAACAAATGGCTGACTTTGGATGGCTATAAAGAACTCTTGTAACACGTCTGCCCTTGAAGGAATCACGCCGGCAACGAAGCGGAAGCAGAATCCAGAGAGCTGTCTCCTATATCTTGTTGTCTTGTGAACATCTGCCATATGGCAGAATCTGGAAATGTGTCTTTGTGTCAGAACAAACCTTTCTGCTCAGCATCAGCCGCTCCGATCAGGAGGTAATGACTAACATGCTAATGCTTGACTCATGCTAAAAGTGGCAGGTTTAGTAATAATGTTGTAACATCAACAGCTGTGATTCTTTTTTATTTTTTTTATTCATGTCATTGAAATGATGTATTAGTTGTTGATTAAAGTAGTAAAGGCACGAGAGAGACTTATCAGTGGAGAAATGTACATATAATAGTGTCAATATGAGCTTTTGATGATTAGCACAGTTTTAACTACATTTTGACTAGCTGTTTACTTATTGGGTGAACTGTATGTAATCTGTTGGCTCCAATTTGTTGGAAATGCATAACTGGAATGCAACTTCACACTAAACATACATTGAGCTACAGCTTAGGTACATATCGTAGCCTCCATGACGTCACCAATAACAACTGAACAACCCCTCAATGATGTCACCAATAACAACTGGACAAACCCTCACTGACGTCAACAATAAGAACTGGACAAACTTAAGAACTATATATACAGTATAATATATAAGAACTTGACTCACTTTTGGATTAGAGCTCATTGTGTTGTGTTGAGCTCATTTTACAGAACGGAAGGTCGCCCCTTGGTTGTATTACAATTGTGACAAGATTACTAGCCATGCTTTTTTGCATCAGGTGACTGGGTCCTATAATGTAGGCAACTCATCATGAAGTCATAGCATTGCTTACAGCAGCACTGGTGCTCCGTTCCATTTCATTAGGGGGCAAATTCAGAATTATGCGTGATAAATTTTCTGACAAGGTCACAGAAGTTGCATGCACTCCAGGGACAGGCATCATCATCATCATCATCATCATCATGGAAGAGAAAGGAAGAGTTGGGCTTAAGTTAGGACTGTGCCCATGACTAAAAAAGCTCCCTTGTTAGCACAGGGCCCCGGCCTAAAGGCTTTAAATGGCAGCAAACAAGAGAGATTTCTCAGCCAGTGCCCCCGCGCCAACAGTTCATGGTGAGATCACAGCAAATTCTCATCAAACAGCATCGGTCTCATCCTCATTCCCTGTGTCCCTCATTTCCCATATCTTCGTGTCTTTCATCCCTAATCGGCCTCGGTGTCCTGCTGCGATAAGGCTCCGCTTCCTCCGCAGAGGAATAAGCTTCCAGATGCCATCTTTGCTTTTGCTTTGCCATCTGTTAACTGCGCAAAAATTAATGTGCTTTCAGGTCTATCCTAATTTTCTGGGTCCTGCCCACGAAGTGTTGTCTACACCGCTAATTAATGTCATCTTACAATCACTTAGCAACCTTTCACGGCATTAAAAGATCATTTACACAAGTGTGGAATGATGTTTAACCTCACTCTGTTCCCCCCCTAGTTGCCAGCTTTTTTGTATGAGTCACAGACCACCAACAAGTGTTGGCTGCAACAAATGACAACTAATATATCAGCGGATAGAGCCGGGACAGAGCGACAATAACAGACAAGCAGCACAGTCAGGCTGTACACCAACAATTTAGCTGAGCTGAGCCAGTAATGAACCTGCAGTGTAAATAAGCGAGCATTATGTAATGGATCTGCACTAAAGCTGCCATCTTTCCTTGTCATGTGAGTTAGAAACCTCCTCTACACACAGCAGATTAAGGATATCTAGGTCAGCTATGCCACCGGAAAACTGAAAGCGTAATCAGCGCCTGTTAATCAGCGGAGCGTGAGGGGAAAAAAGAAAACCATCGTAAGAGCTGAAACTTTCTGTTATCTCCATGAAAAAAAAAAAAATCTCAACAAGAATATGGACTGAATCAAAACTAAGTTTTTCTAGGAAAAGACAGGAAAAAAGAAAACCTTATCTACATAAATAAAAGCAAGAATCCTTAGATTTCTGCCTGAAGTTTAACCTGCACCATAAGTGAATTCAATATGTTGAGTAAAAGTGATGTTATGGACAGTTATGTGCCGAGATTTAATAATCTACTGTAAAATAATCTACTAATGCGCTGCTGTCTCAATGTAAACAAACACCTGCACCAATAGATA
>JAQMYJ010000023.1:19298359-19308383 GCA_030014305.1 Clarias laeviceps
CCTTGTGTTCGGACCACCTCCACAACCGGATTTACCCACGAAGCCTGGTTTGGATTATTTCTGTTCGTTGAGGGACACGAGTTGGCGCGTAAACACTTCGCGGACGCCGGTGTTAAGCAGCGCCGTGTTTATGACACTCACAGCCGGGGGCGAGACTTTGCTACTGGAGAGCAGGTATGGGTGTATTCCCCCGGAAGGAAGAGAGGGCTCTCACCCAAGCTTATGTCCCACTGGGTGGGCCCTTGTATGGTGATTGCCCAGCTCTCCGATGTCATCTACCGGGTGCGGTTGGCGGGGTGGGCACGAGTGGTTGTGCTCCACCGAGACCGTCTCGCTCCCTATCAGCCATACGCCAGCGAAACATCGAACTCTGTGGAGGCCGGACCGCCTCCGGGCAATGGTTGCGCTCCTCCCTCTCCCGCAAAAAGACTCCGGCGTTCACAACGCCAGCGCCGACCGCCGTCACGAGACTGAGTGCGTCATGGTGACCGGGGACGGTCACAGCTCGGGTGGGGGCAGTGTGGCGTAGGCGGGGCTTCGGCTGGTGACCATCATGCCTTGCGGGAGGGGTTGCTGTGTGTTCACCCTGTTGGGGAAGGGTGTTTGGGTTAGTGGCTTCGGCCATGTTGTGTGTGTGACCTGTTGAATGTGCTCCGGTTTATGCTAAGGCTAAATTGGATGTAGTTCTCGTGTGAATGTGCTGCGTTATATGCTATACAGTGCTGTGTTAAATAAAGTACTCCCAGCTATTGCATTGGGCAGCAATTAAGCTCACTCGTATCTCCAACATCCTTTCCGGCGGTAAACCGCAACAATATATATTATATAGGAATGACATTCATCAATTCATGTATCAGTCATGATCTCGGCCTCACCGTAGCACAGAGACAGCGCCTCTGTAAATGACCTACAGTACTACTGCCCTCTGATCAGGGTTGTGTTTCCTGGTTTGTGTTGTTTGATCTTAATGCAAATTTGGACAGCACCGATCTTTCTATGCTCTTTCATATGGTAGAAAATGTTGCTGGAGATTCCGAGATTCAGGTCTTACAGTATTTGATGCATCTAATTTGAGTATATATAATCTTTGTGTGTGTTTTTCCTCTCTTTCTGTCTCTTTGTTGAGCTACACATGCTACTCCTGAGATATCACTAATCCTGACCCCTTCTGCTCTCCGGACGTGCCTGATCCATCCTGATCCCCTACATCTGGTTGGAGTTCTCATCACTCTGGAACTACTCGCTGCTGCTGAGGACGGCCCCATATGGAGAGCCTAAAGAAAGATACACTTGGAAACCATGAAGCTGGCTTAGGACTGCAGCTGATTCGAACATTTTTGCTACAACGGATTGCTTGTCATGATGGCTTTAGGAATGTAAATCCCACAACAAAAACACTTGTTAAAGCTATAATGCATTTCCCGGTTACAGATTTATGTGTTCCAGGTTTCCTTTTGATTCTTTGGTTCCTCTTAGGATTTCTTCATATCATTTCAGGAAGTTTTTCCTTACCACTGTCACCTCTGGTCTGGCTTGTTTGTTACAGATACATTTATCAATTGTACATTTATATATATGAAATTTATATATTTCTGTAAAGCTGCTTTGTGACAATGTTCATTATTTAAAGTGTTATACACACAAAACTCAAATTAAACCAGCACTATTGTTTGCCTGAAGCAACCCTTAATGTCAATGATCAGTGATCGATGACACACATCAGTCCTCATGCTGGCGGAGCTCCACATACTAACTGCTGCATTATTGTCCTCACAGAGCTGAGCAGCAGGTCTCACATTCATTAAACAAGAGTTCACAGCAATACGATTTTATAAACAAATGCTGCTCGATATCGGCAAAAGCTATAATTTTCTTTAAGTAGTCTATAATCTTGCAAGGTTCTCGAAAGTGTCCTTCACACTGTTTGTCTATTAATGTTCTTTTCAGGAATTCAGTGGAGCTGATGGAAATGGCACAGAAAAGCGGGCGATACCACATGGCAGGAAAATCCTGAAACGGCCATTTAAGTACTTTTTAAGACCCAAACAATCCAATTTAGTAAAAACAAACCTATATATCTGTTTCACAAAAAAACAAAACAGCCGAAATAAATTATTTTTGCAAATCAGTCTGAATCTTGCATGGAACGTTCTCTGATTTATTGCTAACCACATGCCCCCTGCTTAGCAACTAGTACACGGTGAGAGTGCGAGAGACAGAGTGATAAAGTAGAATGATTATACGGAGAGAATCTCTGTGGGGGACGAGGACACGAGATTTCTGTTCTCCTCTGCAAAAAAAACAAAATTATTTCAAGGTAACTGCAGGGAAAAGAGCATTTCAGGAACACAATTACAAATGAATGGGATGAGGAGTGTTTCAAACACATCAAATCTATTGATCCCAAAAGGACCATATGGATATTATGTCTTAGATATACAGTACAGTAAGCATGTGATTTTAATGTTAAAAAAATTAAGTTATGAAAACTTTTTAACACTTCGGACAGGCCGTTAAAAAAGTACAAGCAATAAACTGTAGCTGCTCGTGACCGGGTAAAAAGGGAGAATATTTATTTATAAACATGTTGATGTTTATATCCTTCAGCATTCGAGATTCCTACTGTATGACGAGCTTAATACGGCTTTGCAATGCAAATTCACATCTTCATCACATTTATGGCTTCGTGTTCATACGTACGTTTCTTCTACATCAACAGATTAGTCACTCGATATTGCTGTGCATTTCAGGACGACAAAAGCAGATCTATAAACAGCTTTCTCCTGTGAACAGTTCCTCCACACTCCTGCGAGCACCTCCCTCCGCCTGCTGCATTCTCTCTCTGCCGGATGCGATCGGAGAGGAGAACTGTTCTCCTACTATCACGGCGGATGGGAATCACATAGAGACGCAATTAGCATGAGCCCTGGTTGCCATGGCAATTTGTAGCTGTGCATCTGCTTGAATGAGAAACACCACTTTCCACAGGCCCGGAGACGCCCACGGATCGGCGGAGCTGCTCCACAGGTACTGCGCATGTTTTGGCACCGTGTACACCGAGGCTGTGCCGCAGGGATACACTCTTACTCAGGCATGTTACTCAAAGCGACAAAACAATCTTATCTTGCCCTACTGCATCACATATCCCATATCTTTATATAGTGTACGGAGCACGGTTCGCACGGTTCTCTTTGGACTAAAACTGGACTGGACTGTAGCTGTCGTTAAATCACTTTCAGCCCAGATCATAAAAAAAAATCATACACGTGATGATTTACAGTTGTACCATTTTTGACCTTTAAATGACCCCTGTGTCCCTAGTCTTAACCCCACATGGCCTAAAATCCTCCTGATATTCATGTGGGAATGAACAGGCAGGCACTTCACTGGTCCCGTGGGGGTAGAAGTCCTCCTGGCTGAGATGGCTGGGACGTTATTAATCAACAGGCGTAGCACTAAATTCCTCTTCCGTTCCGTGCACACATCCTCCATTTCCCCAGGAGGTGTGTATGACAGGTGCTGTCATATCAACAGTCGCCCAAAACTCTCAGACTGTTTTCGCCTCTTAATGGATTCCCAATCTATCGCCTCTTAAAGCAAATGAAAGACTGGCTGTCAAGTGTGCCAGCAGTTTCTCCTTCATCTCCCTTTACAGGAAAATCTTTTGGAGAAGTAACGCGCGATTATTCAACCTCCCAGATGAACTGTCTGCGCCTCTGATTTTATGAATTTACGGTTATCTCCAGAATTATTGGCACCCTTAGAAAATATGTGCTCTCGGACCCGCTCAGATTCCTTGCTCTGTATTGTATTCTCCAAACTCATCAAGCATTATGCAATGTCTATACGATGTTTTCAGAGCTAATAACCGGTTTTAGTGCCAATAATTCTGAAGAAAAAAAAAACAGGAAGATGCAGTTGAACTCTTGTTCCACAGCTGACCTTCTCCATCAAGCCATGGTTTTCTGCCCCAATGAGGAGGGTCTAGCAATTGCCCTTTTATGACTGTCAGGATTAATGACATTTCTGCACTCCACCTCCAGCCGCCAGGAGGGAAATAAAAGCACAGGAGCCTGCGTGGGTTTACAAACTGTCACCCATCACCATTACCCTTTGAGGTTCAACGAACTAAACAGGTGAGAAAGACGCCTGCTGCGGGTTTGCGTTTCAAACACTGCTGATGAAAAGCAGACGCCTCCCGTATCGACCGTACCCTTGCCAAGAGCCATACAGATTCCTGGAAAGGCATGTTTATGCACATCCTTATGTTTTTGAGTTAGAATGATCCGCCATGAGCGTGGGGTGGAGCTAGAGAGCCGGTGCTGATCTCTCTGCCGTCTCTATGGCAGCAGCCCTGTAAAAGCACAGCCTTGATTTAATAGGGAGGAGCGCAGCGCTGGTTCAAGGGAACCGTGAAACAAGTATAATGAATAACTTATGGCCCTTATCAAATATTTGCACTTAGGTGGACGACTGTGCATCACTGAAGGATGGGCTGTGTATCCTTGCTCCGCAGCTTTAAAGCGTGTTACTACATGGCTCTGTGAAATGTATAAATATGATCGGTTAAGCAAGGCATTTATCAATATTTGACATATTTAAAAAAAATTAAGACCTGGGAACCAAACTAGGAATGGCTTGACAACAGATTATGGCATGAATAAAATTCCATGTAGAGGGTATAGAACCACAGATAAATCTGCAAATGAAACGGGTGTAGTCCCAAAACGGCAAAGACACGACCAGGATATGAAAATAAATCAAAAGAAGTTAGATTTACCACGTCTTCGTTTACCACAAATGCAAAATCACAAATAAGAAAACAGTAACTCACTCGATCATGTTTAACCACAGATTCAGAATATTCTTCAGCTGGTGAAATACTGCACTACCTTAATCCTCTTGGGTCCTGAGATTACTTGGGTACTAATGTTA
Organism: Clarias laeviceps; assembly: GCA_030014305.1. Taxonomy (NCBI): domain Eukaryota; kingdom Metazoa; phylum Chordata; class Actinopteri; order Siluriformes; family Clariidae; genus Clarias; species Clarias laeviceps. The sequence continues at coordinate 19,303,295 of JAQMYJ010000023.1, forward strand.
CAAATAACAAGTTGTAAGCTGTATCAAATCAAATAAATTGGAACCTCAATTAGTGGATGTTATGTGTGTGATTTACCAAAGGAGACCATAATGAAAGTAATTTGCAAAGAAAAACATATAAATGAGTTTGTGTGTGTGTGTGTGTGTGTGTGTGTGTGTGTGTGTGTGTGTGTGTTTGTATGTGGGCTATTCATTCTCTATAGCCTTATATAATCTCTTAAGGATTTTATAAGATCCTGAGATGTCCTGAAAAATGTAAAATACATGTGATATATGTGGTATATCAGGTTTACGTGAATGTAAAAAAAATTTCGGGTCCTGTTTAAAGTTAAGACTGGTGTCCCTGCTGTTCCGGCCTGGTGTTCACAGGATATACGCAAACAAGGTTAAAATAATTAGTGAAGATAAATGAAGGAAAGAATGTTAAATGTTGAGTTCAAAAGTGCAAATATGCAGTGCATATTGAATTTTAAACCAGTATCACTACAGTTGTTTTACTTGTATACTTATAATAATTTCATAAACGTTCCTACTGTATTATTATGACACTGTTTTTTTTTTTTTTTTGTCCTCTAGTGGTTTCAATTCCTGTCTTTGACTAGCATTTGCTTCCTAGAGACAGGGATCTCCACGATATATTCGATTTGAATTGCAATTCTGTACTGTAAGTATCACGATTTTATAATTAATTAGGGTCCAAGCACTATGACATCAGACCTATTACATCATAGTGTGTGAATGGCCCAATTGTTTTTCTAAGGAGTGGCAAAAAAGTGGTTAATGACTTTCTTAGTTACATATAATACTGTAGTTATATAATATATCATGTCATAATGGTAACCTTAAGAAGTTCAATATCATAATGACATCACACTGAGTGACATCACTGAGTGTAATGATTTTCTTTCCAGCATCCAGGCCTTAACATGCTCAAACCACACAAGTTGTCTGGTGCGCCTAGTTGGCAATGGTGCAGGTGCTTGGGCTTCGTTGCTTGCAACTCTATTTATTATTTTTATTATTATAATTATTATTAGACTTTGTTAGAATTCCAAACAAACATAGCAAATAATTCGCTCCTTCCACACAGGGTGCTGTGCTGCATGCCAATGTGTGAGTCATTTATAGCACGCCACCTGTAGGATTATAGAGAAACAGCGATGTTTTCCCAAAACAAATGCAAACATACATAAATTTAAAAATAATAATTAAAAAAATCTATTCTGGAGTCATGGTGTGGCGTTACGTGAATTGCCACACAAAAGAATCATGATGCACCACTGAAGTGATTTTTCCTCCCAACTCTATTGCTTACACTGTGGTCATTCAAGCTTCATAAATCACATAGCAGCTGCAAAACACATCCATTTGCATTCGCATGACCCTCAGTTTTGCATCATTTAACAGAAAATTTAGTTCAATTCAAAGACACAGTCTAGATCATGATGGGTTTGCTGCATATTTGCTGAATGCTATCAAGTTTTTTATGTTTTTAACACCAAAATATCGACCTAAGAGATATTTGTTGGTCTACTTCTGTTTGTGTTCCCTGCATCACTATGTACAGTATTAACAAAGGACACATTTTCAAAGTGATAAAGTAACTATCCATACATTAAATATTAAACTAGGAAGGATCAGGCCACGTGGGCTGAAAACATGAGTTTTGTGAATTCAGTGCAGAACATAATCATAATCATACTCATGATTCATTCGTCCCAATTTATAGCTACACGTCTGACATTCAATCCGTCTCAGACAACAGATCGACACTCACAAAGGCGTCGGTGTGTGTGTGTGTGTGTGTGTGTGTGTGTGTGTGTGTGTGTGTAGATGTGTCCTTGCATGCATCTTCTGTATATGTAAATGTGTGTATGTGCATTGTGTGTGTGTGTTTTTTTTGTTTGTTTTGTTTTTCACTCTGAACTGTCACATGTCGGTGGGGGATGGAAGGCAGGCAAACAAGAGTGTCAGATCCCTGCAGCTGAACGCAGAGACAGACGTCGCCCTGTATTCAGACTGACAGGCCTGTTCTGCAGATATTATTATCGACAGCGCTCAAGGTCCACTTCATATCACAGCGGCTTTCACAGACTGTCTTAATGAGTGATGTGGATCTGTATGAACAGGACCTTTCTCGCTAGCGTTTTTCTCTCTCTCTTATATAAACACCGAAACTCATAAAGAAAGAAAGAAAGAGACGCAGCAAGAGAGTGAGAGGGAAAACAGGTGCTTCAAAGACGCTTCTTCTTTTTCTATCTTTTTTCGCTTAGAACTTCTAATTCCCTTTGATATAAAGCAAGATTATATAGCGTTTCGTACTCCATCCATACGCGCTGCTATTACGTATGTACAGTAATAACAACGATGTAGTTCATCAGTCAGTAGCGTGAACTCGCCACACTAAAAATAGTGATTAAATAGAGGTGAATGAGAATCAGGAAGCTTTCGCGGGTTGTCACGGATTCTAAAAAAAAAAAAACCCACACTTAATAGTAAGTTCAGTCATGTGCTTTTCAGACTAATTACGGGTGTGTGGCCCGAGCGGTAGTGCCAGAGTCCACCTCCACACTCTGCAGCACCTTGGACAGCACCGGTGACTCAGAGCCGCTCACCTGCCGAGGAACTGGCCCGAGTTTCCATCCCGCTGAGCACAACACACTAGGCTTGCCGCTTTCACATGTATACGTATGCGCCTCAACCTCGCTAAGCTGTCGCGGTTCCAACAGCACGCTGACCAAAGAGGCAGGAGGCCATATCGCACATATCTGCCATTTCTGGCTGGAGCGAGATATTACCGATGTGCTTATTAGAGGTGCTACGGTGCTGTGAGCCCCTGTGTGTCGTGAGTAGAGCGCCGCGATTCAGAAGAACGCTTACTACTGAGGCTCCAAAGCTAAAGTTCGCATCACGTCTTCGTCCATTTTCTGGGCTGATGTCATAATTTCACGTCTCAATTAAATTCGCAACCTTCGAGCATGCTCTAGGGCAAAAACATCAGGAAAAGGTCAGCCGTGTCAGACTTGTCTCGAGTAGATTGTTATTAATATGATTACTCGCTGTTTCCTTGAAACACTCACACACACACACAAAAAAAAAATCTAATAAGCGTCCTTGCCATTTCCCGTCACATCACTACACGCTTCTTGTTACCACCATGCTGATACATAATCATTTTAGTGTAATGATGCAGCCACCAAGAACACAACGCGTGTCATTTGACATCAGTAATTACATTACGAACCCGGTGCACTCTTTCTTTTTTTTTTTTCCTCTCAGACTTATGATGGCAGGGTAGACCTTCGAACAACCCCCTTGAGAAATATAACAAAAGCCTTACAAATTTGTCGCACTGCACAGCCGGATCCATTACTTAACAACTTACAACAGGAGCAATTGTTTTCGCTTGTTTGCCCTTGACTGCGGCTTCCTTTAAGCCATATGCTTTTTGCTGCATCCATAAACGCCTAATGTAGAAACAGCAAACAGACCACGGCTCACGCGGAGTGCTGCAGGCCTTATTTAATCACATTGCATGGAATAATGCAGAGGCCTGAGCTCATAGCACAATTAAAGTAATATATTATGCTTGTGTTGATTATAAATATGCTAAACCCAGGGCTGGGGAAAACTTTTACATGATTGTGTTTGTGTCGTGGTTTGTAGCGGCACAGCGGTAGGTCGATCGTTTCTCATACAGCTACGTTCTTTTACCCCATCATGAGGTGGATTACACCAAATCACACACACAACTCGTCGTGATGGGTGGCAGCAGGATTCCCTGAGGCTTAGCGCGCTGATGTGTTACAAGCCAGAAATGTTTTTTTATTTTTTAAAAGGCATAGGTTTTGAGGATGTTTAATAAGTGCTGCACTGTTTTTAATCTCATAAAACGTCCTCTTTTATAGATCATGATTGGCTTGTTTCATGTTGTCCAAGCAACGATGCAAAGTCAAAGTGTTTTACATGCATGTTATAAGACCCGCCACATTAGTTGGGCTCAGTCCCCACAATACAACACATATAATGGAGGCGATCTGAGTTCTTTGCCTACTCATCCACAGGCTGCTGAGCAATCTGGTCATTTCTGGCATGCTCCCTCAGCCCGCGCGTTCAGTCCTCAACCTGCTCTCCACCATGATGAGCTTCTACAAGCTCCAAGAGTATGCTTCATACACTATCCCTGACTCCAACACAAACACAGACAAGGCCCTTCTAGCTATCAAAGCCAGACGCGGATCTTCTGTGATTGCATCTGAGTTGGCATGACTGATCTAGCGCTGGCTTTTTTTTTTTTTTTTTCCCAGCCAACTGTTGCCTTGGTTACAAGCTTTGCAGACGGCAATATAAGCTTAGAGCTGTTTGAATAGAGCCAACTCAGACTGCATACACTTGGGGTCCAATTTATGTGAAATACACACCCTGTCATCATCAGAGCCTGCGAGACAATCTGATAGATCTGATGAAGTAGTTCACCGTTGATATAGAGATAGAATCGTGTAGGACTGCGCACATGGTATAAAGCATAAGGGCTGGAAGAACATGATATGTAATAATCCTAACATCTTGAATAGCGTCCTTGTCAACCTGCATAAACATTGCCAATATTATTATAGATAGCAAATATAATATACACTGGCCAGCCAAAAAAATAAAAAATACAAGAAAAAGTCACCACTTCAGTACTAAAAACACTTAAGGAGATTTAAAATGACTGGAATTGAGTATAAGAACTAATAATACATTATTAAAACCTGCAAGCACCGCGCCGAACAACTCTGTAGTCAGAAAAATATCATAAATGGAATCACTTAAACGCTTAGTAAATCAGAGTTATGTTTAATAGGAACAGTAAGATTATTTCCACATGCATGATGTAACGAGAACTAACAGGATCAGGACTAAACAGTTTAATGTAGAGATACTCCGATCAGCATTTTTGGGGCCGATCACTGATTACCGATCACCAAGATCATGATCTGCCGATTGCCGATCACTACCGATCACAGAACGGCAGGGGAATGGGAATCTTTTATCTATAATCTAGCAGAGTTTGCACCATTTGTAGAAATGAAACTAACTCTAAATT
>JAQMYJ010000023.1:19327158-19340026 GCA_030014305.1 Clarias laeviceps
TGCATTGTAATATTTTCATAACTGGAACTATAGACAAAATTTGTGTATGTAGACGTATTGGGGGTATTTTTATTGAAGATGCAACATTTTATTTTATTTCTGATCAAAAAAACAAAATGAACTAAATGACTCAAAAAAAGATTCGTTCATTTTAATGAACGAGATTCAAAGAACCGAGTCACTAAAATGATTCAAACTTCCCATCACTAGCGTGTGTATGAAAAGAGTGGAGGAAAGGTAACTGTGTAAGATGAGAAGGGGGCGGGGCTCCTTACTTTAGCTTCACACACACACACACACAGCGCACAAATGGAAACACTTATTTTGTGCAGGTAAATTATTTTTTTTTTTTACTTTATATTTTGTGTTAATTATTTTTATGTATTTAATTTTTTGGGGCTGTGGAACGAATAATTGAAGTTTCCATTATTTCTTATGGGAAAATTAAATTTGGTTTCGATCTGGAGTGTTTTGGAATACGAGCCGCTTCCGGGAACGAATTATGCTCGTAATCCAAGGTTCCACTGTATCTCTATATCAGTCCTCCAGTTGGTTTTGCAGCTCTAACAGGTTCCACTCTTTTTTGAAAGGTCGTCCACAAGATCTTTCTGTGGAAATTCATTCTGTAGAGCGTTTATGAGGTCAGACACTGATGTTGAACGAGAAGGCCTGGCTTGTTCCAGTTCATCCCAAAGGTGCTCGATGGGGTTGAGGTCAGGACTCAAACCATGTCTTTATTGTTTTGTGCACTGGGGCGGAGTCATGTTGGAATAGAAAAGGGCCTTCAACAAACTGTTGCCACAAAGTTGCATAGAAGCATAAAATTGTCCAAGATGTCTTGTTATGCCAAATACTTTTGTCTATATAGTGAGCCAATCCTAGAGCAAAAAGGCGGGACTTAATTGTAGTGTGTTTTAGCACAGTTTAGCACAATTTAGTTAATGACCTGCCATAAATATTTATTAATTACAACGTCTCAGTGTCACTGTCAGTCGAAAACACGCATCATTTTATGCGTTATTTATTTATTTATTTTACACTGTTGTTAATGATGAGGATTCATTTTGCAGGAGTAACCACTTGTCCAGCATTTGAACAATGATTCGGAAGTGTACAGTATGAGTCACTCGGGGGTTTGTGAAATCTCCAACTCATTTATTTAAGGAGAATTTGTTTCCGTACTTTTTTTTTTCTCTCTCCTGCCATGTCCTTCTAGGGGCTGAGTGCAGAAGGGTCTGAAGTGGTGGATGATTTTGTGTCCCAAAAAGCCATGCAGGGTTCTCTATGGCGATCAGACTGCCACCTACTGTAGCATTTAATCGTTGTTATGTAAGAGATCTGTGTGTGGAAGTTCAGATCCCTTTCTTGAACGTGGCACTTTATGAAATCCAATCCGTCACTTACTACAGATCGGAATAAATCAAATAGATGTCATTTTAACACACCCAGACTAATCTCTTTTGAGCATTATATAAATATTCACATTCGCAGACTGACCCATGGTGTATTTCTGTTCATGACATTTGCATTTCATATTAAAATCTTCATGTCCTCTCATGTATACAGACTGTCCTTTGAAGCCTCTGTGAGTGGCATCGATGCCGCGATCACACCCTCACATCTGAAGTCATTAAAATGCCATCAAGAGAGCTGTAGGAGAGATACTGGATATTTGTACAGACCTTGTTAGTTTTGTGTTTTTGCACAAAAATCCCTTAATTATTGGTTCTGTCTTTGCAAAAGGCTACGACCGTTAAATTCCTCGACTGAACTACCCCAAGGCGGTTAATTACGAACAAAACTACGTAATTTCTACCATTTTTAAAAAACGAACAAACCCAAAATCCTGAATGGTTTGTCTAGATTCTTAAAAACCCTGCGACCAGTGCACATTTGTTCCTCAGTTGTTTGCCCTGTGCGAGCGCTTAGAAGTGCACGCCTGCTGAGATTTCACAGACTGCTCGCTCATGGCGGCTCGGTGCACTCTGCCAGAGCGCACTCTTTGTCTCCGTGGCCATGCACGGCCCATGACCCAGAACACAATACCTGATTTCTGCCACTGCCTATTCTCTCTACTAGTCTCCAAACACATGCACTAGATCTGTGTAATGACCGGAACGTACAGCAAACAGCAGTGAAGGTGCATCCTACTGTTGAGTAAAGCTAGTTCTGTGCCAGCGGGATGACATCATTGCTAGAGAGGAAAACAGAAGAATGATACTTTTGCGCTGTTTCTAAATTGCATGTTGCAATTCATTCAAATAAATAGCGTCCGGTTAAATTCACGCACGGGGGGAAAAAAAAATGCAACCAATCGAATATTTTCACGTATTTACAGTAGGACGATTCCTTTATAAATAGCAAAGCAGGTAAGAAATGACTTGACACAGCCCAGGCAGCATGCCTGTACTCAACAAGCAGAATGCTGTCATTGTGGGCCAAGAGGAAGTCTCCACAGGGTCACGGAGCTTGCACCAAAACACCGCCCGTACACACAACACATAACCACCATCTGTACACATATAGCACACGCTCTACTTACACACACCAAATGCATTTCAACAAAGGACCAGTCTCTGGAGAGAACGCACAATCCATATTTGTCTGCTTCACAAGAGGACATACTGTGTGATCAATAGACAATAGTACACGATTCTCTACTGTAAAGCCATATTAATATTAGAGTACAGTACAAATCAAGATGTTAAATTAATAACTGGCATCTTTTACCATATGCTTTTTACATGCATGACGAGTACATATGCATAATTCCTCTATAACTCTATCACTGGTACGTAACATGTCAGGATGTCACATTATTTAGCATCAGTAATAGAAAGTGTCTCAACAGGAGAGTTTATGGATGACTGATTCTAACATTTGGATGACATATGCGTAATGATAATTATATATAATTACAAATATCTAATCCAATAGCTTGTGTAAATTGTTTATTCCTTGTGAAAGCTCTTGAATTCATCCATTAAGGCTTAAAAGACACACTAATAACATGACCTTCCAACATTTCCAAATTTAAGACCAAACATGACAGAGAAAATGAAGAATATGAGTGAAATCTGTGTGCTGAATTATGTTGGACTATGTAACTGACCTGGACGACTTTTCTTTTTTTTTTTTTTTTTTTTACTCGAAACGAGGCTGAGAATTCATGGTCATAGATATTTTTCTTCCTAATGTAACCAGGTAGAATGATGCAATACACATTATCAGAGCGGCACCTTCTCGTGTGCTCCCAGAAAAGAATCGCTTCTGCATTCACACAAAGCTCTAAATGATGAGAGCAATGATGACTGCACTGAAAATTTAAATGATCCAAAACAGCATTCAAGTGTATGCAGTGAATTATAAATAACTCAAGACAAAAGACTACTGGAGGGAAGAAGAAGAAAAAAGAAAAAAAGAATCTCCGAGCACTACAGCTCCTGCTAGTGTCCCACATGGTGTTGCCTGTGCCCTCTGTAGATAATGAGAGCAACAGTAAATTCATTACAGATAAGTGCATAAATCACCCGGATAACTGTACGGCTCGAAGCTGTCACTCAGCATGTCGTGTCAGCTGTACGTCGGTCATGTGGCAACGGATATGCCTTTCATCTGAACAGCGAAATTAAAATTAAACAAAGGTCTAAAATGGAGGAGTTTACAGGACATTGAAAAGAGAGCGGAAAATCCCAGGACTCTAGTAATTAGCAAAACAATGATTCTTACGTGCAGATTATGAAGCAAATTTACTTATAGATAAAAAGAAAAGGACGAGGAGGAAAAAACACGCTTTTTGTGGCTTACTTTCTGTTTTCCCTACAGATAATTAAGCTGGTCTATTTATATAGCATGCGACTTAATTGCAACGTTGCCAAGAAGGGAATCTGTGGGAAATAAATCTCATTGCGAGCGAAAAAAACATCAGACCTTATCTGTTAAAGCTTCCTGTCACAACACACCCAATAACACCGTACAGGGCAACTGCTGTCAGTTACTCCCTTCTCCTTATAACCTAAAACTAAGAGCTTTATAGAAACAGAAACATTGTGTGAGTGAGGTTAAAGCTTTATAAACAACAACACCAAGTGTTACCTAGTCCTATATGTACAGAATAGCTCACTAGAGGTTGGGATTTGGGTAATGCTTTTCTAATCCCAGAATGTACTGAATCTCAGCATTAGAGCATAATATGTGCAAAAGAATCCCTGCTTTTATAAATGGCCGATTTTCAATTACAGTACACAATAGATTTTATGCATAATGCTAAAATCAACACCAACAAATAGGAAAACAATAGCAAGTGTTACCAAGTCCTATATGTGCAGTGTAGCTCACTACAGGTTTAGACTTAGGTAATGCTTTTCTAATCCTGGGAATATACTGAATCTCAGCATTAGAGCATAATGAGGCTAGATCATGTGACAATGTGTCATTAAAATGTGTGCAAAAGAATCCCTGCTTTTATAAGTGGCAGCTTTTCAAGTACAGTATACAGTAGATTTTGTGCATAATGCTAAAATCAACACCAACAAATGGCAAAAACAACATCAAAGTGTTAAAAATCACTACAGGTTGGGATTTGGGTCACGCTTTTCTAACCCAGGGAATATATTGAATCTTAGCATTCGAGCATAATGAGGTTATTAGATCACGTGACATTAAAATGTGTGCAAAAGAATTCATGCTTTTATAAATGGCAGCTTTTCAAGTATAGTATACAGAAGATTTTACGCATAATGCTAAAAATCAACACCAACAAACAGCAAAAACAACACCAAAGTGCTAAAAATCCCTACAGGTTAAGATCTGGGTAAAAGCTTTAAAAAAGCTTTTCTATTTCCAGAATATACTGAATCTCAGCATTAGATAGAGCATAATGAGGTTATTAGATCATGTGACAATGTGTGCAAAGGATTCCTTGCTTTATAAATGGCAGCTTTTCAAAGTACAGTATATTATGGGTTTTATACATAATGCCAAAATCAACACCAAAGTGTTAAAAATCCCTACAGGTTGGGATTTGGATAAAGCTTTTCTAATACCAGAATATACCGAATCTCAGCATTAGATGGAGCATAATAAGGTTATTAGATCATGTGACAATTTGTCATTAAAATAATCCCTGCTTTAAATAAGGCAGTATGCAATGGATTTTTATGGATACGGTTAATTTCACCTAAATAAAGTGGAAGAACAAGCATTCTTCAGCATTGGGGAAAAATGTGAAGTTTAAAACCTTTTCCTGCAGGAAAGAACTAAAGGATATGGGTTACAAACCACCCGGAGGCACCAGCTCCGCGGCCGCGTGGTCTGTTTGATGCAGAAAAAGACGACGGGAGCGAGCGCAGGGTACGGCTGCTGCTCCTGCTCCTCGGACCCACCATCGGGCGCAGGGGCACCATCACCACTAGCACCACCACCATCATCATCATCATCCTCACCCGAGCCTCGAGTTCCAGAGCTATTCGAACCTTCAGAGCCATCCCGGCCCCATGTGCTGCCTCTCTCCTCATCCTCAACAGCTTGGCCATAACCGTGCGCTCGGTACAACACCGACACCGGGACTCTCACCTCTCCACTCTCCAGGTATTCAAAGCGCTCTCTCCCTTCGCCATCGGTCATGATGGAGCGTCTGCCAGAGATGTCCTTTTAAAAAAAGATATCCAACATCATCAGGTTGTGTCGAGTTAACCCACACACACACACACACACACACAAAATGTTTACGTAAGTCCACTTGTCTTTATTCAACGCTGCAGATTTTTTGCGCAAAAATAGTTAAACAGTCTGGATCAGTTCAGGACTTTAACATCATGTGTTAGTACGAAGGTTAATTGATTATTGATTATTAACTATTTAAGAATTTAACCATGCAGGACGGATATGCAGAGATAGATATTTATTTTCAGGCGAATAGAAATCATGCGCAAAGACGCGTCGGAGAAAAGCACAACCCGCCTGCAGAGGAGACTCCGCGCTCACACAGTCAAATAATGTGGGTTTTTTTTTTGTTGTTGTTGTTGAAGAAAACACACAAATTCAAAAGTTTTATTTTATTTTATCAAAGTTACTCACCTTATAGATAAGGAATCAGACGTTCCCATAAGCATCTCCTTCACTTTCAGTGGAGCGCAGGAGAATCCTTTCTGGAAAAGCTCCGTCTCTCCATGCAATCCATTCGCTTTTGTGCTTTTCTTGGATGCTTTCTTTCTTCCTTTCTTTTTCTTTCTTTTTCCTCTCCTAGTCTCTCATCAAAGACGCACACGTCCAAAATATATATAGCTTAAAAATGATAAAATATGTATTTATTATTATTACTATTATTATTACGATGATTTTTTAAAAGCAGTGATATACGTGAGAAGACAGACTACACGTTGCGCGAAAGCCGCGAACACGTTCTCGTGCGTGTGCGCTGCACGGGATCCTTGCGCGCTCTGACGCGCCAAACTTCTGCTGTGCCGGCAGCGCGGTCACGTGACCGCCGCCTCCGTGGCACGAGTTCAGCCCCGCTTCAAACCCGATCACATTTACACTCCCGTTACACTGACCGTGTGTTTTATTCTAACTTTATTCCTCGTGTATAAACGGGATCACACGGTCATGGACATGTTAAAAGCTAAAATGTGAATATTATGGATTTAAATGAGAAAACACGAAGCATTTACACTACACTACACTATAGGGCATAAAAACAGTATGTGAACACAAGCCCTTCCTTCACACCATACAATGCCTTGAAAAAGTATTCATACCCTTTAAACCCACATTTTGTTCAAAAAAATTTTTTTTTGTTATTTATGTGATAGACAAACACCAAGTGGCGCATCATTGTGAAGTGGAAGAAAAATGATAAAATGTTATAATAAAAACATTTATAAATAAAAATCTGAAAATGTGTGTCATGAATTTGTATTAAACCCCCTTTACTCTAACACCCCCAAACTAAAATCCAGTGGAACCAACTTCCTTCATAAATCATGAGTCCACCAGTGTGTAATTTAATCTCAGATTAAATACCGCTGTACTGTGAAGCCCTCAGAGGTTTGTTAGATAACATTAGTGCACAAACAGCATCATGAAGCCCAAGGAACATACCAGACAGATCAGGGATAAAGTTGTGGAGAAGTTTGAAGCAGGGTTAGGAGATTAAAAAAATATCCCAAGCTTTGAAAATCTCATGGAGCGATGTTCAATCCTTTATCCGAAAATGAAAAGAGTATTGGACAACATACCAAGACATGGGCGTCCACCTTAACCAACAGCCCGGGCAAGGAGAGCATTAATCAGAGGCCCATGGTAACTCTGGAGGAGCTGAAGAGATCCGAGTTCAGGTGGGAGAATCTGTCCACAGGACAACTATTAGTCGTGCATTCCAGAAATCCAGTTTGCAGTTTGCAACAAGCCATGTGGAACATGATGTTGTTTGTTCACTAATGTTCTCTAACAAACCTCTAAGGGCTTCGCAGAACAGCTGTATTTATACTGAGATTAAATTACACACAGGTGGACTCTATTTACTAATTAGGAGATTTCTGAAGGTTCCACTGGGTTTTTGTTAGGGGTAAAGGGGTAAATCAGAGTAAAGGGGTCTGAATACAAATGCCACACCTTTCAGAAAACCATTCATCATCTTTTCCACTTTGTGTTGGTCTGTCACATAAAATCTCAAAAGAATATGTTTAAGTTTTTTTTTTTTTTTTGTAACGTGCCAAATGTTGGAAAGTTTAAGGAGTATAAATACTTTTGCAAGGCACTGTATGTGCCAAATCCAAAACCATCGGTGTTAACACAAAAAAACGTTCCACTTTTCAGTGAAGGCTTTCCACTGGATTTTAAGGCAAGTGTGCCTGTGGGGATTTGTGCTCATTCAGGCACGGCATCATGGCGAGAGGTCATGCCCCTTATGTCAAGAAGGAAGGCATGATGTACAGTTAACGTTCCAGTTCAGTTCCAGTTCATCCCAAAGATGTTCACACTGGGGTTGAGGTCAGTTCACTCGGCTTCTTCTTCCAGTCCGAACTTGGCAAAGCAAGTCTTTATGGAGCTCCGACTGGGGGGAAAAAAAACACAAACATTTAGCCATAAAGTGTAGCTCAGGTCCTACCTGGTTACTTCTATCCTTGAGGGTGTTGTTGGCTCAGTGGTAGGTTTCTTACCTGCCATGTGGAAGGTTCGGGTTCAGTTCCCACCCAATGCAGATCCAGCCACTGTGGCGACCCCTTGACGGCATTGGGGTAGAAAATTAGCAACTGGGTAACCTTCACATGCATCGACACACAAAGCTTAATCTTACACATGGTTAGCCAGTTCCTTTCTGTGCAAAGGAATAGCGTTTGATTAATCAGCAGTGTCAGCCTAACGTCCTCCCAGAGCAGGTCACATTTTCTTTTTCGAGGGTTACATGTGGGTTACATGTGTATCATAAAAGTAATGACACCCAGAAAGTCCAGATTGATGCCATTGTTGGCACAAAGCCTTAGAAGTGAAGTCATAGCACTTTATACTAATTCATTAATAAACCAAAAAAAAATTCTCAAGCATACTGGTTAAAAGATGAACAGATTGTTAAACTGTTTTATTGGAACAAATCACTAATGATAACGACCACAGACCTGACCTCTAACAGAACAAAAAGGAAATCCATGGACTGTATAGCCGGTGTGGGAGTCTGGTAAAATTGTGCTCGGGTTCTAAGGATGACTAAGAGTTTTTGAATACTTCTAATGTATACAACAGTCATGCTGTTTTGAATGAGCCTCGGATATTTGGACTGTACATGAGGCACATAAAAAATCATTATCAGCGTACCATTCAGCCCGGGTACGAACCGAGTCACGTATCCAACAAACACATAATGTACTGTATACAGCATAAGGCTTTGCTCATCCTAAAGTCTTCTGAAAGAAGTACAGTATGCATATGATAATTTATGACTTTAGACTTCTGTTTATACAGTATCAAACTTAGTCAAAGACCAAGTGCATTTGTAAGCTTATTATTCAGCCTTCCCTTTCAGATAAAAACCTCTTTCATGTGGTACACCGTGTGTGAGTTTAATATGTGGGTTGTGATCCAAAGCAGCACACTGCTTAGAGGGGATAGATAAAGAACATGGGAAGTCTACATCCAGCTGTGATAACAGTCTTTCCTTATTGAAGCGTGGCTCCGCAGCCTGCCGTGTCTCACACCTGTACATCTGACTGCTGATGGGCTCAGATCCTGCAAAGACCGTATTTCTATGAAATGCCCGAACACATACAAACACGTAAAAGCAAAGAAACTACTGACTAGACTTCTCTGAATTTTTTTTCCCAGTAGCCATTTGGGTTAAACATTGATTTTTGTCGCAATAAATAAAAAGCTGTGATAGGTAACCCATTACGTACATTATTCACAGCTTTGATATTAATAAACGCAACACGATGCCATGATGAGTATGAAAGTTCAGTCAACTTATTAGACCGCTAATAAGTGCAGCCTTCGCATAAATCTTGAAAAGCTTTCCATCAAAAGCATGCCTAGCTAAAAAAGAAAAGGAATACTAAGCATGATTACTGACACTCTCAGGGATTTTTCTCGTCCTGCTGCTGAGCCGCAGCACCACTTACAGTAGATATATACATATATAGATATAATTAAAATGGCCACTTAATCCTGAACAAACCAAATGTCTGCTGTTCCTGTCTTGCCAAAATGTTCTGGCATCGCTTAGTGAAATTAATATAACTGTAACTCTGTGCGAATTGTATTGAATTGTATAGAATGTTGTATTTCACTTATTTTACACTTTATCTTGGTCAAGGTCACAAAGGATCCAGAGTCTGTGCTGTAGTTCCAGGGCATCATGGAAAAAACCTTCGCACGCTCTAACACCTAGGGGCAGTTTTAGCATATCCGGTCCACCGACTGACATGACATAGGAGGAAACCGGAGAAGGTGGGGGAAAACCTGCGATACTCCACACAGCCAGTAACCTGAAATCAGGATCAAACCCAAGGATCCATTAGACGGCCGACGAACAGACGTGCCAACGCTTTAGTCATTACAATATTGTCTATCGTCTATTTCCAGGACTCAAATTTATAAAATATGAAGATCCAGCTTTTAATCATAAAAGGCTAAATGTTTGACATCACAGACATTTTTTATAGACCTTGGAGAGCATGTCTAGAGAAATTATGGCATCAGGAAAACAACAGTCAATCTCTCCACAGGGCTGTGTGAAAGCTGTTAACGGACGATAAGCAGAAGAAAGCTTGTATGAAACACAGACTATCTTGTTGACCCATGAAAAAACAACAACAGCATCATAACCTGCCATCTCGAGATAGCACAGCTGAAATCCATAATTTCATAGTGTCAGAAGCTCTGATTGCATGTTTGCTTCGCCGTGGCATCCTGATGACACGATCACAAATCTATAGCAAGAGAGGGTCAAACACAATTAGGGTCATATAACACCATTTTTAATTCATTCTTCTTATCTCCTGATCCATGCTTCTTCGTTTTTTGTAAATATGCGTACACATTTATATTTTTATCAGATAAAAAAAACACATTTGCTAAATACGATTTTGTGCCCTTTTATGTAGTGTCTGTAACTTTTTTTTATTATTATTATTCAAATCTTTCAATGATCTTAATAGTCATTCAGATGAAACTTGGCCAATTTCGATTTCACATGAAAAGACATCAACCTGAATAAGTGTATTATTCTAAAATGCAACATAGTTGTAGATATTGCAACATGAATTTGACATGGTTACGGACACTACAGACTCTTTTGGAGAGCAAAAAATCTTTAATTTTGCGCAGAATTCGTTAATTTAAGCAACAATTTTTTACGGTCATATGCTTCTAAGAGCTTACACCAATTTCAGTATCACTACACATATAGAAATATGAATAATTTACATTTTAAACGATTATTGTTTGAAGCGAGCCAGTATAATGCTGAAAATGGCCTTCTATGGGGCACATATAAAATCATCTCTCTAAAAAAACGTCTGAAGTTAGCAACATGAAATTTTTAGGGAAGCAAGATCGGTCACTTTCATGTTGCATAAACTTCAGTAGTAGCTTCTTTGGCCCACACATTTTCTGTAAGATATGTATAACATAAAAAAAAATAATAATAATAAAAATCAGCACTAATACTGGGTTTTGTTTGTTTACACGACTGCAAATCCATTTCCGATGAACAATTAGTTTGCCTGCGCTCTCAATCAAAAAGAAATGATGAATGATTTATTGAATATGTAAGGGGCCTAAGCTTCCTAAAAGAATCCTATGTTGAGCCTTCTTCACAAAACAACATGATTTAATGCATTTTTCCCTTCCTTAGGAGGAACCTTTACACGTTTTGCATGCCACTCAAGCATATGTTTGAAGTAAACTTCAACCCGATCCTTTCATATCTCAGACTCTAAGATAAAATTATATAGAAGTCATTTCTTGGATTAAAATAGTCCAAGCTGTAAAGCATCTGTTTTAAGTCACCATTATATTCTTAAACGTGCTGTCACCTTTTCTTTTTTCCTCTTTTGGTCTCTCTTCATTTCTCCTCTACACAGGATATTGTAAGAGCTGTTCACAGATGATACGGAATAGAAAAGCTGTACGATACCCTGACTATCTTGTCCACCCATGAGAGAACTACATCAAAAACTGCCATCTGGAGATAGCATGGCTGAAATCCATAATTTAATGGTGGTCAGAAGCTCCTTCTCATGAACCATCACAAAATCTATAGCAGGAGAGGGTCGACACGATCCACACCTGTCACATGGTCTAGGAAGGGTTACACAATCCAGTGGGAGTGACTGTGAACTCGACATACAGTACACACGCTTTTATATTTTAGCGATTCATTATATAAGTAGATAAAACTGTACGCATTATATAGTATATCAGTCTCCGAATGTGAACTAGAGGATGATCCAGTAGTTGTCCAGAGCTGTGTGCTTTGTGTACCAGGATTTCTGCCATGTGACTTTGCCTTTAAATGTGGCATGGGTGTTGGTGCCAGACGGTCTGGTCTGAGTATTTCCAAAACTGCTGATCTACTGGGATTTTCACACAAAACCATCTCGAAGGGTTTACAGAGAAAGTCTGAAAAAATAAATAAATTAAAAAAATCTATTGAGCAGCAGATTTTTCTGGGCAACAATGACTTGTTGATGCGAGAGGTCAGACGAGAAATGGCCAGACTGGCTCTAGCATCGGCAATTAACAACCAGCACCTCAGATTAGATCCGTTATGAAGGCTTACAAGTAGCAGACACACACACACACACACATATATATATATATATATATATATATATACATACACATACACACACAGTATATCAACCGTCTTTAGCATTTTTACAGTGTAGAAAGAATTCTAATTATAATGTAATGGAACTAGAATTATAATTAAACCACAATTAGAAGGGGTGTCCAAACTTTTGGCTGGTAATGTACTGTGCCATGACATTAAAGTTCTATCTATCTATCTAGAAATTAACTAGATTCTATCTAGTAACTATCTAGAAACTAGATTAATCTAGAAATGTAATTGCTTTCTTTTAATAAGGGTGAAATATAAATGAAAATATATAACTCCATTTAAATGAAGTCTGCATAAAACTCTAAATTGTTTCCTAACAGATGAAAACGTTGGTCCAAACATGAGGTTATGGCTCTGTGATAAAACAATATCACAGTCAATTCTTGGATTAAAATAGATCAAAAGTTACAAAATTGGTCTTCATTTTCTATTATACTAAAACTCAGCAAAAAAAGAAACGTCCCTTTTTCAGCACTGTGTATTTCAACAATAATGTTGTAAAAATCCAAATAACTTTACAGATCTTCA
>JAQMYJ010000023.1:19349602-19366854 GCA_030014305.1 Clarias laeviceps
CGCCCCCCCAGTCATATAAAGCCTTAATCCTAATGATTTAGACTCCCAATTAAAGTGCTTCGGACTCCAGGTGAACACGCATGCAAGCAACATCCCCTGCAGACCTGCAGCACACAAGCAGACAAATTTATTTAGCTGAAAGAAATCAAAGCTAGAACGCAGAGGCCATTTTGGGATGAATGTTAGGCCACAAGTTATAATAATTATAATGACTAATTCCCAGGACGGCTCAGCGATAGGGAGCTAATGTGCGTCCGGATTATGCACATAGTTTTACATCGAAATGAATGTGTTTGAATGTGATCGGACCTATTGCTGTAAGGTTGGTGCTCGATCCGTCGTTTCTCTGTCGAAGCTCTCACGTCAAGGCCAGGAGTGAAACGGAAACGGAAGTGCATTCCCGACGAACAAGGATGTATTTGTTGAATAGGTTTGAATAACTGTTACCTATTTTTTTTTTTTTTTTTTTTTTTTTAAATAATGTTCTCTTGGCTTGTGTAAAAGCAAGCTGGTGATGGAGAGATTTTATTGCAGTGCGTAGCTAAGACTGAGAGGGAGGGGGAGGTCAGGGCCACTATGGGAAGTTAGTTGCTATGCAACGAGGTGGCTCTGTTAGGAAAGCTCTGCCGTTTTCACTGTACGGAAATGAAAACACACACACACACACACTGCTCAAACAGAGACGGCATTAATAATTGCACAGAATTTCAAACACTTCCCTGTGTGTGTGAAAATGCACAGCCGGCATGAATGACACCTGCATCCCGGCTAAAGTCAACATCAGAAAGTGGAAAAGGGAGATTTTTTTGTTTTGAAACTTATTCCATTTGCAAAAAATAAATAAATCAATTGTTTGCCGGTTTTCCCTTGATGTCATGCAATGAGAGTATATTTACAGAACTCTCACTTAAATGGCACACACACTCACATAGCCTGCATTTATACACTAGCATCTGCATTTGTAAGATGCATACACAGAAAATATGTGGACAATATACAGTACAACACATGGTAAAAAATATATATATTGTATTCAGCATTGTATCATTGTTAAGAAATGAGAGCATCGCATTTCACACGCTGTCTATCAGTCTACAAAAAAGTGCTTCCAGGAAATTGGGCCTAACTCTATTAACATGATGACTAAGGCAAGTTACAGCTAAAATGGTTGAAATTTATTCAAATTCCTACGAGATCGGTCATGCTCTCTCTCTCCCTTTCTCTCTCTCTCTCTCTCTCTCTCTCTGCATGAACGCAGCACAGCCCTCGACAGACTTTCCCACACCTGTGAAGGAAATGCCATGAGTCATGCAGTATACAATTCCACCCAAATCTCTCCAGCATGAACACCCCCAGACCAATCCGCCACCCGTCTGCCTCCGTCGTCTATCCTGCTTATCTCTTTGTTTGCATGTGAACCACATCCGGCTCTACCGAGCCTTTGACCTGTGTGGCTGCCTGCCTGAAGCGGAGACCTCGTGTATACGCTCCAGCTCTGCATGGAGTTTCGTGCTCGTGTATGTGTGGTGCGCTGACATTTTTTTTTACAGAGCCTGGATTGCAGTAAAAGATTATCCTCAACTAAACCAGATTGTCATTACAGAAGCCACGAACGAACATGCAGTAACTTCAGCCGTAGTTATACACCATTCAGTGAATACATTTGTGGGACTGTTTTCTTTTTCTTTCTTTTTCTTGATTGTGTGTAAATAGTTCAATGAGTTATTCTTCTATATGGTCCAGCACATACCCACTTACAGTACATGCACATAAATATAAAAGCCTGCTGTGTCTGACTTTTGTCTAGACGACAGAACGTTGTGTCCGTCTCGGTCTCCTAATTCTTCAGTCCTAAATATTCATTCTGATGAAACCGCAGTATTTGTTTACGGCCATCCAGAAAGATTTACACCACATTTTAATAAGGAGCTCCGGAAGAGTGGATGTAATGATGGATAGTTAGACAGATGGATGAAAAAAAAATCTATTTATTGATGAATAGATTAATGCATAAAACTCACTCGCATTGTAGTAGCCTGGGTGTCTCCATTTTCTTGGATATTAATATCAGTGCTACGCGGCTTCTCAGGCAAAGTCTTATTTGGAGCTTTTTTTCCCTCCAGTATAGGATCATGACAGTTTGCGTTGCACTTCAGTGGCAGAATCTTTTCTGTAGGGTTTGTTTATATTTTTCAGTAGGTTGCATTAGATGTACGCTTTTATGTGCGTGTCTCTGCAATGCTGTGAAACATCGCAGAATACTGTGGTATAGCAGTGTTGAATTAACACACCCAGGTCCAGTTGGACTCACAATAACCCTAAAAATCAACACTAAAGATTTTCCTCCGTATTAGAATAAACAGTATACAGCAGAATGTTGTTCTTATTATAGCAGAATAAGAATAGTTTCTGTACGCTGAATATCAGACAATGCATGCAGAAATATTCACAGAAAATAAACAGCCTCACAACACAGGACAGTTTTTAAAGATTTGCATGGGACCTATTATGCAAAATTCACTGTTTAGTCATTTTTAGACATTCCTCCAGTATCCGTTTACAAATACAAAAACATGAGATACATTTTCTGTATTAGCTGGAGCTTAAACAAGCCAATTAGACTTCCTCTCTAATATGACATCATATAAAAATAGCCCCTCCCCCAGCTTATTGCTCAGCTCTGCTGTTCTCCAGGAGGTGTGGCTCAGCAGTAGCTTATTTACATAGACACTGAAATGGCACGTTTGAAGGAGGAGTGTAATAACTAAAGTTACATTACAAAAACGTAATTATCTGAGGGGTATTTCAGATGCAGCATTAACAGACACACTTTGGAGGAGCTCTGAGAACTGTGTTAAAGAAACAGCTAAATATGGGACCTTTAAAGAATAAAATTTACCAACCAAGATGAAAAGAAAACTCATCGGAATTTACAAGAAAAAAAAAAAAAAAAAGGTTGTAGACAACTATTTTATAATAAAAATCTAGCAAATTCTTATTTGTGACTTTGTTTTCCAAATATTAAAATAGTCCTTCTGAATGTTAATTAAATAAACTTGTCCTTAAAACCTTTCAGTGGACCAAATAACGATTTGTTCTTGAATTTGTAGTTACAACAAATGTACAGTGTGAGTAAGAACAAGGAAACTCATCACTGTTTCACTTTGTTTAATGTAGGACTTTATTGTTACATGTTGACATACAGTAAATGAACCTGAACTTCATGTTCCATTGTGCAAACAAACTGTGAGGAAAAACATTAGCACTTACCTCATTTAACTCGACCTATCAGCTCTTTACCGAGACCTTCATGCACAGAACGTTATCTGTTATTGAAATATTGAGAACACGTCTCGGTGGGATTTCAATACGTGAGCTTGATGTTCCTGATCTAAGACAGAAGAGAATTATGCAGCATGACCTTAGCATTTCAAAGTATCAGAACAGCTTCTTCTTCTATTTCCCCGCATACCAGCTTCAAAGTCGACGGGTCATTTCAGCACAGGCATCGCAGCTCCTGAAATATGGAGTTTATTGCCGATGGGATCCTGCAGGCTACTCATATTATGCACTTCAAAGAACTGGACAGTAAACTGAAGGTAAAGTTTATGCACAGTCAAACTGTAATTAGCCTGGACCTACTGCCCCCTGATTTGATGTACATATCCATCATCTGTATAAATAAAATTGATTTTCCATGTAGAATATGCACAACTGATAGGATAAAAAAAATAAAAAATAAATACTTGCCCATACAGCTTTTCTCTCTTTTTTGCCCAAAGGGAAATTAGACTCAGGTGATGCGTCAGTGCACATCCTGGAGTTCGGGCTGTACTTGAAAATATAAAACTATTCCGCACGCCATTTCACATCATGTTCCACACAAAGGTTTCGCAAACCAGGTCTTAAACATTGACTCATTCTTCAAAACCGTTCAACCATGACATTGTGTCGAGCGCCAAAATAAATGAAGACAGTGTGTATGAAACCTGACGGCGGTCATATTTTATTTAAATGCAGGTCAGAATTCTGAGGTCATGACTGATGACTTACAGCTGGAGAAGCTCATTAAATTTAGTTGATCTTAAGTTCACCACATTCATCTCACCTATTATCGTCTGTCCTTGCTTTTTTTCCAAAGAACAAAAGAAAAAAATAATAATTCTTGCTTTCTTACACTTCTCAACAGAATAGAGACAAAGGGTTTTAAAATAATAAAAGATTTTGGGAAACCATTATGTAAGCACTCTGACAAAAAGCGCTGCTTCTAATGAGTTCCTGGCATTGTATCAGAGGAGCGACGCTGATATTTGCTTTGCATGTTCTCTGTTTTTGATGCTGAAGTAAGCCAGCACAATGCATTTGGAAAGTTAATGGATTAATGGAATTTTGACTTCATTTCCTGAGAGATCGGCCGTGGCAGGAAATGTCATTGCTAATGAAACTAAATGGCATCTGAGACTGCAGCATGTCCTCAGCTTGCTCCATTACTCCCACAGACTTAGTGGTTAGCAAACCTGCAAATTGCCCCAAAGTGAATGTGGCTTAGCTACAGCCCATAATATCCATAATCCCTTCCGAAAGGCATCAAGTCCCATCTACACCTCGGTCGCCCGTTATAGGGAAATGGCTAAACATCGTCACGATGACTTCTCATATGTAATCATGCGATCGTTTTTTGGGTGAAATATTTATTATTCATTAATAATTGATGGCACGATTCCAAGAAGCATTAAGATGAGAGCCACTTATGCTCTATATGTAATTAAGTAATGGGCAGAAACGCATCTCAACATTCTACTTGCCATAATCTGGTGTGTTCAAATCCGCTGTGACCCGCTCGTCTGCACCTGACACAGGCCATTATGCTATCATGTAGCTGCACTCTGGCTAATGGAGAAGCAATGTAGCTATAAGCTTTCATAATAAACTATACTTTTAAACCTAATTGGAGATGGAAGGAGGCATAAATCGATAGACGTGGTACACACACAGCGTTCAGACACATACAGGGCCTCAAAACTTTTGCATCTCAAGGACAAATCGAGCCTTCTAGCTTGACATGCCATTGAGGAATTTTATATACAGTATTGTGCAAAACTCTTGAGCCCCCTCCTTTCATAAGAGTCAGACCTTCTTATATTTCTAATGTAGTCTTGAGGAACAGTTCTCTAGGCTTCCTGAAGGACTTTCTTTTGTCTGTCATTTTGAGTCCAGTCCCTGAGAGATTCAGAGGAATGTTTTTTATGTGTCAAGCCACACAGTGACCTTTGAATCATTCAAACATAAAAAAAATACATCTAACTTAAGTCCTGACTCAGTGAGAAACAGGTGCAGATGATGACAGATGATCAGGCGGTGATTAGTAACTGCTGATGCTGAATGTTGAGTGGTTGAAACAGACGAGAGGGGAAATGAGGTCACTGCTGAGGCTGTTATATAAACAACCAGTTTTAAAATGGTACCTGTAGGCACTTTGCAGCCTGTCGCAATAAAACGTGTTCCAATTTCATTAGTTTAATCTACATCAATTAATTAAATATAAGAAAAGTGTCCCAAGACTTTTGAATACCCTTCATGCAAACCAGTTGTCCAAGTCTGGAGCAAAGGATCAATGGGTTCTGTCTAATTTCAGGAGCAAGGATGTCAAAATGGAGAAAGGAAAAGATGGATAAAATGTTCTGAGTGCAGTTCACTCTGTTAAGCCCATGTTTTAAAATATTGGATCCAGATTGACAGGTTTGGCGTTTAGCATTGCACTGTTGTTTAAGAAAGGGGAGAATATTACCTGTACCCACTCAAACCATTTGGATTGTTATCCAAATGGCAGTGGATTCACCAGACTTGATATGGCGCTCTTATTGGGTCGCAGAAGACTAGCATCTAATTAAGACATTTAGTACACCAATTAAAGACTTGTATCAGCTGCAAGGGTGCCTAATTTCCAGAATTGTTATGCTAGCTGCAGGTAAAGTTAACATGCATACACCATACGCATTATGCCAGGAACGCTCAGGATGGTGGCTGGTTAGTAAGCAGGCTATGTGTAGCGCTTGAGAATACAAGAAAGAATGACTAGAGGCCCAACAGTACCACTGTAGAGCAATAAAAAATGCATACACAAAAGAAATATGAGACAAGTAGAGCAGAATCCAATTCAATAAAACACAATCCAATCCAATCATGTAGCTGAATACTCGCGGTTTAAGAGCCCGTCTCAAGATCTGTGCCAGTCCCAGAATATAAACGCGTAGAACCAGTGCTTAAAGCAGAAATATCACCAAGAACAAGGTTATATGTTAGATTATGTAATCTTAATGGCTGAGCAAGGTTAGTGTCAGAGTGGAGTTTTAAACTCTAGACACCCAGCGTTCCCTGGATCAGCTGCAGATCCACATATACTCAATATACAACTATAACGCCAGTACAGTCATTTACGGTGATTATAATCCTAAAGAGCACGCTCCGTTCTGCAGGGACTTTCATAGTATAACATATATACACGAGTCCCTAAATGCTGTCTCCAGTTCGCTTTGTTCAAGTGCATTAGTGCGTAACAGTAACAATAATGATTCTGACATCTTTTAAGTGGCCTTTTAATTTCAGCATTAAGTGAAGCTGACTGCCTCTCCACAACACTCAGGGCGGAACAGATGCTCCGCTAAACCCCAGTCGTTTGGGAACAGTGTAGTGCTTTTTTTAATATATATATATATATAACAACTAATCTTTTTTATAAGACTAAGAAGATAAATGATTGCCTTTAAACAGTTATATATGATAGTGGCCTGTGGATGCTCTGTATTATGTACAGTACTACTCTTTTTTTATGACCTGTACTAACTTCACTGAATTTCAGCTCCTGCTCCTGAATAAATAAATAAATAAATAAATAAAATAAAGGCTAAAGCAGTCTGCCTTTGCTGTCTTATTGTATCAACGTGTGTGTTATATATTTTGACTCACAGTATTCCTGGGCAGAGGCAGCAAACCACATCCGCAAGTAAATAAAACTGTCAAAGAGCCACGTGAAATATTCAATCTTTGCCTGAAAGTTTGGAATATTTATCATTAGCTCGAATTCGACTTGCTGCCTAGAATATTGTGTTAGCTACTGCTATCAATGCTAGTCTACCGTAGCATTAGCAATGAAGAAAGGCTAACTTAGGCAGCTCGTTAATAGCAAAACGTTCATGCTAATGCATTGTTATTGTGGTAAAGGAGATTTCTCATTTTATAGGAAGTCCTTGTTTACTCCAACATCCTTTACATAATTTCTTGGTAAACACACACACACACACACAGAGTCATCTCATCCCACTCATGATGAAATCATGTTAACACAGCTGGTGTTATGCATGTAATTGCTTAATTATTTTTTATTTCCCCTATGTATGGACGTTTGGCACACACACTATATGAAAAGGTTGTTAATTTCTAATAAAAACCACGTGTACACGGCTAGATGTGTAACAGTACTGTTTATAGAGTGGTGTACAGTGCTGTGTTTTACTGTAGTACTTGGGTAGACCTGGCATCCTTTGGTACTTAGTAGTAGATAATAGACTTGAGAATATGGCATTTTTATTAACACATTAACATTTACAGCGTTTCAGCAAAATGGTTTAAACCTTAGAGAAAGGTGTTAAACTAGCACCAATACTGACATGTTAAAATGTTTATAGTTGTTAAATGGTGTTAAGATTTGGGGCACCGACGCTGGCATTTCAGCATTATTATACACAAAAAGCTCAGGATTTAGAGAAGGAAATGATTAAAATATTAAACTGCATTTACAGTTCATATGAAAAAAATCATAATGTACTGAAAAGCCTCTATCAGATCTCATGTCTAAAAAAAGGAAGTTACAGGTCCTGCAAAGGACATTTAAGTAGTACAGACAAGCCTGTCCTATAAATAGTAGCTGAAAGTCAGAGAACCTGGTCCCTGAGTGGGAAAATTGGCAACAGTCGAGGACGCCTCGAACTGGGACACACTTAAACCATACAGTGGCCGATTTCTCTTGATATAGAGGTGAAGAGATTTACATACGGTGTAGTGACGCAGTGCATCATTAATACACAATCCTACAATGTGGTCCATCTGATAAAACATCTTTGATGTTAATATTGATTCCTCTGCAGCACACTTTGTTTTTTTTTAACTCCGGTTTGTGAAATGTCACATTCAGCATTCAGCCTTCCTGGAAGCGAGTACACTGGTTTGCCTTTTTTTTTAGTTTGTTTTGTTTTTTCAGCATTTTTCTGCCACGTGACACTAACCCTTTGTGAATTGTCTTTATAAACAGCAGCTCTTGTACAACCCTCAGAAAATGTGCAGGTGCTAGAGAGAGGTTGCCGTAGTCTACAGGCATTGAGTGCACATGGAGAGCATAATTACAAAGGCTATAAGTGCACAATGGGTCCAAGGGGACGCTATTAATAATATTTTTCACAACAATAATGCTGGAGGTCCAAAATGTCTACTATCTCCTCAGCCCTGCACTTGTGTTGTAACTGCACAGACTAAGCTAAACCTGTTCGGTAATATCAGGGGACTTTAGTCTTATCTGTACCAGACCATTACAGGTTTTTACTTCAGCAACGTAAACCTAATCATCCTTTGAAGACCTAGATCGACTGATTAAACAACTGAAATCAGACGTGCTCCTGCTGGTCTGGAATAAAAGCCTGCAGTCTCGGCAGCCCAATGAAAATATGAATAAATGGCCCTTGTAAAGTAATAAGACTGTCAAACTCGGGTCCTGCAAACCCACTAGCCTACAGATTTTTATCTATTTCTAATATAAAATTAAATTAGGCCATGCTGGTTTTGCTAACAAGCTGGCAAATTAAATCTGGTGTGTCACATGGGATAAAAAGCTAAACTCTGCTTTGCTGAGACTCTCCTGTGGTCAAAAACTGTTGCCTTGTCATTTTGTGATGCTCTTCTACAGCCACCTGGTGGATATGCAGGTAAGAGTTTATGTATGAATTGCATCTGGGAGTTGAGTCACATCAACTGGACTTTTTTGGTCCAAATGTTTCACTACTCATCCAAGTAGTTTATTTAGTCTGAGGGATTTTGATAAGTTCCACACATCCTCCAGAGTCAGAGGTCCTCGTTAGGGGACGAATGAGTGAAGCAGGGAGAGTTAAGTAGAGAGTCATCATGAAGAACCAGCAATAAAAAGAGATTAGGGACATAAAGATGTGATGAGCAGCGAGTAGGAGGAGTTCCTTAGAAGTAGCTTTCCGGGGGGAATTGTGAACAGGTCTTGATCTTCCTGGGGATGAATGAACGGGCAGCATGAAAAACAGGAGGCAGGTTGTGCAAAGATTTGTACAGTATCATCCTCCACAGATTTGAGGATGATGATAATATACAATCTAATCAACTTGGATGAGAAGTTAAATATTTCTGCCTAAAAACAAAGACGTCCACTTGACATGGCGAAACCCACAGATAAGCTCACCTGGACAACTGAAAATCGGAGGTTCTATAACAATCTAGACTAGACTTAGCAATATTTACCTCTTCTTCTTTGCAGAACAGCTCAAGTAGAGTTCAATTTGATGGTGGCCGTTTGTGTGGGTTATTTGGGGGGTGGCCCTTTCCAAACCAGTCTTGCTGTTTTTTCCTGACATTTTACCTTTTTTTTTAACTTTCACTGAGTAAATACAGCTGTATGAAAAAAGGCCCTTGAAAACTGTGAAATGAAAACTATGTCTGTCTTCATTTCAGGCCGCAAAGCGACAAAATGTGATTATTTTAAAGAGGGTGATTCTTTTCTATACCCGCTGTACATGTATATACAATACATACATACCTTAGAAGATAACGGGGCAGGAATAAAAGCAAAGAAGCCGTTTATACCTGTCATAACTTTGGCTTTGCACACAGACTCAATCAAACACTTTATAAAATAGGAAAACACTCGAGTGAGTTGTAAGTCAGAGTCTGTTCCACATCTGCACGTTTAAGGAGGAACGAATGGCTTTAATATTATTATTTAAAGAAGGCGGGGAAAACACTACATTAGAAAACTTTATTAGAGGAAAAGGGCATTTAATTACTTTTTTAAAAGAAAGAGGATTTAGTGCAATTGGTTTTCTGCCAAGCGCAGACTCCAGGCCAGTAGAGGGCGTCCTTAAGCACAGTTTAGTGTGCACCGGTTTGCCAACCTGCAATAAACTCGAACAAGAAGAAGAGGAAAATGGTGTGAAAAGAGATTTATATACAGTATTTATTATCGAGGACGACATCATATTAAGAGAACACAATAATAACAATTTTAATTTAATCAAGAAATACTTAGTATTATATAGGCTAGTAATGTGTAGAAAATATTTGTACGTCTTTTAAAAATTAATTAACATTTTTTTCAATAGTATACTTTTTATAACGGTATCAGTTTATGTTTAAAATAAATATTAAATATTTAATGTCTGTAGTGTGAAATTTCCACAGCAGCAGCGACAGGCATTCAAAGTGCTTATGTTACCATGGTAACACATAGAGGAAGTGACGTCTGCGCTGGTGTTGTTTCAAATAGTGAAAATTTGTCGAAGGAAGGTCCCGTAACCGGCATAGCCTACAACCACAGCTGGTAGTAGGAAACAGCCTTTGAAGTGCACTTCGGAATGGAAGGCAGCCAAAGATTACAAATCGCGTTTGCGATCTGAGGAAATGTCCCTCGCTGAAATCCGTAGTAAGAGCGTCCTTAGCACCGGAAGTGCAGTGATGATGTTGTTACTGTTAGCAACCAGCAGCCATTAGAGTGTGTGAGTCTGCGCTGCGAGGAAAGGAGAGTGTGTTCAATTATTTGTCATGTTGTGTGTTTCATTATTGTTGTAAAAATGACCTCAAATAACCCCTTCGTGTTCCTTCTTATGGTTAACGGTCAAATCGAGACAGCGAATGTAAGAGACTTACTGCATAAACAGCTGAAGATGTTACCTTGGTTTGTTAGTAAACATTACTGCAAAATAAGTAAATAAATACATGTTTGTTTCTCTGTCTCTAGTTTCCTGAGTATGATGACTTGTATTGCAAGTATTGTTTCGTATATGGACACGACTGGGCTCCAACAACAGTAAGCATAAATAATAATAATAATAATAAATAAACATCTATACATGCCATTTATTATTGCACTTTGTTATAAGTATTGCTATTGTATTAAAATCAGCACTGTACAGCAAACGACAGGTCTTAGAAAGAAACATTCACACTCCGGTTATATTAAAACTTATCTTTCGCTGTTGGTCTTATCAGCGCTTTCCGTTTGAGGCTCCTGTCTCCGCAGTCAGACAAACAAACGAACAAACATGGACACCACGCTTGTGATGATTTGCACGAAACAAGAGCAGCGTGCAGTGATTTGTTTTTTGTGGTCTGAGGGTGTACCTGGTGCCGAAGAGCGTAAACAGAAGTGTTTGTATATCTGCAAACCAAATTTGGAGCGATACTCTACAGAAGGTGAAAGTTTATTGCAGAGAATCATTACTGGTGATGAGACACGGGTTCATCACTACGAGTCTGAGAGTAAACGACAGAGTACGGAGCGAAAACATCCTCAATCACCGACTGAGAAAAAGTTCAAAAGTCGATCCATCAGCTGGAAAATTCGTCAGCGCTTACAGTTTTCTGGGATTCTCAAAGGGCCAGAAGTATTGGAACATTATCAGGGAAAAGGTTCAACAATCAGCAGCGCTCGTTACAGTGCTGAAGACTAAACTATCCGAGGGCGTCGTGATCTCGTGTAACAATGCACGTCTGCACACTTGTGTTTTGAGATGTTAAAGTATCCTCCCTATAGAGGGTGAAGATTCACTTCTGATGAAGAACTGAAGACAGTGGTGGATCCAGTACGAAAGCTTGTAGACAGATGGACAGAGTGTATTGAAAAGCAAGAAGATTATGTCAAAAAAATTATGTATTTGCCTTTTCTAAAAGTTAATTCTACAGCCAGAGTACGGATTATTTTTGACTCGCCATCGCATGTTTTTCTGTTCTTGTCTTCAGGGACTCGAGGAAGGAATATCTCAGATAACATCAAAAGGAAGAGATTCCTCTCAGAGCCTGGTGTGGAACTTCCCCCTGGACATTACTTTTAAAAGCACCAATCCGTTCGGCTGTACGTCTACCACATCTCTCTTTTTACATCCTCTCACCTTAAACGTGACGGTAACGTTACATTCTGTTGTAGGAATATAATCAATTATAGCATGGTGTGATGTTAGTACCACCCCGCAGTTGGTTACTATTCTATAACAGGACATCCTGCCGTGTTATTTCCTCTTATACGCTATCATGCGTCATAGCTTTTTATTAGTTTATAGTTTAATGTTGTGGCACATTGTTTATGCTACAAATGCTCATCTCCTCAAGCAGCATGTCAGGTTAATGAGAAATAAAAAACAGAGTATTTGAACACACTGACTTGGCAGAAGAAAAGAAAAATTTACTTTTAAAAACAGTGACACTGGAGACTCCTTCCATAAACAAAGTCTCCTTACACAAATGTTTCCCCACATCAGCGCATATTATTTTCTTTGTTCAACAGCAGTATTTTTATATTATGATAAGCTGCCACTTAACACAAAGGTATTGTATAAACATTGCTCACATACACATACACACTCTGACTGAGTAATCAGCTATTTGAAAATGCCATTTAGCCTTAGCTGCATGTCTTTTGGACTGTGGGAGGAAACTGGTGTACCCTGAGGAAACCAGACACTCAAACACAGACCCGAAGGCGGAACTCGAACCCTCGACCGTGGGGGGGATGAGGCCATAGTGTTAACCCCTACACCCCCATACTGCCTACTCCTACAACTGTTACAGAAAATGAATGCACACATGCTGACCAATCAGAGTTGAGAATTTAACAGTGGAAGAAGTCAGTCTAGAGAGAAATACAAAATTGGACAAAAGCACCCCGTAAGCTCTAATCAATCACATAACACAGAGATAATACCTCACCCATTAATGGATTAACAAGAAAGTAAATCATAATTACTGTATATTGTAATCCCAATATATTTTTATATCAGTCAATCTCAACCCCGCGCCCGGAGCAACACTGCACTGAATATTTTAGTCCTTTCCTGCTCTACCGCACCAACTTCGATTAAGAAAAAGCTGTTAATTAGTAGATTAGTTAAATCTGGTGTGCTGGGAGCTGAGAAAGTGTTAAAATGTTTAGTACAGTGGTCGTCCAGGACTGGAGTTGAGTTCTACTGGTATAAAACAATATATTGAAGTTACAATATACAGTAATTATTATTATTCACTTTTTTGTTAATCAGGTAATGAGTAGGGTTTTATCACTGTGCCATGTGATTGATTAGAGCTTAACGTACTTGCGCGGCCAATTCGAATTTCTCTCTATACTCACTAAACAGTTCAGACCACAATCATACACAAACAAACTGAATTGAGAAGCCTTCACTGCTTCAGCCTAAAGTTTGGACACGCCTTCAAATTCAAGTTGTGACTCGAGTTTCTCAGCAGTTTTCAACAAAACAGAGATAATAAGCAGACAAAAGGGCAGAACCCGTTTACTGAAACAGTGAGCGATCCTAACGTCTGAAGATGATTTTTAAGCATTAAACAGTTAAAAAATGAACCTTAGTAAGTGGTATTAGTATTATTTGAGTCAGGACTAATAGAACTTACAGGACGCTGCACTAGCTGGAATCTAATCATTTATTAAATACTCAAGCAAAATCCTCCAAATACACATTTAAATTTAAGTTACGTCAAATACTTAATATTCCCTTTAGTGATTTATTTTCTACACTCTAGAACAATACTGGATTTTTTCAAAACTATGAAATAACACACCTTGTATTCGGTAATTATGTAACGACACCATCAGTAACAGTCAGTTGTTATTATAAGACATG
Source organism: Clarias laeviceps (assembly GCA_030014305.1). NCBI lineage: Eukaryota > Metazoa > Chordata > Actinopteri > Siluriformes > Clariidae > Clarias > Clarias laeviceps. Next base: position 19,363,519 of record JAQMYJ010000023.1, read on the forward strand.
AAGGTCAGCTGTTCTGGAACAGTTCGTACAGGAACAGTATTGTGTCGAGTGTGTTTGTAAAACCCATCAGGCTCCATGATGATGAAACTGTCTCTCATGAAGACCTTCCCAGGAAAACAAGGACCAAGACTGAGCTCTGCTGCAGAGGAGACGTTCATTTAGCCTCAGAAATCACCAATTAACAACCAGCACCTCAGATTAGAGCCGTTATGAAGCTTTACAGGGCAGAAGTAGCAGAAACATCTCAGTATCAACTGAGATTATTGTGTATTTTTTAGACGCCTTCAGGAAAGACTATGGATTTAGAAAAGATGTCCAAACTTTTGACTGGTACTATATAAAAAAATATATATATAAATATAAATAAATAAATTTAAAGAACCTTGATCGAAGCACATCCAATTAATGAGAAAAGCACACTTACTTACCAGTGTTTGCACAGTGTGATCTTCAAAAGACAAAATTTAAATAAGTTTAAATAAAACTAAATATACAGTGTTTTTGGTAAAATATTTGTTTTTTTATATTTGTTGCAAAGTAAACACGTTGTCCACTTTTATCAGGATCACCTGAACACCTTCTAATGCAGTTATTCAATTCAATACAATTTTATGTGTATAGCGCAAAAAACATGCACTTTTATACAAAAGTGCAAAAAGTCCTAGATGTTCGACAAAATCATTCCTAGTGAGCAGGCATGAGGCAACTGAGCCAAGGTCTACCTCCCTTAGATGGTATGAGGAAGAAACCGGACTCCAAAGGGAACCCATCCTCATTTGAGTGACACTGTAGAGTGCGATTATAAATTGTTCTAAACACGGGGGGGGATGTGATATGTGATATAACACGGGGGGGATGTGATATGTGAACAGTCTCCTTCTTGCAGTCATTTACAGTATGATGTAGATACAGCATGTGTAGAACGTTAGCGTGTGTATTAATTAAGAGGTTGTTGTTGTTGTTGTCATCCTTGAAGTCCACATAGGGTTGGCATCCTGTTAGCTACAGGGCAAGAGCTTCAGTTACTGTCCATATCAGACGTCAGACTGGGTGAACAGGCTTCTCTGATACTTTGGTTGTGGCCCTGATGTTTTAGGTTTGAGTTTTTCAGTCAACAGTTCTATGAGTCAAAACATCTCGTCAATAATAGAAAAATGGCAGGACGACATAGTAACTCAAATACTCGCTCTTTACAACCATGATGAGGTGAAAAGCTTCTCAGTGTGAACGACACATCAGCTGTTGTGGTGGATGAGCTACAACGGCAGGAGGACACATCAGGTTCCTCTCCTGTCAGCCAAAACCTCTGGAGTCTGAGACGATAGAATGACACGGACAGGAAGGAAAATAATTATCTGGTCTTTTCGCAGGTTCAACTGTCTAGTTTCAGTTGAAGTTGTTTCCACATACAGAACTATCACTCAATGAAGGTGTGTGTGTGTGTGTGTGTGTGTGTGTGTGTGTGTGTGTGTGTGTGTGTGTGTGTGTGTGTTCTCTAAGACTGACTGTGAAATCTGAGCTACTCAAAAAACCCTACCTGGCACAGACAACCGTTCCCCGATCAAAACCCACACAGATCACACTTTTGTCTGATGTCCGATAAGAACATACAGTGCTGTGAAAAAGTATTTGCCCCTTCTTGCGTATTTGTCACACTTAAATGGTTCAGATCATCAAATAAATAAAATTACACAAAGATAACCCGAGTAAATACAAAATGCAGTTTTTAAATGATGATTTCAATTATTAAGGGAAAAAAAGCTGTCCAAACACGTCTGACCCTATGTGAAAAAGTCATTACGCCCCTAAACCTAATAACAGGTTGTGCCATTTTTGGCAGCAACAACTGCAATCAAGCTTTTGTGATAACTGGCACCGAGTCCGTCAGGACGCTGTGGAGGAATTTCGTCCCGCTCTTTTTTTGCAGAATTGTTTTAATTCAACCAGATCTAAGGGTTTAACACGAACGGCCTGTTTAAGGATCTCAGTCGGATTTAAGTCTGGACTTTGACTAGGCCACTCCAAAACCGTCATTTTTGTATATTTGAGCCGTTCAGAGGTGGACTTGCTGCTGTGTTTTAGATCATTGTTGTGCTGCAGAACCCATGTGTGTGTGAGCTCGAGGTCAGAACCCTATAGGATTTTCTGTTTAAATACAAAATTCATGGTTATGGACCACTATAACATTTTCATATAGGACCAGGCTGGCTTGGACAGGATTTTCCCCCCTTAAAAAACTGCATTTTGTATTTACTCTGGTTACCTTTGTGTAATATCACATTTTTGTCAAATGATTTGAATCATTTAAGTGTGATGAATATGGAGGAAAAAAAATTCACAGAACTGTACACTCGACCTGTATCTGCATGATGTTATGCTTTGGGATGGTGCCATATAAAAAAAGAACCACAAGGTGGCAGCACTGAGATGGAAAAGTCTGACTAATGAGTCAGAATTCAATATAAGGGTAAAATGTAGATGTTGAGAAATCACCAGTACTGAAGATATAATCAGTAATCAGATTTAATTATGCAACAACATTATAATCACAAACAAGATAATAAGCATCTGGTTACTCACTTATAAAATGGTTTCGTTCTTAACCAGTTATTTAGTGTTCAGTTATTCTCCTGCAGGGTCTGTAAAGGCTCTGATTACTCTGATATCTCTAAAGCATAGTAAGGATACTGTTAGATGTCGGGAAAATCTCCCCAGGCCTTTCTATAAGCCATGAGTTTATTAAAGTAATAATAGAATCACGCCTACTTTAAATAAAGAGCCTTTAATATAGCATGGAATTGATATAATCAAAGTGAAAGTGAAATCACTGTGAGTTTTATAGTCACACACACACACACACACACACACCCAGAGAGATTGTTTGGATTGAATATCAGCTGTGGTATCCAGGCACCTGATGTGTTTGTGTTTTACATATTGGGACGGGATAAAAAAGAAAATAAGCAACAAGCTCCTGATTGTATAATTACAGCAGAGATTCATGTTTCAGCTGGTAACAAGTATTTTAACAAGTTTTAAGTTTCTCACTCCTTGTACAAGGAAGATAGAAGACGGATCCCGTGGTCATGGAAAGATCTGTTATGAATCACTGGCCTGCATCAAACAAAGAAAACAACTAAGGAGACGAGTGGAACTGTGTTGATGAGGGTCTAATGCATTATTAAAACCGTGTGGCTTAAGTGTCAACTTAAAAAAAAAAAACTAAATAAATGACTGATCGTACAAAATGAACAAGGTTGAAAAAGGTCATGTGACCTGATGAGTCCAGACTGAGCCTATTCCAGAGTGATGGGCGTGTCAGGGTAAGAAGGGAAG
>JAQMYJ010000023.1:19370966-19397856 GCA_030014305.1 Clarias laeviceps
AACCATCCCCCCCCCCCCCAAAAAAAAAAAAAGTTCTAATAACATTGTTGTGTTATTAAACAACAGGCGGTCTTTAATTAATACAGAGAAAGCACTTTGGTAACTACATTTGGGCAGAATAATGGCAATATCGCACTTATGTGGGGGATAAAAAAATAAATTAACCCTATATGCTAAGGTTTATAAATAATCCGACGTGCGTGAACATGTAGTGGATGTCTGACCTTGCGAAATGATAACATAAAAGCAGGTGTATAACGTGAGTTAAATAACCTGTATGTGAATATACACGTTCGTCTGATATGAACAAATGGACTACAGACAAAATTTTCGTCTACTTTTCTGAAGAATGACCCACTGCTACGTAGTAATGCTTCTATGGTAACCAACATCATAACTCGGGAAGGGAAAAAAAAAAGCAAAGCACAAACAAAGGGGGAAAAAAAAACAAATGCGCACACACATGCGCACACACACCCTGGCCTACTCAAGACAAGAAGAAATCCCCCACCAACCAAATAAACCATGTAATGTGTTTTACGTCAGTTTTCCATTCACACCATGGACTTGCTGCAATAAAAAGAAGCACTGATAAATATTTCACTATTAAAAAACAAAAGTATGCTGTATAAACTGATTGCACTGGGGCTTAAACAAAAAAATAAAAAATAAAAAAGGTGATTAGTTAAGATAATTAACAGTAGATATAGTTGAACCGTGAACTACATTCCCAATTCCCTTTGTTCTGTCGATCTTAAACTTATCTAAAACATGACCACAAGATCACCGAAGCTAGTCTAAACATTTCAGCATCTCTGAAAAGCTAGCCGACCGAATGCTAACCGTTAGTATCGATCTGCTCGATAATTAGCCATCAAGCAGATGGGGTCCGTGAGGAGCCGTGTGAAGTGAAGAGTAATCTCATCTCTGCAGCAGTAATGAAGGAACCACAAGGAACCCAAAGAAAAGAAAAAAAAAAAAAAAACTTCAAAGTGTCACAGACAGGATTTCTATATACATTTATAAAACTCGAGCCATGGCATGATAAGGTTGCCGAACCCACGTGTTAAAAATCTCCTATGCTAAAGTGTGAAGAAGGTTCATCTTCCGACGCGTTAAAATTTTGAACCGTTGAAACGGGCCGATGATGACGTGAATAAAATTCTCCAAAACAAACAAAAAAAAGAAAACCAGGTTGATCAGAGTTGAGCTAAGGTCTAACGGTGAGCCAACAGTCAAAAAACAAGAAAAAGAAAAAAAAAAAAAAACTGTGCAAAATCCCTGCTTAGAACATCAAAATTATTACCATGTAAACTGATAGTGTCCTCTAAAATTTGTCTACTTGTACTGTAAAATACACATAGTGTATATGCACCGGGTAGAACATATAGGCTGTTTTGATTAAAACGGGTTAGCTTTTTTATTTTCCCCTCTTTTTTTTTTTTTTTTTTTGCTTCTTCTTGCAATTATACAGCTTTAAAATACTAAAAATTAGAAAATTAAACAAAGAGAACGAGAGAGAGCTTTAAGAGTTTTAAGGCTCCGTTAAGAAAATGAGCGATTGAAGCGAAGTTAAAAATCCGAACGCCTCCCGAGCGCAAAGGCCGTCATTCAGAAAGCGACTGTAGACTGAAGAGTGGTGAGAGAAAAAGTCACACCGAGAGAGAGAGAGAGAGAGAGAGAGAAAGACACAGTAATCAATCGCTGGCAGTCCATTCGAGTAAATTTAGAAAAATAAAAATACCAATCACTCTATGGTACCTACCGCCGAAGACGGCGTCTCCTGCCAATGTAAAAACTGTAAACACCACTGCTACTCCAGAAAGTCTCAAAATAGCACATTGGTTTAGGGGGGGACGGGGACACAACAGTATGCTGTCCATACTATATATATGTTAAGGAAAGGAGTCGGGAGAGGCAGACAGGCAACGAGAGCCTATAATGTTCCTCACAACAGGAAGGGGTTAGTAGGACCAGTAGCCTGGGTCGCGGTGCCCACGGGCGGGTGCACACCACTCATGAGCGGCTGCGGCGTTGACATGGAGGCCGGCATGCCCATGCCTGGCATCATTTGACCCATTGAAGCGATAGGAGCCATGCCACCCACAGGCCCACTTACGCCCAGAGCGCCGGCGGGTGCCAGAGAGGACAAGGGCATGGGTTCGTCGCTTCTCGGTGGCAGGCTGCTAAATCCCTGGGCAGCGAAGCCACCAAATCCCTGGCTCGTCATGCCCATCATGGGGCTCACTCTCATTTGGTTGAGAGTGGGAGGCTGCGGTTGGTTCACCTGGAACGGGTTGACCTGAGCTGGAGGGGCAGGGGCGGGAGTTCCTAGGAGAAAAAAAAAGCATCAGATAGAGAGAGTGAGTTTCATCTTAGTTAGAAATGTAGTGTGTTCAATCGGCAGGTATAAAATCATACATACCTCCAGCTAGGAAAGGATTAGAGACGGGAGTTGGCTGAGCAGGCTTGGTGATCAGAGAGTCCAGGTTAACCAGGGCTGCATTAGGACCCAGGAAAGACTCGGGGGTTTTTCTGGTCGCAGCAATAGCTTGCAGGTCGAACAGGTCAGGGCTGGCAGACATGCTGGTCTGTAAGGGTCCTACCGAGCTTCCTTTCACACCAACTATAACAGAATAACGTTCAGCACAAGGTCACATTCATCTCGTCTATAAATCCCAGGGAAATCTTGTACGATAAGTCCCCGACTTACAAGACATTTGAGTTACGGATTTTCGCAGATACGAACAGATCGGATTCGTATTGTAGAGTACAAACAAAATAGACAATGCAGTGCACCAGATACCAAAATTTACAATTATATATAATATTTTTAGTGTGCAAACCTGTTTTTTTTTTTTATTGCTTTACATTGTATATTCGTGTCAAAGGCGTACAAGACTTTGTCTGACTTACGAACAAATCTGACTTACCAACGTGCTCCCGGAAGGAACTCGTTCACAATTCGGAGACGTACTGTATCCGAATTAACGTGATGAGAAACGTACCTGACATCACTGAAGAGCGAAGACTGTCAAAATCCTCCAGGTCATTCTTGGAGGTACCATTTGATGTGGAGAAGAGATCGAAAGACCCTGTTTGGGAAAAACAGAAAGGGGAAATCGTAAGACTTTAGGTCAAGCGCAAGAACTTTCACTAGAGTCAGAGAGAGAAAGTGAAACTGAACAATTAGGGAAAAATTTTCAGATAAAACAGGTGTCTGTGTGTCTAAGAATGTGTGTATATAATACACACACTACCTGGGACAGGGGCTGTGGGACGAGTGGCACCCCATGGATCAGCCCCTGCAGCAGCGGGGCTTGACCCCCAGGGGTCACTGTTCTTTATGGGAGAAACTGACGGTGCAGCTGCTGGCAGACCCCAGGGATCCACAGGAGCTGCTGGCTTAGTGGCACCACCTACACAAACACACACACACACACTTATATACACATCGTTCATCCTGGTACAAAACTGGACAAAGGACCGAAAAACTGCATTGACACCAGCACCGCGAACGACTAAACGCCTTCTGTACCAGCAACCCTGGGGCTGGTTTGGGGTGTGTTGCTAAAATGCAAACAAGTTTAGCAGCCAAATAAATCCTGAGTTTCCGGAATGTTCTGCTGTCTATCAAGAAAAGGAGTTAAAAAAATAGAACAGACTGAAGCTTTTGGATGCATATTGGTTGTGTTTCAGAAAATAACAGTGGAACTAATTTAAGATATACATACACATATACAGCTTTAATCGATGCATTAATAGTAATAAACATGTTAAAGATGTCCGGCTGTATAAATCTGCACACACACATCTCTAACCGAGTGAATACGAAAGTCAGTTAAATTCACTAGCATTCCTTTTCCGTCGCTGGTTTCAGATACAAATGTCGTTTGTTAGCTTCGTATCGTTTAAGGATCGACTCGGTATGCGCCGTATCAGGAAGCAGACGCAGAAGGCAGAGGAAACGGATCTGTCGATGGGCACGCGCTGGGTGCTCCACCTGCAAATCTGCATACTGAGGCCCTTTGTTTAGAGCAAACACACACACACACACACACACACACACACACACACACACACACACACACACACACACACAGGAATGCACTATTACCAGCCCGGCTGCATTTCTCGTACGCCAGCCATGCCAGTTACGGCCGCTCAAAGAGAGGGATTCTATATGATCAATACAGAAGCTACAAGAGAAGTGGATTAATTAAGCGTGGAGAGAGAGAGAGAGAGAGAGAGAGAGAGAGAGAGAAACAGACGGAGAGACCAACAGAATACTTAAAATGTAAAAAAAAAAAAAAAAAACTAAGCTGTAAGGAAGAAACAAACTGACATCAAGGTGCTATATTAAGATCTACACAGTTTTACATCCACGCAGCCTGATTTACCGTAGCTGTGCCAGGGGTCTGAGGCCGGGGCTGCTTTTGCGGCTGATGCTCCAGCTCCACCTCCTGCTCCCCAAGGATCAGCGGGACCTCCAGGGACCACGTCCAACAGATCCATCAAAGACGACTTAGGCTGACACACACATATACACACACAGTTAGACCTTTCATCATCTGGGTTCTACCTGTTAAACTAAATGTTTTTTTTTTTTTTTTTTTTAAAGCTTCTACGGTACACTTCAGTTCAGATACTCACTGGAGATTGAGCAAGTCCGCCCAAAAAAATTTTAAGGGGAAAAAAAAAAAAACACGGAATAACAAGCTAAAAGATGGTTCATCGTTTACGCTCTTTGAACTATTAGCAGAGATACAGTATCGTGATGGGCGGAAACGCATTAGCCGCATACGAGAGTGACCGTCTGACTCTCGGTCAGTCGATCCAGGAAACTCCGGCCTGAGTGCACCTACCTCTTTCTTCTTTTTGGGCATCTTCACCGAGTCTTTACGGCTCTCCTCCAGGGCCATCTGGAGCCGCAGGTCGTCCCCGCGCCGCATCCTCTCCTCCTACACACGATGACATCGGTGTTATAAAATACAGACCTGTGACGCTTTGCATGTATACTGAATATGCAAAGGAAACATGACATCATGATACATTCCTAAATAATTCATGATGCGTTTTAATTTGTGTCGCCCCTCGAGACTGACGGTCCTGGGATACACCCAACCACCCGGCCCCTAGCCCCTCCCCCCTCTCCCTCAATGTAAACTGAACTACAGTACATTATGAGGAAGCAAATGAAGAAAGCAGTCGGCAGGTCAGACGGCAAAAAGAGGCTGTTTTTATGTTGACGTGGCGAGAATTTGTTCAAATATTTGGTGGAATTCTTGACGCAGGCAGCTGCCGGTTCTATTCCTAGACGAACGTGGGGAGCCGGTTTACCCACGTGATCACTTCAAACAAATCCTGTAGTATGAGGAAGCGCAAACTCCCAAAAAAAAATAATTAAATTACTTTTTTTTTTAAAAGACAGCATTCGTGCATAAAAATGCTAATATTTGATCATTTTAGATAACTGGAAGGAGATGGATGCTGCATGCAACCAAAAAAAAAAGTCTGCGTCCTGCCAGGCAGAGGCCACGGTTCAGAGGAACCTCCTACAGCACGCATCCGGCTCTGAGCGGCCCCTCCACCTCCACCAGCAGGGCCTGTCTCATATTTTCATGTGGAAATTCATCCCAGATGTCCAGGCGCAGACACGCTTCCTGTACGCCGCTCTAAGAGCGCTAACTACGCTCGAACCTCGCGGCGCTTACAGGGTTAGAGGAAACATTACGCTTCCCATTCAGACCTACTGGACCCGCTTTATCACTTTCATAACTGGGATTTGGGACAGTGATTAGGCTTTGCGGTTGCGCTGCTTCCACTCCAAATTTGTACTCTAGCTGAACTATTTGCTGGCTCGGTTCCACCGGTGGAAGGGGGGGGAAAAAAATAAAAAGTCAGGTCTGCGTTCTTGTATAATCTGTAATCAGAGGAAAGAGTGAAAGAAAGCTCTTTGCCCATGGGAAGGTTTCTCGTTTTACTGAACGTCACCTCAAACATTTAAGGCTGTCTTACACAATGAAACGCATCCTGTAGTAAAGCAATCTGACTGCCCGGGACACTATAAGTGATGATACACTATGAAAAAAAACTCTTATCAAAAAAGGCACTTCTTATATGGGATGATCCGCACTCTGGCTGTAGAATTTATTTTAATTAACTAACTTTTAGGAAAGACAAATACATCATTTTTCGACATCATCTCCTTGCTTTTCAATACACTTTGTGCATCTGTCCACAAGCGTTCGTATTCCCTCATTCAAAAATAGTTTAGTCTTCAGCTCTTCAATCAGAGTCTCACTGGAACGAGCACTGTTGATTGTTGAACCTTTTTCCTGATAATGTTCCAATACTTCTGGCCCTTGAGAATCCCAGAAAACTGTAAGCGTTGATGAATTTTCCAGCTGATGGTCGACTTTTGAACTTTTTCTCGGTCGGTGATTGAGGATGTTTCTGTTCCAGGCTCTGCCGTTTACTCTCAGACTCGTAGTGATGAATCCATGTCTCATCACCAGTAATGATTCTCTTTAAGTAACTTTCACCTTCTGTGGAGTATTTTAATACCTCACTGAAATCTTTCTGATTAATCAAAGTGTGTGTATATATATATTTTATTTTATTTTTATTTTTTTTATATATAACCAGCACAGATACGGAGAGATGCTCTAGTATACAGTAACTAATAGGTTTATATCAATGTACATTCTAATATTATTTAATTTCTTCACAGGGACACGAATTGTAGTTTAACAAAAAAAAAAAAAAAAAAGTTAATAAAATCACTGTCCCTGAATTAAGTGATTAATGTGTGCGTTATGTAGCATTCACAGGAGGAGTGTCATGACATGAACAGATCTTATAAAACAGCACTTGACAGTGACGTGTTATTAAATGGGAAGGAAATGTACATAATGGGACAGAAATATCTCAGGATTGCTGTAGTGTCTGTTGCACTGGTGTCTTGTGTTTATGTCGATGTGCCACACCTGCTCCGCCGCCTCTCTGCTCATGGCCAGGGCGAGCTGCAGCTGTAACTCCTCCTCTCCACTCGTCTGCGGTCGCGCCTGCTCTAGCTCTGATGACGCATTGGGGGATGTGGCTGAAAGAGAGGGGGAGAGAAAAATATAGAATATTTAGACACACACACACACGAAGTGCGTCCTGGAGGCCACGTCACCTGTGATCAAACACGTACAGCTGTTAAATAAAGGGTTATTATAGTTACTATTTTTTTACTTAACAACAGTAAAACCATCTTTAAAAACTTTTTTTGTTTGTTTTTAATCAACAGTTTTTACTGTTAGCTCCTTAACATGAAACTCCAAATAAAACAAAGAATCTGAAGAGACGGAAACAAATTCAATTTGACAATATACTCCAAGTTTAATTTATTAATATTTGCATCCATCTATTTCACCTTAAGCGCTACTTTTTTCATAGTCCATACAGCTTAAATTTATTTACAGATATTTACAAGCCTTTTTGCACTGACTATTTCCATTTACCATCATTACAAATTAACAGTTGTATTTTATTCTATTGTATTTTATACATGCACCGATATTTATTTTTTTACTTTTTTTTTTCCCTCCCAACTACTCAGCATGCCTTATATTGCCCCATGGGGATAAATAAAGTTTTTAAAATTGAATTGAAAATCGGTAAATCATACAGAGGTTTCACCAGGACACTTTAATCGTGTAAACTAATCCACAGAAAGCGTTTGTTTGCCGAGAGATTTGTAATGGCTGAGGAACACGATCCAGATTTACTTCTTCACATCATTAATACATTTTACACAGAGTCACTCCAAACCCTAGATTTTGGATAAACAACCTGGAAACCCCTAAAACAAATGTGAGAGAGAGAGAGAGAGACCGTGCTTAGGTCTCTGCACGGTGTGTGATTTTGCCCGTCGTAAATCGGGACGACCGAAATTATTAAAAGCGCCGTTTCAGGGGCCGATGCAGAACAGAGGTAAAATATTTGTGGTGCGGCTCCAACCATTTTTTATTTATTTATTTTTTTAAAGCGCTCTCATTATTCCAGGCCGTCTGACAGTAAAGCGGCAGCGATCGATTGGAAGCGAGTCTCTGAAATCCATAAAGCCTCTGACCATCGGCGCTCCTGATCCATGCGTTTCCTAATCACCCCTGGCAATAATCTCATCTCGATTCGTGTCACGACTAAGTTTTCTTTAAAGAAAAATTGCAACATTAGTTAGAGCTTTCATCTTTAATAACATTTCCTATATGTTTTCTTGTTCAATGCGTTCTGGAATGCTTTGTGGAATGAAGAAATAAAAAAAAAAGAGAATGCCATTAGGCTGCAAGTTTATATTTTTAACTGCTCGTATTCCTGGTAAGTACCACCACCACACACAGACACACACAGACACACACAGACACACACAGACAAAGCTGAAAGAATAAGAGCTGTAGAATGAGACATCGCACAGAGGGAGAACACCTGGGTTGCATATTGATGATGCACAGAGTCCTTTAAAACATCGTTACTGCATGTTAAATCTGTTCAATTTAACCGATTATGCGTTTCAATTGATCTTTCATTGATCAGTTTAATCAATCAGTTTTCTGGTCCAGAATCGATTTGCACGTTTTAAATTATTTAGGTAAACTTCCCAATGTTAAACGGTCTACACTGGACTATTTCCTTAAAAAAAGGGCTGCATAACTACAGGGTGATTTACTCAAAAGAGGCCCCGGATATTCTATAACAACTCTAACTAGGACGAAGCGATCTGAACAACGCAGCGTACGATGTGTTCCTCAGTATACGGAGCTTCGAACATGCTGGAACGCCCTCGAGTCGATCGGATTAGGCAGACGCCAGACAGGCATCGTGCTGTGTAACGCCGCACCCCTTCACTCTGACTTCTAATCAGGGCGGTGGGGTACAGTAACAAGCAGCGCGTCGATGTAATGCAATCGATTACACGCAAGTCAAGGTATTTAGTGCATTTTTTTTTTCAGTTCAGATCGCATCATCCTAGTGAGAGTTATTACAGAATACTCGAGGCCTCTTTCGAGTGAATCACTCCGTAGAAAAGAAAATACAAAACCCACTTGCGTCCTCCTTGTTTTACAAGATTTTCACTTCTTCATTTCAACTTTTGAGTTTATGATTAGTTTGTACAACACGATTGTGCAATATACAAAACTATTCGGAGTGTGGCACAGAAGATTGGCACAAGGGGAAAGGGGGAAAAAAAAAAAAAAAAAAGGACCTGAAATTTGAAGTCAACAAGTTACACAACATTTCATTGCGTATTAGATACTTTGCATAGTGTTTAACTATTTTGAAATCAGACAGGAAACACGAGTGCATGCCTGAGCCGAATCGAAAATGCCCATGAATCAAATCGACAGTCTACAGATGAGTCAAAGCTCAACCGCGTAAAGGAAATGGCCTGATAGATTTGCGCAGGTTCAGCATGAAAACAGCACCAACTACCAACTAATTCATTCTATACAAACTTCCTCTAAAGACCGCATGGCTCGTACTTACAAATTCTAAAATAACTATATAGTTGCAAGCAAAAATGAGCGGGCCCAAGCACTCTCCGTCATCGCCACCCAGGCGCGCCACATGACCGGTGGGCTTTTTGAGCATGTCAAGATACATACCAGGACCATTATGACATCATTTTAGAATAGAGGGGATTTTACGTTAAGACCTCCAAAAAGCCCGGGATGCTGGAAAAAAGGCATCACGTGTGATGTCCCTCAATATGTCATGTGATGTCACACTGTAAGTTATTAACCGCTTTTCGGCACAAACGTAAGGCATCATCACGGCCACCGGAAAATCCAATGCGGCAAAAAATGGCTAAAGGAAGGCATGATGGAAAGGCACCAGAATTCCCAGGGTACCAGAGATCTGCTCAAATCCCCCAATTCAACATAGCGCCCAAGTGAGAGAAACCAAGAGATGCTACAGTGGCACAAGGAGAACCTACACACTATTGGCCACCATGTTTTTTTGTGTTGTAATGTTCACAGCGGATCAGTGTATATTTAGTGTTTTTGTTGAGTTTTTGTTGGTTACATCATGGATGTACGCATTAATCTGATTACTAGTGGAATAACAGGGTCGACGTAAGCGCACCCACGATGTGTAACGCGTCACTGTTTTGAACGAGAGCAGCCATGAATCATTTATTCCACTCGTTCATTCGGCTCATGAAGAAGGTAACCGTGGGCTGTAATATTCAGTAGCCGTGGGTTGTTGCGGTGAACGCTGTAGCTGTGACTCGCCTGTAATTGGGAATTTAATCATCGTATTCAGCGATAAAATGTTTAAGACAATATTATTTCTCTCCAATACGAGTGGGTACTTGGGTCATAACATCCACTCAAGTTTTCTGACGATGTTTTCTAAAAACACACAACTGTGTGCGCATTCAGAAACGAAAACTTTCGTACAGTCCTAATATATTATTTACTGGAAATCAGCGAAAAAGAGGAAAGGGAGAGAGAGAAAAAAAAAAAAGGGGATTCAGGTATAATCTATATACCGCCAATAATTTACATAATTATATTATATAATTTATATATAATTATATTATATAATTTCATTCCGTGTGGTAGGAAAGGAATTAAATAAATTAATGAATGAATTAATTAAGTTTTTTTTAATAGAAATAAATGATGACAAAACAGAGAAACGTACCATTTAGTAAAAAGCTTTTTGTTTCATTTCATTTCTCGTTAAACTCTTGCTATACGGAATTGACTTTTCTTTAAAAAAAAAAAAAATTTCCTCCTACCCCCCCCCCCCCCCCAAATACCCAGATTGCCAATTCGATTTGTATCGTGATGATATCGTATCGGGTAGTCACTGGTGAGTCCCATCCCTATAAATACCTATATATATTTATTTATCTATTCAAGCAGCGGTTAACGTTTGGTTTATTTCCCTCTGTATTTATCTGTTCTTTTAAAACTGTGATACAAAATTCGAGGTGAGGTGAATAGGGTAACGGGAAACGCGAGTATGGATCATTGCGACATCCTATATTACATCATGAGCTTCTTCCGTTTCCTGTCTTCCTTGGGGGGGGAGGGGGTGTGTGGATATGACTAGCACTCAGCTGATCAGCATGGCAGCTCCATAAACAGAGGACGATCAATAAAGCTCTCCTGAGGACTCGTTACACGTCTTTATAACCGGAATGGATTCTGAGCCTTCACTCTGCTCACAACCGTAGTAGGAGGATGTTAGCAGAGCGACCGCGCTAAATTAATCACTGTGGAGGTGGGAAGGCAGTGGGACGGACGCGACTTTTCCAAAGGAGCCAGAAATCTGTTTAGGCGTCGACACGTTGTTGTTGTTGCTGTAGTGGGAGTGTGGAACGGACCGACGCACCCAAGTGCTCTCTCTACACAGCGCGTAGACATTTTTAAAAATTATTATTATTATTATTATTACTACTACTATTTGAAATGTTGCTTTTCAATGTTGGAGGAGAGAGGGAGGGAGTGAGAGAGAGAGAGAGAGTGCGTGAGCTCCAGGGTCGTGTCTGTGAGCTGAGATATGAATCGGTCTGATCAGTATGACGGTACACTGATTCATATTGAAAAGAACTCTGTACTAAACACTAAAACAAAAACGGGTGCGAAAAGGAAACTGCATGTTTTGATATTTCCAAAAAAAATTATGAAAAAAAGACTCGCCTTGAAGTCAAAGACGTAAGAGATGGAAACCGGTCGAGATTTTTTTTTTTTTTTTTTTCGTCAGCGGTTCCACTCGACTTATGCGTACACAAGACACACCCCCTGCTGAGCGAGATCTAAAAGCAAATGAACATCTTAAACAAACCCAAGTTTGTGTTATTGTTTAACCGTATTAAACTTCAGCAACTAAAGTGGAACTAAAATAAATTATAAGAGTGGAGCCTGAATCCTTGGAGGGTTGACCTGGGACATGGACACTAATAATAGGACTTCATAAAGAAGAAAGAAAAAAAAAAAAAGAAAAAGAATTTACCTTACGTGCAATGCATGTGGTTAACAGCACTGCTTGTCCCAGAATACAGGAAGCTCTTGACCACATCACACACACACACACACACACACACACACACACACACACACACACACACACACACACACACACACACACGGTCAGTATCCGTGAACTATAACCAAATCGACTCAACACACCGCAATCAGACCAGATATTTACTTATATAAACTAGATATAACTTATCTAATACACTTTCAAAAAATTTTTTTTTGTTTATTATTTTTTTTTGGTTTTAATCCTTTAAAGCTATTCATCCATCTCCAACTGAACGACACCAGAAATCATATCCGACTGCCTGTTTTTTTTTTGTTTTGTTTTTTTGATGCACTGAAACGTCCTAATCAGACACAACCTGTTGAAGTTCGCTTTTACGTTCAACAGAAAGCCCCATTCACTGATTCTGGAAGGACAATTCCCGGAAATTTCCACTGGAATGCAAACCATTCCGCTGTTAACAGTCCTGCTTTTCTCGCGGAGGTTTTATCCACTCCGCCCTCCGCCTTTTATTTTAGTGACTCAGCTGCTTGTTCCTCTGCTTTAATAGCCTACGTTTGAGAGACTGAGTTGAAATGCTAAACATTAGAGGACTTTAAAAAAAAATCTAAAATGCTGTACTCGTCATGTTCCAACACCTTAGACCTAATTAATACACACACACACACACACACACACACACACACACACCTTTATCAGTAAACTCTTGTCTGACATCCAAAGTGATTTAAATCCTGTGTGGGAGGGGAAGGAGAAGGAGAAGGCACGAGAGAGAGAGAGAGAGAGAGTAGAGGGAGAGAGAGAGAGAGTAGAGGGAGAGACGCATCCTCCTTCCTCCCCTCTGTATAGGATCACACAGCAGTGCACTGGGCCTTGGGGAATTTGGGAATGCTGGCTTCCTGTAACCAGCATGAGGCAAATGAGGAGTGAAACACACGGCATGTTCAGATTGTAAAGCTAATGAAATGATATCTAAAAAAACGTGTTATTTTCAAATGCAAAAAAAAGTGTAATTGTAATTACAAAAGGTGAAATGCCAAAAAAAAAAAGTAATGCCAAATGCAAAAAAAAAAATAAAAAAGTAAAATAAAAAGCAATCATCACCGAGGGCTGCAGGGCCAAAATGCTAAATCTTTTATCAACTAATATACATAAATCCAGTCAGAATTGACTGACATCACAGCAAGAGACACCTGTATCCGTATGTAACCTGACAGATCCGAAGCTAAAAGGGCACTTTATAAATAAAGTGATATAATCATCTCGAAACGATACTGTTTATACTGCCATGATGGCCGATGACGCTAACTATGTTTACGTTATAGTACCGGATCTGGCAACCTTCACAAATAAAAAAAAAATGTTGCAAAATGTTGCCGCTCCTTCATAATCCTGCAGGTGGCGCACCCAAAACTATTCACACAGCAGTACGAGTATAAATTCGCACGGGATTGGTATTACCCGGTGACATATCATGCGATTTATAATAATTGCGGATGTCGTCTGTGATCTTAATCCCGTGTGAATCGGCCAGGCTTTTGACTTCGCTATACATCATTCAACAATACAGTGTGCAGAAAGATTAGTTTAGATTAAATTTTAACCTGGTGAGATGTACATAAAAATCACAAAATAATAATAAAAAAAATTAAACCTTGAATCGGGATATTTATTAAAATCGCGATACAGAATCGCAATAAAAATCAAATCGCTGCAGAGTTATCATGATGCTCCCTGGTGAGTCCTTATTAGACGTGCATCAACATCCTTATATTTATCTGATACAAAAAAATCTGTCCTTATAGCGGCACTTACAGTTCAACCGATTATGATAAACGCTGGATGGTAGCAGAGAGGTGGTGCTGGGGCTTGAACCACCAACCTTCTGATCAGCAATACACAATATTTAACCATCACAGAACCACCTCCGCCACCATCGAGCCACCGTGTCCAGCGACCCGAACACAGGATCGAACAGAAAAAATAGAGGTTCATTGTGCCAAAAAAATTAAATAAATACATGCCAGCTTGAAAATAACTGCTTTGTAAAGGTTTTTGATTAACGCTGTCGCCTCGCACCTCTAGGGTTGTGGGTTCTAATCTCCGAGTTTGCTCGGTGCAGGCTGACTGGCATTTCAGTAGAGTACGATCGAGTCTTGTCTAAGTTTCCAGTTCCTCCATGACACTACACACATGATGAGCCGTATAAACAATAGATGATGTAATGCTCGTACACGGTACGCGGCTAAACAATACACAAACACATGGAGAATTTAGAAACGACCTCATCGTCAGACAAACTCACATCCGTGATACGACGCCGGCGAGCCCTCGGACCTGCCGTACTCCTCCGAGTAGCTGGTGGAGAGGTTCGGCTGGCTGGATCCGCGGCCGAACCCGATCTGGTGGCTGCTCCCGCCGACGCTGGTGGCTACCTGCGCCATGCGCTCTTTGGTCTTCAGGGCCTGCGAGCGCTCGCCCTTCAGCCGGTCGTCATCCTTGAGCAGGACCACCAGCTGCTTGGACTTCTCCCTCACGTTGATGCCCTGATCTTTCCCATCGCGGTCGACATACTGGAAGTCTTTAAGCGTCTGGATGGCGAAGATGTTCTCCTTGCACTGCAGGGCCACGCGCTCCGAGCCGGTCTTGATCAGGTAGTCGAGCAGCGTCAGCGCCTTGTACACGTGCCGCCAATTCTTGCCGTGATCGTTCAGCCTTTTCCAGATCATGCTCATGATCTCAGAAAAGGCCACCACGTTGTACGTCAGGTCGGAGATCTCGGACATCAGCGAGCTGGAGGGCCCCCAGGGGTCGTTGGAGGTCGCCTCTCTGACCTTTTTTTCCGCTTCCGAATAGTTATTGACCACATTTTTCATCTGCCTCCGGATGGTTGAGCTCGGCATGGTGCGTGGTTAATATCCTTTGTGATTCACAGTCTGATTTAAAAAATTATAAAATATATATATGTATATATATATATATATACACACACACACACAACCAGAAAGTTTCTTCTCTTCTTCTGGAAGTTCTCAGAGTCAGGTTCAGATTTCCCGCAAAAAAAGGTTTCGACTAAGTCCGAAGGCACATCAACAGCTCTCTCTTCTCTTCTCTTCTCTCCGTGTTAGTCGGTGCCTGTTAAAATCATTTCCACGCAGAATCAGGAGTGAGCACGGCGAAGTCCTCCATTACCTGGAACACACAACCGAGAAGGTAAGTCGAGACGTCTGAAAACAAAACAAAATTCAAGATCTTAAACGGTTTCAAATTGTATTACTATTTTCTGGCATATTTTCTGTGGACTTATAAAAGTGTCTAAACTTAATCGTAGGCCAAATAAATAAATAAATCTTTGAGTCATGCCCTTCGTCTGAGGAATGTGTGTGCAGCCGAGTCGAGCGAAAAACACATTTCCTGACAGCACCAGCATTTCCTCACTGAGGGGGGGTAAAAAAAAAATTTAAAAAAAAGAAAAGAATGACCCCCACGTCGGATAAAGAGAAATGGGTCACAGCTGTGCACTTTCTAAACAGAATGTGTAGTAGGCTTCTATCCAGGTAGTGAAACATTACACCCCTCCCCACACACACACACACACACAGATTGAAACACACTAGAGTGATGGATTAATGTCTGACGTGGTTCATGTTACACATCTTACAGTAATACAAGACTGTCAGCGTGTGAGGAAACATCTCATTTCCCAAAAGTAATTGCACCATATTGTTCTTTCCATTTCTGGAAAAAAAAAAAAAGAAAAAAAAAGGGAACAAATTTAAGTGGTCTTCAGAGTTCAGGCTTTAAATAAAATATCACCATCTAGTCTAAACAGTGGAATAATTTAGCACGAGTACACTCTTGAATTAATATTTAATTTCCCTGACCAATCTGAAAATTATCCCGGCTTCTTTTTTTTTGTTTGTAAGTTTCTTACCGACACCCTGGAACGAACGGTGAGTGGAAAACTTGTCATGTCTCATAAATTCATTAAAAAAAAAATTTTAAATTTTAAATCTCTGAAACATGACTCGTGCCGAGCGTCCGTACAGCTCAACCTCGGAATCGATTTCCTCCGCCCTCCACACACCCCCTGCGTCTGCATGAACATGAATAAAGACGAGCCCTAATGAAACATCTGCTGCTTTAATCACTGATTCGCAGGAGGAAGAGAGGGGGGTGGGGGGGGATGACTGATGCAGATGCAGAAGCCCCCGGCTCAGGAACCGAGCGCACAGCACACAGGCGCAGGTTTGTCTCGGGGTGCATGAGGACGCACAGTGGCTCGCTTCTTCCATCCTAAACAACAACACAACAGCTCAGGTCTTAGCCTTGCCAATATCTGGGCGACTCGGGGAGCCGGCGCTGAACCCATGCCAAGCGCCGGGCGGAATGAGACCGAGACGGAGTGAGGATGCTCTGTGGCTGATGAGTCGACCGTGGAGATGACAGAAAACCTTTTTCCTGGAGGACAAGAACGTTGATACGACATGACGGTTAAAGAGAAATGAATCCCATCACAGATTATCTGTCCCAGTTTAAAAGTAAAACGGAAAGTGCTGAGTCATAACAGTCGCCGGTTTGCTGGAAATGTTGGGTTGTAGGATGATTCTTTAATTATGTTTTACACACCTAAACAATGCTATATTTAAAGACACTAAAGTGAGGAGGAACTAATTTTAGGATAACACTCCTAAACAGCTGTTGTATTGTATAATAATAGCAACAATCACGATGACAACAACTCAATATTACGTTTAAGTCCAAATACACAGCGGTAATAATTACACGTGAGGGCACAGATTAATAACTCTGACGTGTTCTGCGATGTCCTGCAAGTTCCTTCTTTCTTTTGTAAGTCCAAATAAAAAATTTTTTTACTTAATCCAAGTTTAACCTTGGCACGTGACAACCTCGCGGTTTAGCATACTGATAAGCATATCGCGTCCTCGAGCAGCACAATCACGACCTGCTATTTTTATCCACGGCCCGAGTTCTCACCACATAGCTGCTCCTGATTAATCACTTAACTATCTATGGTAAGCTTATGATGTAGCCCAGGGCAGGGAGTGAAAGTAATGGGTATGAAACTCAATTCCTGACGCGGACAAGCCCATCCCATCGGCCTCACCACGTCAGATCGGTTTCTAATTTCAGGGAACGGGTTGGTCAGCGATATTAAAGAGAGTTAGATGACTTCAATCTGAGGAAGGAGAGAGAGAGAATAAAGAAAAAGAGAGGAGGATAGGAAAAAATTTTATTTCAATTCAATTCAATTAAATAACAAATAAAAAAATTCCCCATGAGGCAAGCAGAGCAAAATAAATAAATAAATAAATAAATAAATAAATATATATTTTTAAATCAGTGCAGATACCAAATAAAATACAACTGTTGGAATGATGATAAACGGAATAAGTCTGTTAGTGCAAAACGCTTGAATAAACATCTGTAAAAAAAAACATCTGTAAATAAAAAATAAAAAAAATGCACCACTAATAATAAAAATGTACAGCAAAGATGAAGAAAAAAATAAAAATAAAAGTCTGTTTCGCTTGAAATGACCCGACATGCCTGACGGAAGTCAAGAAGAAAAAAAAGAGGAAAAAAAAGAAGCAAGCTCTGCAGAAAATGTCAATTCAACCAAAGCAATCAAGAGTGAATCAAGAGTTTACTGATGAACCGAGGGCATTGCTCGTTGTGCAACACCGTCATAGTTGGCATAGTTAGCATAGTTAGCATTAGCTCCTAATTCTCCTCGCATCAAAACAAAGCTAGAACAAACAGGCATCAACCTCGGCTCAACCCTAAACCACGCACGATGAACGCCGATAAGAACGTCTGATGGAAAGACAGCACAGGTGGGAAGGACAAAGTGCCCTGATACAGTACCATGTTGATGAACACAAAAATGTCCATGACAAGTGCCAACACGTCTACATGGCTGATTTACAAAGAAAAGAAAAGGCAGCGAGACAACAAGAGTGATTTGGTTTCATAAAGAGAAAGTTTAGAGAACTCTGAAAATACTAACACATTTTAAGACGAACGTGGCACATGAGGTATTCACTTAAATGCATCTATTTGCGGTGGGTGTATATTGACTTGAGCTCGGTTCAGATTGGATTAGATTCTTGCAGGGGCGTCTGTAAATCTTTTTAAACGTCTATTCGGTGATAAAGCTCTCACACCGGGACAGCGATAAATTTAACCACAGGAGGCACAGGTTTCTAGCGGGGTTTGTATTTCTAGGAATCCGGGTGTTTGTGCCACTCGGTCATGGGATCACACTTACGTTCACATTAAAGCAGACGAGAAAAGACACTAGAGCTATTTTGAGTTTGGTGCAAACCAAGGATCTAGCAACTAATTTGAAAAGAGAATTATAATCACAAGGTACATATTTAAAGAAAAAATTAAAGTTCAGAAGGATTAAATATGAAAAGCAGCAGGAGACAAATTGTTGTAAAATATGCTGACAATGCTAAAAATCCATGCTAATGCAGAAAAAACAAAAAAGCCTGCAATTTAGGCCATTTCGACATCAGGTTCATACCCTGCTTGAGTACAAATGTCCCACCCTCTCCACACACACCTCCCCCGTTTTTCATCTTTAACATTACTAATAATATTTATCTTTACCCAAGTACACTCGCATATCTACGCACTCCAGTACAGTAGGTGCACTTTGTTAATTTGTAATTCTCCAAAGAAGAAGAGTGAAACCTCACACTATGCCTACTCTGGAGGCATAACAAGGACGATCAGCCAAAAAATGATAAGATCAGCTTGTTTGCAAATGCAGATTTCCTGGGAAACAGGTTGTATTAATGATGTCATGTTCCAAACAGCAGACAACTCAACATCGCCTCGTACTAGACGACCTTTTACAAGTGAACCAGGGCATGAGAATCTGCTCTAGTTCATACTATGTTGGCATCTCAATTCTGTGCCTAGTACGAAAGCAGCATTCATTAATAAATATATAATGTTATATCACTGGTAATGTTTTTTGAATGCTGTTGATTTTTGGGCTTTGGTGGCTTAGTGGTAGGTTCCTCACCCACCATGTAGAAGGCCCGGGTTCGATTCCCACCCAATGCCCAAACCCCAGTCACTGGCTACAGTAACTAACATATGCTATACTTCAATTACATTATATATCCTATGACTAACTTAATACAGCAACATTTTCAATAGAGTTATCAAACTGCAGAATTTTTAATGCATGACAGTCATATACATCACTATGGAGAGACGAGTTACATAGGTGTGTCCCACTCAGTGACCCTGAGCACAACGCCACGTTTCTCATAAAACGTACAACTCAGTGCTGTTTATTTTATTCCGACCAAACTCAAACGACGACCCGGGTCACTTTACACCCCTGGCAGAATTAAACATGACCATCTGGGACCTTTGTTATAACTTGTATGTCGGAGACGACTTCTCTAAAAGTGCACATTGCTCACAATCTAACACACAAGATACTGTACATTATGAGTGTAGTGTTATTAGCTCAGTTAAACAAAGCAGACTTTTCTTATAAATATGTAACATTAAACCATCTCATATTAGCTGGTCATTTCACTGTACCTGTTGATAAAAAATTAAATTAGAAAAAAAAAGAACAAATACTAGAAAATTATTTTTCTACGTAACATTTTTATCAATTAGAGTTGATTAGTTAATTCGTTATCGTTAACACATTTACATTATTCTAGAACTTCCATAGCTAGCATGCTAGCTCGGATATTATTACACTAGAATTAGCCGCTAGCTTGCTAGCCAGCTAGAGTAACCCTGAGGTGTTATTAATACGACAAAAAAACCACAACTAACACGGAAACACAACTAAAACTCACTAAAATGAACTTTAATTGACTGTGTTTGCTAAACGTGTATTATGTTTAAGCCTTAACGTAGCGCAAACACCTAGCATTCGAGCTAACAAGAGAGAGAGAACTAGCAAGACAAAATGCAAGCCAGAAAAGTTCTCATCCTGTTAGCTTGTTGCTATCGTCAGATTTGTCATTATCTTTGTGATAAATACAGAGTGAATAAATTGTCGAAGCAACAAATGTTTGAATGTTTATCGACTTATTTACCGATAAATAAATGAGCGCATTAGCATCAATGGGGTTATACAGTAAGTGTAGTTTGTTAGCTAACATGGCTAGTTAGCTTTGTGAAGCTAATCCTGAACAACTGGTTGTCTTGAAGGTGTTAAGACTCTCGTAGCTAACTTAATCGCCAAATAGTAATCAAAATGCCTGATTTTAAGCAATTATTTAAGATTTATTTGAACAACTGTAAAGGCTTTGTGGAGAGATTATTAAAAAAAATGGGAGGTATGATAACACACATACAGCTAGAAATAACACACAAAAACGAAAACTTACCAATCATGCGATGTTGGTGATGTCGTTTCGGGATTCAGTAGGATACTACCCGGTATGCATGCCAAAAAAATGTTTTTTGAAAGTATAAGAGCTTATTAAAGATGTACTGAACTTTGTGAAAGTGTTTTGCCCATATCTCAGTCTCTGTTAGTTTATGTGGAGACAGGAATCGCCCTGTACTCGAGCTTAGTCACTAGTAAAGCCCTGTGTATTGGCTCTGTGTGTGTGTGTGTGTGCGCGTGTGAGGGAGGGAGGGAGGGATAGAGAGAGAGAGAGAGAGAGTGTGTGTGTGTGTGTATGTGAGTGTGTGAGAGAGAGAGAGAGAGAGAGAGAGTGTGTGTGTGTGTATCCAACATGGCGGACCCCACTGATAGATCAGCTTCCAGAGAATGTAATGGGTGTGACTCGGTTACTCAGTATTCCAGGCAATATTACAATTCCTGAGTAAAATCCCTGTGTGAATGAGTGTTCCTACATCATTAAAGTTTACAGATAAACAACCGGATAAACAAACTTGCTGCTTAGGTTTATTTATAAGTTAAACTTTGAATCAACTCAAACTGGAAAGGCGGGTTTTGATGGCGCATGTTTTCTCTCCAGCCGGCTGCTGGGAAACTGCTGCCATCTAATGAGAGCAAGAGATACACACACACACACACGCGCGCGCGCGCGCGCGCACACCTAACATTTCCAGGAAATATATATATTTAAAAGTTTTACATCATTTTTTCCTCTCTTTTTTTTTTACTTTATAAAAGACCTCCAGATGTTAGGAATCATTTACACTGAACACACTCATGTCCATCCCTCCATCTAGGAACCTCTTTAGACCAACTAGGGACTGAGGAGAACTGTGGTGATTACCGTTATATTTATTCACATTTTTTACAACCATGGTAGGTCACATTACAGGAAATTTTGGGAACGGCAATTAGCCTAATCTGCATGACTTTGGACTGTGGGAGGAAACCTTTAGCCCAGGTAAGATGCCTCTTGATGGTGTCTCTGGTTAAAGAGTGGCTTGACACAAGGAATGTGACAGTTGTAGCCCAATGTCTTGGATACGTCTGTGTGTGGTGGCTCTTGAAGCACTGACTCCAGCTGCAGTCCACTCTTTGTGAATCCCCCCCAAATTCGTTTCACAATCCCCTCCTTCTTCTATCACATTTTTCTTCAATTCATCTTTCCATTAATGTGCTTGGATACAGCACTCTATGAAAAGCCAGCATACTGAACCAGACCGAGAGAGACCATTTAAAGGCTCCGGAAACTTTTGCAGGTTTTTTGAGTTAAGGATCTGATTAGACTGCGACACCCCGAGTCTCCAATATTGAACTTTTTCACAATATTCAAATTTTCGGAGATACTGAATTTTGGGTTTTCATTAGTAGGTGTTCCAAAACGACAGTGAGGCGAAACCCAAGGCTAAGATTTCTTAAAAAAAGAGAAGGCTTGTCTTTGGAACAGCTGAATCAAAACCCAGTTTTGCTGTTCACAAATGTTGTACATCTAAATTTTAAGAGCTGGAGAAAAAAAAATGTGTTAAAGAATCGGAAATGCCTAAATAAATAAAGAAAAATTCCATGATTATTATAATTTTTTTCTAATTCAAATCTTGTAGATACACATGTGAAACAATTAAAATGTGTAATTACCAGGTATGTTTCTGTTTGTTTTAAAGATCAAGGGGTAAGTCAAGTTTGCCTAGAGCTTTATTTATTTATTTATTGAGGAAGTTCATCATCTGTAGTTTGGGGAGGTTATATCTCTATATCAATACATTTCTCTCTCTCCCTCTTACACACACACACACACACACAACCACAACGATTATTTACTACTTACCTTTATTTTTGGTTTGTGCACTGCTCACCTTTTGACTCCTGTTGGCCCTTGTGGTGGAAAAGTAAGAACACTGTAAATTTATTTACCATTCGCACACACAGAGAGAGAGAGAGAGAGAGAGAGAGAGATGCACTAAACCTGCTTAAACCGAGATGACAGAGTTCATCCAGTATGACCATGGTTAACCTCTTGAGTCTGTCCTTTTCTCTTTTATCTGCTACTGCTTTTTATTCTTAGACCTGTGTGTGTGTGTGTGTGTGTGTGTGTGTTTGTGTTTTTACGGTTGTCTGCGCAGTATTATTGTTACGCGTAACTCCGAGGCTTGCGGTCACTTCTCTGACTGTGACGTGACCAATGACGTCACACATGACCTGACGAATCCTGAAGAAAATGTGAGCGGTGCTTGCCGCGGCATCATAGTCATAGCTATGGGTCTACAACAGACGGTGCGGGACTAGTTACCCGCCAAACCTTTGGAGGAAGAAGAGTAATAATAATAATAATAATAATAATAAAATAAGCCTGTGAGATAACAATAGCAGTGCTTCGCTTTCGCAAGCACCACTAATTATTGAAATACACCAGTAGAGGGCATTATTCAAAATGACCAGTAGAGGGCAGCATCACACAAAATTAATATCTATGAGCCTGTGCATGTCAGAAAAAAACAGGTAGCTAGCAAGATAGCAAAGTTATTTTATTATTTATTTTATTTTAGTAACTTCTAGTCTTATATATTAAATATAATAAATACATCAATCAGTCTGTGTCATGTCCCTAAGTTCTTATACTAGATCTATAAGAGCTTGTTCTAGTACTTTGATGTTGTTTGACTGTTTGAAGTTTATTAGCATAATTGGAGATTCTTCAAGGAAGAAATAAATTTTTTTGCCACATATACACCACAGCATTTTTTTCTTTTGCTCTTTCTTTAGCTTGTTCGAGCCTGGGGTCAGGGCACAAGGTCAGCCATGATACAGCACCTCTGGGTCCAATAGTGCCAACCCACCCACCTTCTGAGCCATAACCCAGAGCCTTAACTACTGAGATACCACGAGTGCAAGGTGGCAAAGCCTTTTTTTTATTATCAAACCTTCTGGTTGTGTAATACGCCAACACAAAGTATGTTTTAACTTCTGTAATGATGATACAGTTATAGTTATGAGCTCTGTCTGAAATTTGTCTGAAAAAAACAAAAACTAATCTTCATGGTCCGGGTGTACCGTTTATTTCAAGGATCATTTGACTTACAGTAGCTGGTGAAGACATACAAAAACAACAACAACAAAAACAACAACAGCAACACTCCAGAGAAATTATAATTCTAATAATTATAAAGATCTTAAATACAGAGAAAAAGCATACTTGTTTAATAGGCCTAATCATAATAAATTTTTTGTGTGTGTGTGTGCGTGTGTGTTTTGTCAGGAACCTGTAGTATGTTGTTCCACTAATGATCGCAGATTGTTTTACTGATTTTGTTTTGTTTGAATCCTTAAGCATTGTACCTCAAAAGATGAAAATATATAAATTTGCATAACAATGACCTCATTATTATGTACTTTCCCTTGCACAGCCTGAGCGCTCTGCAGGCCACAAAAATAACCCTGCCTGTCTCACCCAGCTGCGTCAGAGCGAAACACATCTCATCACAGCCACATCTTTATGATTTGTACTGTGTAAAGGTGCAGCTCATATTACCTCCTGCCTCTGTTCACTGCTCTTCTCTCTTCCATGCTTTGTTGTGGTGGAAAGAGCTTGTTTGGTGAAAGGCTAATGTGATTCATTTGCTGTTTGCCACAGAGCTGACGGTTGATTAGAAGGCAATGACCATCACGTGTCTTTGTATGCTGCAGAATGACGATTTCCCCTTCAGTGGAAATAACAAACTCAAAGCGTGACAATGCGCCTGTGCACAAAGCAAGCTCCATGAAGACATGCTATGAAAAGGCTGGAGGGGAAGAATTTAAGTGTCCTCCACATATCCCTGACCTCAACCCCACCGAACACCTTTGTCATCAACTGAAACGCCGACTGCACCCCAGACGTCCTCACGTAATATCAGTGCCTGACCTCACTAATGCTCTTGTGACTGAATGCTCAGAATCCCCCATAAACATGCTCTAAAATCTTGTCCAAAGCCTGCAAACATGCACCCACACACAGACCTGAGGCGGGAATCGAACCCAGCCCCCGGAGGTCCGAGGCGACAGTGCTAACCACTTCATCATGGTGCCGCCTTATTACACACAAAGATAACCCGAGTAAATAGTTTCCCTTAATAAATGGAATCATTATTTAAAAACTGCATTTTGTATTTACTTTGTGTGAAGGGGCAAATACTTTTTCATTGCACTGTACTTTGCACAATGACAATAAGTTCAATTTATTCTAATCTGAATCTAGAATGGGATGCTCGACAAGCATATAAAGGTGTGATTATCAAGTGTCCACAAGCTTTTGGCCACTTAGTGCACCTTTCCACAACTAATTTGGGCACTTAGTATGTACAGGTGCATCTCAATAAATTAGAATATCATCAAAAAGTTGATTCATTTCGGTAATTCAATTCAAAAAGTGAAACTTGTATATTATATAGATTTATTACATACAGACTGATATATTTCAAGTGTTTATTTATTTTTAATTTTGATGATTATCACTTATAGCTAACAAAAATCCAAAATTCAGTTTCTCAGAAAATTAGAATATTGTAAAAATAAAAAAATTAATATTGGAGACTCATGGTGTTGTACTCTAATCAGATAATTAACTCAAAACACCTGCAAAGGTTTCCTGAGCCTTTAAATAGTCTCAGTCTGGTTCAGTAGGCCGGCTGTTCACAGAGTGCCGTATCCAAGCACATTCATGGAAAGTTCTACATGTACCCAGGACACGGGCTACAACTGTCGCATTACTCGTGTCAAGCCACTCTTGAACTAGAGACAACGTTAGATGTGTCTTACCTGCACTAAGGACAAAAAATACTGAAGTGTTACTCACTGGGCCAAAGTCCTCAGATCAGATGAAAGTAAATTTAGCATTTCATTTGGAAACCAAGGTCCCAGAGTGTGGAGGAAGAGAGGGGAGGCACAGAACAGGAAAAGTTGCTTGAGGTCCAGTGTAAAGTTTGCAGTCAGTGGTGGTTTATGGAGTCCTGTCATCTGCTGGTGTTGGTCCACTGTGTTTTATCAGGTCCAGGGTCAGTGCAGCGTCTACGAGGAGGTTTTAGAGCACTTCATGCTTCCCTCTGCTGATCAGCTTTATGGAGATGCTGATTTCATTTTCCAGCAGGACTTGGTATCTGCCCACACTGACAAAAGTACTAATACCTGGTTTAAGGCCCATGGTATCCCTGTGCTTGATGGACCAGCAAACTCACCCAACCTAAAAGAGAAAAGAAGAAAAGGAAAATGTGAGACACCAGATCCAACAGCGCAGAAGAGCCGAAGGCCGCTATCAGAGCCACCTGCGTTTCGATAACACCTCAGCAGTGCCACAGACTGATCGCCTCCATGCCACGCCGCATTGCTACAGTAATTCATGTAAAGGGAGCCCCGACCAAGTACTGAGTGCTTTTCAGTACTCCAACATTTCTGTGTTATTTATTTATTCATTTTATTGGTCTTAAATAAAATCCTAATTTACTGAGATACTGAATTTTGGATTTTCATTAGCTGTAAGCCATAATCATCAAAATTAAAAGAAAATAAACACTTGAACTATATCAGCCTGTGTGTAATAAATTTATATGATATATGATTGTCACTTTTTTAATTGAATTACTGAAATAAATCACCTTTTCAATAAGATGCACCTGTATGTACAGTAGAGGGAATAGATTTAGCTTTAGCTTTTTTAGCAGTAGTACACAATCAGAAAATTCTTGCAGTCCTTAACTTCTGCTTGTGCTGTGTAATAAATATTAAGACTAATCTCGACACATGGTGATATACAGTGGGGTAAAAAAGTATTTAGTCAGCCACCAATTGTGCGAGTTCTCCCACTTAAAAAGATGAGAGAGGCTGTAATTTTCATCACAGGTTTACCTCAACTATGAGAGACAAAATTAGAAATTTCATAAAATTTCAAAATTGCATCTCAATACTTTGTTATATTCCCTTTGTTGGCAATGAAAGAGGTCAAACGTTTTCTGTGAGTCTTCACAAGGTTTTCACACACTTGCTGGTATTTTTCGCCCATTCCTGTTGATGTTCTGGGGCTGTCGCTGGGCAACACAGACTTTCAACTCCCTCCAAAGATTTTCTATGAGGTTGAGATCTGGAGACTGGCGATGCCACTCCAGGATATTTAAATGCTTCTTACGAAGCCACTCCTTCGTTGCCCGGATGGTGTGTTTGTGATGATTGTCATGCTGAAAGACCCAGACACGTTTCATCTTTAATGGCCTTGCTGATGGAAGGAGGTTTTCACTCAAAATCTCACGATACATGGCCCCATTCAGTCTTTCCTTTACATGGATCAGTCATCCTGGTCCCTTTGCAGAAAAACAGCCCCAAAGCCTGATGTTTCCACCCCCATGCTTCACAGTAGGTCTGGTGTTCTTTGGATGCAACTCAGCATTCTTTCTCCTCCAAACA
>JAQMYJ010000023.1:19397956-19411447 GCA_030014305.1 Clarias laeviceps
CCATAATTTGCAAATAAATTCTTTAAAAATCCTACAATGTGATTTTCTGGATTTTTTTTTCTTATTTTGTCTCTCATCATCTTTTTAAGTGGGAGAACTTGCATTTTCATCCCTAATTCATATCTTATTGTAACTGATAAATTAAATGAAGTGCTGAATTACACTGTAGATTGTTGCTCCTGTAGTGTCATTTAGGTCACAGTGTCATGTAGGTCACACACTACTATTTCCATTAATGAGATAAAAGCAACACTGCATTTATGTCTGGGTGGTGCTGCTGTCTGTGTACTCAGGAAGTGATTTTTTATTTTTTTTGCATTTGTTCAGGACTGATGTTATTTTTACAACACATCCTCTATTGGCCCGGTAGAAATGTGGTTCACCATGCTGACGCATATGTGATTGTCATGCTTCAGTACCCACCGCAGCATGCGGTCGGAAAACAAAGAGACAGGGACAGATTCTACTTAGAATCGAACAAGAGTGATGGCTCGGAGTTAGTGCACACTTCACTAGCTCAGGATGAGTGGGCGATGAAATATGTACTATAGCAGGCCACACACGGCCTATTTTTAGCCTTAAATCCATGCCGTGCAGAGTCGAGGGCTGTTGAAAGATATGGAGATGTAACCTATACTCTGAGTCTGCAATTAAAACGCACATGATGAGTCGTTTGAAAATGAAGGATTCCTTCCTGTTTTCATTTCCTGGATTGTACCGCAGCTCTTCCTTTCTCTTGTGAGTTGATGAATACGTTTCTACCCAAGCAGGAAAAGAAAGAGGAACGCTGAACCCATAGTCATTCTGGAGCAAAGTCAATCCCAGGGGTCCTAGGGACGCTGTTATTCCGGTCTCAGTCCTTGGGGAAGTGTCCAACTTTATGACCTTCAAACCTAATTTGTATGAGTTTACAAGAAAAAGAAGGATTATACCGGTATAGCAGTGGACACAAGCACAAAAGCATAATTAGACGAGTATATTCAATAGACACGGATGTTAAAATGATTTCGTGAGTGCACACGTATTTATGAATCATTCCCACATCTCTGAATGAGCCTTTTTTTTTTCTTTTAGTGGACATATAAAAATGTCTTGCTTCCTCCTCCTTTATTTTTGTTAATGTTCCTGTTGGTGTGTGTGTGTGTGTGTGTTTCTTGTGTGAGAATGCAACAACAGGAACTACCACCCCCTCTCTACCTCCTACTCTCTCTCTCTCTCTCTCTCTCTGTCTCTCTCTCTGTCTCACTCACTCACTCCCCTCCTCTTCTGCTTTTTCTTTCACACTCACACTCATTGGTGGCTTGCCAGCCTCGACAAGCAGACCAGAGCTTCGTCTGTGCTTTACCGTGATGCACTCAGTGGTTTCTGCTCTGTTCCTGTTTTTCAGTACACTTCTGTAACAGCACAGATCGCTTCACAGCTCTCGCATAGGGTTCGAAGCCATGGAGGCCGTAGCGATCTACGACTTTCATGCCACAGAAATCGATGAACTCAGCTTCGAGAAGGATGACATACTTAAGGTAATGACTCATGAGAACTTATCTTGACCTGGCATACTGTAAATGACTTTTTGACATTGAGATAAACGTTTAGTATTTTCAGTATCTAAACTTTTAGATCTAAGTTTCTCTTGTGATTATTGTTATGGAGAGATTGTGATGGATCGGGCGGATGAGATAAGATGCTGATTATTTCTTTTATGACAGATCATCAATATGGAAGATGACCCAAACTGGTACACGGCAGAGTTAATGGGAAGGAAGGGCTATGTACCCAAAAACTATATTGAATTAAGACCACACACGTACGTATCAAATCAGAGACTTTTATGCAATTCTGAAAGCTTACTCAGAGTCAGACAATACGGCTGGAAATTTGAGACAAATGGCACTGAATGGCGGGGTACAACACCCCTTTTAGGGGACCATGTTGTTCTCCTGTCTATGCTAAGCCACAGTCAGTCAGAGTATGACTCTGTTGTTGGTTTTTTCACTATTCGCAGGTGGTTTGCAGGCCGGATTTCCAGGCTTGTTTCTGAAGGACGACTGCGTCAGAGGGAATTTGGAGCCTTCTTGGTACGAGAAAGCGAAAGTGCACCTGGAGAATTCTCCATGTCGGTCAGGTGGGTTCACCATTTGGAACAGTAACGTACAGCATGTGCAGCAATTTTTTTTCTTATGAATATAAAGTACAAATAGGCAGAATATTATTCATACCTGCCATGGCTTATTAACAGGGAATGAATAGTGTGGTTTTGACCACAATCAAGAGGTGCATGAGCAAAGCTTGCAGAAATGTCGAAGCCAGCCGTGCACGAGACTGCAGAGCCAATCAGCACCGTGTTCTCGTGCATGGCTGGCCTCAGGTGCGTCGTGTCTGGTTCTTGTTAGCGTGAGATTACGATGCTGCTCAGTGCACCACAGAAAACAGACACGACAGATGGTGTGCAGGGTGAAGTTCGTAGTTTCTCTGGCTATGCATTTGCAGCAGACAGCCCTGTCTGGGGCTTTGGCATGCCAGTTGGTACAGTGGTCGCATACCGTATTGGTGATAATGTTTGTGCCCAAGGAATGGAGCGTTTCACCCAATTCCCAAAATAAATTAGAAACCTGACTGGCTCCAGCTGGCACGTCTGACTGATGACCATATATTTCTCAGTAGAAGTATTAGTCAGAATGAGCAACATTTGCAGGAAAAAAGTCCATATTGAATAAATGTAAGAGTTAGATTATATATATTTTTTTAAATACTGTATTGCATGGGAATAATTTTTTTTGGCATAACTGTTAAGTTCAGACTTAAACTGTCAGCCACTGGTAGTCTTCCACAGGATGGGTGAGATTGTTAATACTCTGTGAAGCCTGTCTACTTTGGGCTTCAGTTGATCCAGGGAAATACGTATTTCAGAAAAGTACGTATTATAAAAAATATGTAGACACATGACCATCACATTCACAAAATGCATGCAATATAGGATTATTGTAAAATAAATTCTGAAACTTTTTTTTCCTTAAAAAAAAAAAGTATTTTATTTATATTCATATGCGGACACCGGCATTATTTTGTAGCTCTTGCCCAAACAACATGCGTTTATGTTTCGATGATGTTTATGATGTTTGAAGCATGCAGTTATATAGAATGCAATTTCCTTTCACTGGAACTAAGAGGCCCGGCATGACAATGCCCCTGTGCACAAAAAAAGACCTTCATGAAGACATAGTTTGATAAATTTGGAGTGTGAGAACCTGCACGGAAACCTGACCTCAACAGCACTGAACGCTACTGGCTGTGAAGGTTGTGCACCAGGCTTCATCACGCGTCACCAGTACCTGACCTCATTAATGCTTTTGTGACTGAATGGACAAATCCCTTCAACCATGCTTCAAAATCTAGTGGAAGCAAAGCAAAGGGGGAACGACCCAATATTAGCTACACAGCGATCAGCCAATGGACAGGTCATGGGCAGCCAAGGCTCACACATGCCCATGGAGACCAAAAGCCAGCATAGTCCCATCCTACAGAAAAGTACAATGCACAGCACACAGAGGGTTCACTGCCAACATCCTGTGCCGGACACCACAGCACACACCTCCAGGGGCCCTGCAGAGCCAAGCCCTGAGGGATAGTTATGGCTGATTGGTGTATAGTGCATTTCAATTACTGTATATCTAATTACCACTTTTGATTTTGTACTACCTTTCATCCATCCAAGTATGAATTGCTATAATCCTCCACACTTGCCATCTATTGTTGTTTTAGGAAAGACTTTTAAATAAAATGATGATTAAAGGTCAAGTGATGATTAAAGCTTAATCAAAGAACCCAGATAACATGCATTCTCAAATCTTTTTCTCATTGACATGTAGGCATTTGGCAGATGCTCTTATCCAGGGCGACTTACAAAAAGTACAATAAAGGATTTCCTTCCTTTCCCCCAAAGTCGGTGCTCAATTCCGAACCAGTTCTTTGTTTTCAGACGGTCAAAGCACCGGCCTTCCGTCAGAAAATCCAGTTCCGTGGCGGCTCCATCACTTTTCTGGGCTAGAGCAAAGAACCGCTTTGCTTCAGGGTTGGGATTATCATGAGCAACTAAAAGTTTGTCTTGGGCTCAATATGCAATGGGCAGCTCAAATGCTTTCTATTAATGCTAAAGCCTGGAGAACTGCTCACAAAGCCATGTTAAACTTTGCCATTGTTATTGTTGTTGTGCCTGCCGTTAGCATTTCTGGGGAAGTAGAGACGTATACAGTGATGTAATGACGTGACTCTCTGTCCCATGGAAAAACAAAGCCAGTTCTTCGGAGGTTCGCTATTGAACCGGCTTTAGCACCAGGTGTCAACTACTGTAGCACCTGGTTCACTTTGGTGGAAAAGAGGTATTTGTGAACTGAGAGTGTGTACTGAGAACGGTTAGACACTTAGACATTACCCTGAAAGTCAAATAAATAGCTGATTGAAAACATACAGTATACAGTATGTACCGATGAGGCTGTTAGAAAATGCGTGTTTTTCTCGAATGCGAGTCTCAAGAATGAATTTATGTCTCGCACCGTGACGCAGATTTATATAACTGTTTCTGTTACACACTGGTGTTGGACTTTTACTGGCATTCACTCTCAACACTATGGGAGTAATGAGTGCTTGTTTTTTAAGACGTCTAGTATTGTCTGTATAAATTTGCTGACCTCCAATTGAGGATTTTACATGGTATTATAGCTGTAAATTCTTTCATCTCCATTTTAAACCCTGAGGTCACACAAGAATGGCCTTTCTGTGGTCAAAGGGAGACAGTTTTTCATGCTTTTATACAGTACATTGTCCCCGGCTACAGCCACTGTTTGTGTGTTTACAGAAGATTCTCACGTGTTTTCTTCTGAATTTTAGTTTTCGGTTTTAAATATACCAGGAAAAATAGATTCAGGTGTCAACTAATTAATTTTATCCTGGGCCAAGCCAAAATGACAATCTGTATTACCAGGAAGAACAGAATAACACTAGGCACAGACTATGACATAAAGACAATTTTAGCGGGAATCCTGGTAGATTTTAATTTCTGTAAGAGCATCAGGGATTTGGAAATGTTCATGACAGTGTGGTGGCTTTAAGCTCAGTCATAAATGATGGAATTGCTTTTACACATAATCTTCATTAAGAAAACAACCACAACTTTTTATTTGATTTATTTACATATTTATTTATCTTTTTAATGTGTAAATGTTTTTAAAGACTATTTTACTGACCTACTTACAAATAAAGGAGTGTAAAAGTGAAAACCTTGGTAAATACGAGTTAAAAGAAAGCAGCTATGAAAAGGCGTCCATGAGATTAAAGCAAAAATATATTTTTACGGAAATAGATTTCTTTTAAATTAAAATAAATTCTACTAAAACAAAATTCTCTTGACTTTCATAACCTTCGTGTCATAACCTTCATAAATCGTCATGTCCTTCTTTGACCTTCTTTGACATATGCTTTGACACCTTGTGGTCCACCCATGCGTTTTCACACGTGGGTGCGATGATTATGTGCTACCCTTCTGATCCTGACACCAGTCTTTACGCTCTCTAGCAAACCGAAGCCTTTTCCTGATGAGTCTCACTAACGAGTGGTTTTCTTATGGACACACAGCTGTTTAGTCCCAATCCTGTGAGTCCTCATCACATTGTGTGTGGATAGAAACCCTCTTATTTTCACTATTAAACACAGCTCAGATTTCTACTGTTGATTTTTCTTACAATACAACTTCACCAAGCGTTTCCGTTCGTGCTTTTTCTTCCAGCCACATTTGTTCACTGTGTAAAATGAACATTTGTGGCTTTTAATAAAGCATTTCTAGTTTCTAACCCAGAGTCATTTCAGCATTTCTCCTTAGTTGTTTTCTTTGCCTTAATGCAGACAAAATCATTTACATTCTGGGGAGGTAGTGTTTTTTGGCCAGGCAAGTGAAGCTACATACATTAAAATATCTCTATCCACTCCTGAGGCAGATTTAAATAGGTTTATGTTGTGCTTTTACCCTCTACACACAGGGGACATTTGTCTAGGGACAACATTGGAGATTTGTAGAAGATGCTAGAGTTTTTGGGTCACTTTTCCATGGACATGGCGTAAAAACAGAAACAGCAGAGGATATAAGAGAGAATTTTATAGCAACAGACGTACAATGGTGAAGGGCAAAGTGTGACGTAGTATAAGATGAAGTTTTCCATTTCATTGCAAATTTTTTTACATCATTATTTACCGAGAAAGAACGTGATGTAGAAAAGAACAGAAAGGAGATATTTCTTAATACGTTTTTTCATAACAAAAGCATCAATTTAGTTTTTATACCTGCAGTTTTAAATGCCTGTATATTTATTACAGTTTTTCACAGTTGCTTAAATGTTGTTGTTGTTGTTTTTTGCATATCACATGGCACATGTTACTCAATGTCTGAAGTCGTATTTTATTATTTTATGTATTACATAAATTACATTACAGTATAGACGGAACTGTTCAGTTTAGCATTCGATCATTTGATCCTTTCCATTTCTTTACTCATTCTTTCTTTTATGGTCCATATTTTGCAGACGATTCTTTCAGAGCAGATTGAAAAAAAAAAGTTTCTTGCTCTTGCAAAGACAAATAACAAAATGAATAGTACAATATGTAAACACACAGTCTTACAGACATTATCTCAGCTGTGTTTGCATGGAAAACCTGATTTTGACATGAACGTTTATGGTTTGAGGCAAGTGGTGATGGTTTTGAGATTTATTTTTTTTTTTGCTGGAACAAAAAGATGCTTCTAAGACGTCAATAACTGCCGAATAACCAAGTGTTATATTCATAAACCACGAGGTGTAAACACTTTCTATTTATATAGCTGGAGGTTGGTACTGTTGCATGTGAATTTTTCCTGTATGATTCACCTAAAAGCGCTGCATCTTTAAGGTCAAATACTGTATTGCACAAGCCAATAGTGTAACACATTTAAATATTCACCCCGATTAAACAGCTAGAACAGGAACATGCATTAGTTAAACAAACAGGAAACTATATCGCACAAATCAGGAAACTATATCGCACTTCCACAATGTTTTGAGCTGTTAAAAGCCGGGTAGTGCAACCTGGGAAATCACGACTTTGTTCCTCTGTGCTGTGAGACATAACTGAACAGAAATTTCAGGCAACGTCTCGACAACACAGTCTTATTATAAGGCTTTTAGGGTTTTAGGCTTATTATTAGACATTCATTCATCATTTACTGTATACCGCTTATCCCACCAAGCATGGGGAGAACATCCACGCACACAGACCCCGAGGTGGGAATCGAACCCTTGACCCTGAGGGTGCGAGGATACTAACCACTACCCCACCGTGCTGCCATTATTATTAGACATTGGATATAAAAAAGTCTATATTAATGTCATATACACAGTAGCAACTGGCAAAATTCAAGTGAAAAACAGAAGTAAACTGTTTCAGGAAATTAAAAAACATACAACAACCTAATCGCACAAGTACAAACCCCTTAACTAATACATCGTTAAGTACCTTTTTGCTTGTAAGACAGCACTCAGTCTTATTGGATAAGAATCTACTGATATAGCACATCCTGATTTGGCAATTTTATGCCACTCTTCTTTTTTTTTTTTTTTTAAAAAAAGAGCTCTTAAACCACAAGAGTGCAAACTCTTCAAGTCAATCCATCGCTCTACAGTCATTGTAGTCAGTGCCCTGCATTTGTGCTTTGGGTTATTATGGTGACATTTGTCTAAAAGTTGTCTATCAGAGACCTGCAAGTTTGTTTTTGTTTTTTTGCCAAAATAGATAGGTATTTGGATTTATCCATAACTCCCTAGTCTAATCAAATATCTAGTCAAATAGAATTATGCTGCCACCACCATGCTTCAATAAGGTTTTGGTGCTCTTTTTGTGTTTTTTTTCCACCCTAAAAAAGTCTAAAAAGAGTCTAAAAAGGTCTACCTGGGACTCATCAGATGAGAACACATGTTGGCACCTAGTTCAGGGTGATTCATCTGGGATGTTTTTCCTGATAAAGGGCTTCCCTCAGGGTTACTCAAAGTCATATTTTATTAATTTATGTATTTTCTTCCATTATATACAGAACCGTTCAGTTTAGCATTCGATCATTTGATCCTTTCCATTTCTTTACTCATTCTTTCTTTTATGGTCCATATTTTGCAGACGATTCTTTCAGAGCAGATTTTTTAATTAATTAATTTATTTTTTGCTCTTGCAAAGACAAATAACATAAAATGAATAGTACAACATATAAACACACAGTGTTACAGATGTTATCTCAACTGATCAGTGTTTGCATGGAAAACCTGATTTTGACGTTCATGGGTTTGAGGCAAGTGTTGAAGACGTCAATAACTACTAAATAACCAAGTGTTATATTCATTTATAACCACAGGGTGTAAACACTTTCTATTTATATAGCTGGAGGTTGATACTGTTGCATGTGAATTCTCCCTGTATGATTCACCTAAAAGCGCTGCATCTTTAAGGTCAAATACTGTATTGCACAAGCCAATAGTAACACATTTAGATATTCACCCCAATTAAACAGCTAGAACAGGAACATGCATTAGTTGAACAAACTACAAATCAGGAAACTATATCGCACAAATCAGGAAACTATATCGCACTTCCACGATGTTTTGAGCTGTTAAAAAGCTCAATATAAATTAGAATAAATAAGGCGAATAAACGTCTACATGTGGACTATGTCTACTGTGAATGTGATAGCTTCGTTCTGATCACAGCACTGTAGCCTTGCGCCTCCAGGATCGGGGATTGGTTCTTGCCCCGGGGTATCTGTGTGTGGTGTTTGCATCTTCTCTCTGTGCATGGGCAGAGACATGCGGAGAAGGTTAAGTGCTGTTCCCAAATTGTCTGTAGTGAGTGTGCTTGTGTGCCCTGCGATGGACTGTCCTGGTGGACCCCACCTTGTGCAACATCTGACATCGCTCAACTTGCAACTTAACAAATGCCTCCATTGAAAGATGCCACCATTGACACATTTGGGGAAGGTGGCTTCGGGGAAACTCTGATCAGCTGTGATTATTGAGAAACATAGTGCCAGTGTGTAAAATTGTGTAAGGAATCATAAAAATACTGTAATAATTATGTTTTCTGTGTTACTTATGTGGGAATCAAATGCTAAAGCACGGTCTAAGGGTAGACTTTAGTAGGATTTAAGGTTTTTTTGTTTTTTTTAAGGGCTTTTTAGGTTTTCTTACACCTTCTTCATAGGTTTTGTGTATATTCAAAGAACAAGAAAAGCATATCTGTGTAAGTGTTATTGAATATTGTAGAAAACAGCTGTAATTAATTATTAAAGAAGAAGTATAGATAGATAGATAGATAGATAGATAGATAGATAGATAGATAGATAGAGAAAGTAAAATTTAAAAAATACACTGTTTTCAATTTATGGTGCAATAATGAAGTAAAAATGGTGTCAAATAATATGAATATTCCATTTCTGTGTACACGTGATTGTAATGTATATACAAGTGGGAAGGAACTGTACATAAGGTGCACCAGCAATGTGAAATAGTAATAGAAAGAATGAACGAACAAGTATATAACCAGCAAATGTTAATAAAAAAGATAGAATAAAATAATGATTAAAAGAGAGGATGAAGTTGTGGATGTGAGGTGTTCTCTATGATGGTTAACGGTTCGTGTAACATCCTTCCCTCCACACACTCCAGGGGTGCCCAATATTTTTTTAAGTTTGTTGAGTTCATTTGTTGAAGCGAACTTAGTGATTATTTATATAAAGAAAACAAGAATATATGCACAGTTAACAGCACATCGTTCTCTCCACTTAACAGCTACGGTGATCATGTGCAACACTTCAAGGTTCTGAAGGACAGAGAGGGACAGTACTTTATCTGGGACGAGGGCTTTTCATCTCTCAACCAGTTAGTGGACTTCTACAAAAGCAACAGCATTGCTAAAGAAAGGACAGTCTTCCTGCGAGAGGCAGAACGCTCACAAAGGGTAAGCAGAGATTTTAAGGTTTGTTGTTTTTATGATTTGTTTAGAAAAGTCTGTGCATCGTGTGCTACACTCATTCTGGGTAATCTAGTCTATTTTCTATAAGAAAAAGAAATAGAATAGAATTATGGGATAGAAAGGCAACAACTGTTTTGGCAAAGATTATACAAGTCAGGATTAGATTTCAGCCAAAGGATCTACAGTAGAATTTAGTGTTATGTTACAGAAGGCGATACAAGATTTAAACTCAACAGTTCATTATCACTTCATGATTTATCTTATCAGATCAGGATGTCAGTTTCAGATCTGCCCTTCCTTGCTGATTCATGAGGTTTATTTTATTCATATCTTTTGTCCGCCAGAGGCCACATCATGCCCACGCCCTGGTAGACTTCATCCCCAAGCACAACTCGCAGCTGCAGTTCCTGCGCGGTGATGTCATTGACCTGCTCGACTGCTCAGACTCGCGGTGCTGGAAGGGACGCTGCAACGGCCGCGTCGGCCTCTTCCCCAAAGAGTGCGTCAAGCTCATTTACCACTGACCTCGGCAGAACGTCCTGCAGGGGGTCACCTGTGTGGGCCGATCGAGCTGGACTGATAGAACCGAGGAATGATTGAAATTCATGTGGACTGATACAGACAGGTGTAATGCTGTGTCTGGGGACAAAAGACATATCTTCCCTGATGAGCGGTGAACAGGAAAACAGAAAGAACTGGATAATCCTTTTCATTTAGCTTACAGCATATATACATAAAATGATATAGACACTAAGAGTCTCTCTCTCTCTCTCTCTCTCTCTCACTTTGGGATTTCCAATGAGGACAGAAGAAGCATCACTAAACAAAGAAAAACAGCAATGCATTTAAGGCATATGTATAACTGCAACATTTGCTGCACTTTTCTTTGCATTTATTTTTATTTTTATTTTTTGCTCTTGCAGGTATTCAATTGCTGATTGCAATTGGTTTGTGGTATTTTTTTTTATACATATGTACTGTATGTATTGCCTGGTGTTGTTATTATGAAGATTTTTCTCATCCATGAATTGGTTGTGATTATTGCATTAGTGAAGAGGAAAATAAATGTATGCTGACGATAAGTTTGGTCAGTTTCTTTTTGCTTATGAAAACTTGTGCAAAGGCTCCAGGTGGGAACTCCACACTGCGGTTCTCAAAACAATATCCAAAATCTTTATTTAGAATTTAGCGCATATTTTTTTGGCACACTGACTCCAGGCTTCTATAAACCAGGCCATGATGTTGTCTTTACAGATTCCTCTGCACAGTGTGAATTTTTGCTTGTACTTTCTGAACTGTTACACTGAGCCACGTGACAGGGATTGACCTCTTACCTGTCCATGTTGCCAGATTAAGCAGAATCCTCTTCACTGAACCACATGTGTGGGTTATACAGAAAATACTAATAGTAGTAGGTAATAAAAATACTGCTTATAATACACCCTTTATTCTGCTATGTTGACATTATATGCTAATATAGTTATCGATATTGTATAGGAATTTCATTAATTACCTACATGAGGTGACAAGGCGGAGGACACCCCGGGTGGGTGCCGACCCATCATTGTGCACACAAAATCAAAGCTGATCATTTAACTACGGGCAGTTGGACGTGCCAGTCAGCCTACACCGCACATTTTTGAACTGTGGGAGCGTGCATGGAAAAAACCCAGAAAAAACACGGAGTTGAGATTCGGACCCCCAAATCCTCTGAAGTGTGAGGCAACTGTGATAACCATTGAACTAACTTTCTCTCAATAAATGTACAATAAATGATAAATAATATGGCTGTTAATGTGGTTTTTAACATTGAATTTCAGATGCAATGTATAAATAATATATGACCAAAGGTTTGTGGACACCTGACCTTCCCACTCTGGCACGGTGGGTTAGTGGTTAGCGTTGTCGCCTCGCACCTCCATGTACCGGATTCGAACCCCTGCCTCAAGGTCTGTGTGCATGGAGTTTGCATGTTGGTGGGTTTCCTCCCAGAGTCCAAAGAAATTCAGATTAGACTAATTGCCGCTCCCCAAAAAAATTGCTCATATTGTGTGAATGTGCATGTGAATGTTGCCCAGAGGTTCTACCACAGATGGAAGGACCATCAGACCCATATTGCCACAAAGTTATCTATAATGCCACATACAGGTGCTTCTCAATAAATTAGAATATCATCGAAAAAGTTGATTTATTTCGGTAATTCAATTCAAAACGTGAAACTCTTATATTATATAGATTCATTACACACAGACTGATATATTTCAAGTGTTTTTTTTTATTTATTTAGTTTGAAATACTGAAATAAATCAACTTTTCGATGATATTCCAATTTATCGAGATGCACCTGTATGTATATCAAATATATAAAATTTCCATGAATAAATATATCATATTTTTATCATAAAGTTATCTATAATCTGTAGCATTACACTTTTACATCCATTCAAAGAAACGAACAGACCCAAACCTGTTCTGCATTACATTGCTGTAAACCAAATGAATCATGATGTCTTGTGGTCTGCAGTAGCACATCTTTAACAACAACCTCACTGAACAGTTCTGGGTTAACTGGAATGCTGAATAAACCCCGGGCTTCCTCAACCAGCATGTTTCTCTAGCTGAATAATTACAATCCCCACAGTCATGCATTTTTTTTTTTTTTTTACTTTTGTTTTATATGCTTTATTTATATGCTTCTTATATAAGTTGTAGTTTTTTGTTCTTAGCATTGCATTAGTAACGTCTGGTTAGTTCTGACATTCTCACCCTGTGTATTCTGACTGTATGTAAGATATACCGTGTGTAATCACATCTACAACATGTCTCTGTGTTACTGTCTGGAAGTTAATAAAAACCAAAGGGGGAATAAACACATATGGTTGGTTGATCTGGCAACACTGTGTATATACAGTATATAACAGAGGGGAAAGTTCTGCAGGTTATTAACACACCCTAAGTGTGAGCTGATATATGTTATAATAGCCTATATAATGACCTGAACACATTTGGTAACTTATTTATTTATTTATTTATTTATTTATAATTTTTGGAGAATGTACTGATGGCTCTGTCTCAGATTCAGTGTCTGAACGAGCAGCAGGTGAATCTGCGCGTCACCGAGTCCAGGCCGGAGTTCCTGTACAGTGAGGAGCAGAGACTGGCCCTGGAGACGCTGCTGGATGAAGGTCCGAGCTGCTTCCAGGAGTTCATCGAGACCAACCGGGTGCGCG
Organism: Clarias laeviceps; assembly: GCA_030014305.1. Classification (NCBI taxonomy): domain Eukaryota; kingdom Metazoa; phylum Chordata; class Actinopteri; order Siluriformes; family Clariidae; genus Clarias; species Clarias laeviceps. The sequence goes on from JAQMYJ010000023.1 coordinate 19,411,222, forward strand.
CTTTCCTGTCGGACCTGGAGCTCGCGCGGCTTTGCGCGTCCGTGGAGCCCTGCTGTCCGGTGTTACCCGAGGACGCGGACCGCGGCGACGGGGACGGAGCGGGCACGCGCGTGTCCCTGCAGTACTGGCCCGCGCGCTCCGAACGCGCGCCCCCGCGGCTGGAGCTCGGCTGGCCTCAGCGCGCGAGCTACCGTGGAGTGACCCGCGCCGCCGTGCACGCGCAGCC
>JAQMYJ010000023.1:19411547-19423903 GCA_030014305.1 Clarias laeviceps
CGGCGCGACCCGCGTAGCCGTGCACGCGCAGCCGCCCCTGCCCGGCGACCCGCAGGTTAAAGAGGTCATCAGGAGGAGCAGAGGACAGGCACACAAGGTGAGCAGTGTGAGGTGTTAACCCTAGCATCATCATCATCATCATCATCATCATTTATAAAGGCAAAGAAATTATTATACGTTTATGACTTCAATAGTAATAATAATAATAATAATAATAATTGTTAATTTCAAGTGTGATATAGTTTTAACTCACTCTATCACTATATCGCAGGAGCCTATTTCAGAAGACTTACCCTGGACGGGGTGCCAATCCCTCACAGGACACACACACACACACACACACACGCACACACAATTTTGGGAAACACCAATTAGCCTAATTTGCATGTAGCAGCATGGAGTTGTAGTGGTTAGCACTGTCGCCTTGCACCTCCAGGGTCGGGGTTTGATTCCCACCTCAGGATCTGTGTGTGTGTGTGTGTGTGTGTGGTCTTCTTTTTTGCCCAAGTTTGAAAGTACTTCTCTGTAGTACTCTTACTTAAGGAAGTGTTATTAAAATTCTCACCATGGTCACCGTTTTAAGCAGAAATGCCCTCTGACTCTAGTAAGCTCTATTTTAGATGTCCATTTTAATAGTCTTACCACGTCTTATTTGGGCGGCCTGGTGACATAATGGTTTCCTGTGGCTTTAGGTCTGTTTTGGGTTTCCTCCTGGTACTCCGGTTTCTTTCACAGTCCAAAGACATGCAGATTAGGTGTTCCCAAATTGCCTGGAGTGTGTGAATGAGTGTTTGAGCGTGTGTACATATGTGTGCCCGACGATGGATTGGCACCCTGTCCAGGGTCTACCAAAGCACTTTTGTAAGTCGCTCTGGATAAGAGTGTCTGCCAAATGCCTGAATGGTAATGTGTAACCTACTGTAAGTCTCCTGGGATGGGTTCCTGGCCCCCTGAGACCCTGTATATAGGAAAAAGCAGTATAGATTATGAGATGAGTGAGTATGTCTGCCTTTCTGTCTATACAGTGTGTCTGTCCAGCCAGGTTTTGTCACCTCACCATGCAGAACTGGCTGGACAGAATTTAATGAAACTTTGGCAATGATTAGATAAAATGAAACAAAGTATCATATTTATTTTTTATATTTGCAAGAAATCAACATTATATAGAGAATATGTACAACTCTGGTTTGCTCCAACAGTCCAAACACAAGCAGGGTGTGTCAGGCTAACTGGGCATTTCCAAACTGCCCATTAGTGTGTGAGTGAGTGAGTGTGTGCGTGATAGTGTATCCTGCGATATGCTGGCACCCTGTCCAGGGTTTACCCCGACTAGTGCCCCTTCATACAGGAGCCCTAGGTAGTCAGTCCCATCATTCCTCCTATACTGATGCACCTGTTAGTATTTTACATGTAGGAGTAATACAGTGATTTTTTTTTTTTTCAAATTTAAATGAAGGAAGTGATATTGCTGAGTATTTTAACCAAAACTAATATGAAGCTCATCCTCACGTCAGATTGAAAATTAAAATGAAAGTAAAATGCCATTAATAAGGAAACAAACGTTCATGTGAATAATTTACCAAGTCATACTCACAACGTTTATGAAGTAATGATGACGTGCAAGTCAAAGTCCAGCAATCGTAGACAGCCATGTGCCGTGACTTACCCTGAACTTAGTTAAAGGTTACAGGAGATACAGAGTCCAATATTTATCAATATGAAAAACAAACACTATTACTAACAAACTAAGCTTTGAAACACATTAAAATCTAATTAAATTTGCACATTAAATCTAATTTGCAAAATAAACTTGCAATACTGTGAATTTTGTAACTAATATAACGCGTTCAACAGGTCATCGCTGTGGTCATGGATTTGTTTACGGATGTGGACATCTTTAAAGACCTCTTGCATGCAAGCTTTAAGCGTAATGTGGCTGTGTACATCATACTGGAGGTTACCGGGGTTCCCTACTTCCTGAAAATGTGTGAGAGTGCTGCAATGCACACAGGACACCTTAAGGTATGTTCTCGGCCAAAACACAGTATTGGTGCTGATTTTATTTATTTATTTAAGTTATGCATATAATATAAAAATGTATGGGCCAAAGAAGCTACTTCTGAAGTTTATGCAACATGGAAGAGACCGATCTTGCTTCCTGAAAAATTTCAAGTTGTTACTTTCAGCTGTTTTGGAGAGATGATTTTTTTATGTGCCCCAGAAATGGCCATTTTCCAGCGTTATACAGTCTCACTTCAAACAATAATCATTTAAAATTAAAATCCTTAATTTTAAAAGAGTATTGAAACTAAAATTGCTGTATGCTTCTATAAGTATATGACCTGTAAAAATTGTTGCTTAAATAAAACATTTCATGCAAAATTAAGGATTATTTCCCCAAACAATCTGTAGTGTCTGTAACCATGTCAAATTCATGTTGCAGTATCTTAACAATTTAAAGCTTTTTGGAATAATACACTTTTTGAGGTTTATGTCTTTTCACATGAAATCTAAATTGTCCAAGTTTGGACAATTGTCTGAATGCCAATTAAGATCATTGAAAGATTTAAATTCAAAAAGGTTACAGACACTACAGACATAATAGGGCATAGAATTGTATTTAGCAAATGTGTTTCTTTTTATCTGAAAAAAATATAAATGTGTATGCATACTTATAAGAAACAAAGCCTGGATCGGGAGATTTATGAAAAATGGTGTTACATGATTCTGTCTGAAAATTCACGCTTTCACCCAGGTGAGACACTTTTTAGCCCCGATACCATGTTTTGGCCTGCCTGTTTATTTTTATTTTTAATATCTGATTATTGCAATAATATAATATTTAAAAATCATTTTAAGTGTAAGAACTGTAAGAGGCTGACTTTTGATTGTAAGTTTGAGGCAAAAGCTCCCTATTTGAATCTTTACTGGACTGAACTGATATACAGACTGGTCTGCGATCAGAGCTGAAACAGTCCAGATGCTGAGGACTGAGGACTCAGACGGAAACAGATCACTCTTGATCAGAGACTCATATGCTGGGCTTTTCAGAAAAACAGATCTGACCCACAGAGAATGATACTGAAGGAATGTGGTTAAAAAAATGTCTCAACCAAATACACATAATCCTCTCCTGAGCTGTGTTTGTGTTTTTTCTTAATCCAGGATGACAATAGAATGAACATGGGTGACGTTTATTGTTCAATATCCACATTCTACAGTATATATTCTACCCAGACTTTTTTAGATGAGTCAAATTATTGGCCTTCATCAAAATGATAATAAGCCATCAACTTTGCGGAAGAAATGTGTTTGAAAAATAAATCATACATCAACGTACATTTATGTAAATGCTTGGTGAAGATGCGTTGCAAAACATCGACCACAGAAACAGCAGCTTTGTTTAATAGTGAAAGAAAGAGCACTTCCACATTCACAGTGTGACGAGACCTCACAGCATTGGGACTAAACTGTTGTGTGACCATAAGACGACCACATAACCACTTGTTAATGAGACTAATAAAAAAAAAAAAGGTTTCGGTTTGGTCAAAAGCATAAAGATTGGTCATGTGACCTGATGAGTCCAGATCGAGCCTATTACAGAGCGATAGAAAAAGGTCATGTGACCTGATGAGTCTGTTCCAGAGTGATGGGCGTGTCAGGGTAAGAAGGGATGTATAGTGTCCACTGTACAAGCCTCTGGAGACAGTGTTATGATCTGGGGTTGATCAGTTGCTCAGGTCTAGACTCAGTGATGGGGCAATAAAATGAAGTCAGCTGACCACCTGAATGTACTGAATCACCAGGTTATCACATCTATGGAGTTTTCCTTCTTCCCTGGTAGGACGGTCATTTTCCTGGAAGTCATTCTGAGAAGTCCTTAGTGAAGTGTAAAGCTGTGTGTAAGCCAGTGTGTCTAACATCTGATAACATTAGTGATAATTAATACTGATCAAAACTACAGTATTGTATTTAGATAAAGTAAACTGTACTTAAATGAAGTGAACTGAAACCTGTATCGTTTGTTGTTTATTTAAAAAATTGTGAAATATTTCAGGGAATATTTCATCATAACGGATAGTTTTAATAGGCTGCTTTCAGTTTGTTAATATTTTCATAGAAACATAAATTAATAAAAGCTAGAAGGTCAAATGCGTGATTTTAAAATGGTTCGTCGTCCAGATAGATATTTTAATACTTAAAAAAAAGTATTCTTTTGGCAGGTTAAAAGTAAGAACATATGTATGTATTGCATGTACCAGTCAAGCCTAAAACCTGATGTCGAAATCCTCTCATGTACTGCAGTTGCGTCAGAACATAGCGCTTATGTAATAAACTTAATTTTCCATATTCTTAGAAGTGGAAAATGTTGACACATACATCTGGTAACATCTGAAAAAATTTGACTCCTTACGCCTACACAGTGAAAAAAAAAAAAACAATTAATGGTGTTAACAGGTTGCACAGTGGCGTAAAGGGTCCAGGTTCAATTCCTGCTTTGGGGTCTGTGTGCATGGAGTTTGCATGTTCTCCCCGTGCTTGGTGGGTTTCCTTCGGTACCCCAGTTTCCCCCCACAGTCCAAAGACATGCAGAGGCTAATTGGTTTCCCAAATTGCCTGTAGTGTGTAAATGAGTGTGTATGTCTGTGTGTCCTGCGATGGACTGGCACCTTGTCCAGGATGTACCCCGCCTTGTGCCCCAAGTCTCCTGGGATAGGCTCCAGGCCCCCGCGACCCTGAATACAAGATAGACAAAGGATGAGTGAGTGATTAATGGTGTTAAAATAAATCTTATGCGACTTTGTTACTCACCCAGTAAGCGGCTTTATGTAGAAACTCTTTATATATCAAACATTCTTCATTATTTCTTTTTTTCATTAAAGACACAAAGGACAAAGCACAGAGAATAAGCCTCCCAGTTACAGTTCTGTAGACACGAAAAGACTAAGTTCACGTCCACATATTTATACAACATTTGTCTCCAGGGTGACCTTGTGCTTTGGTCAAAATGACGTGACTGTCAGAAAAATTCTAATCATCATCTACAGAAAACACTTTCACATGAGTGAGTTACTTTCACTGTGCATGTAATCACAGCCCTTAATGTTATTTTTGTGCTGTTTTTTTTGTTTAGAACCTGAGAGTGCGGAGTATCAGAGGAACTGGCTTTTTCACTCACTCGTCCAAGAAAGTATGTGGAAGCCAAAGTCAGAAGTTCATGGTTGTTGATGGAGACAAAGCTGTTTCAGGATCCTACAGGTCAGATAGTGTACAAACTACTATTACTGTATACTGTATGTATATTATTTATTTATTAGTAAAGCAAAAATAATTAACTGTTTTTTGTTTTACAGTACCTTGCAAAAGTATTTAACCGCTTGGAATTAATTAAAGCGGATATGTTTGAATAATAGCTAATAAATACACATATCTGTACTTTTGTTGCAAACTCATATATCCTTTTAACAAAAACAGTGTTTGAAAATCAGTGACTCCTCCTTTAATAAACCTGTTATTGAAGCAAAAGGGGGTTCTACCTTGTATTGTCCTGAAATGGTTGAATTTTTTCGAAAATAGCATTTTTCTCATGACTTAAGTGGGTTGAATAATTTGAATTGAAATAATCCAATTTAATCCAGATGTTGTTGCTTTTTTTTTTTTCAGTTTCACATGGACTGCGTCGAGATTAGACTGGAGCATCATTACCGTGCTCACAGGCCAGGCTGTGGACGTATTCGATCAGTTGTTCCAAGACCTGTATATGATGTCTGACGCTGTTAACTTGAACAAGATTCATTTGGATAAAGAACAAAAGCTGGAACCCATCTCTACCAAAGCGACTCCTGTTGTGCAGCTCTCAGCCACCGTGGCCCTCAAACTCATCAACCCCAAATACGCCCTGGTGTCTGGTAATGCTGCTGCCAGGAGGAATCATGCAGATCCTGAGACATGCACATCAAAATGCAATGGCACAAAACGAATGAAGGACGTGCCAGACAGTCCACACGTTCACCCTGGACTGGTCCACTTAGGAAAAGCCAACATGATCGACTACCTGCCTGTTTGGCCCGAGCCAGACCCGCCCAGTGATGTCATCGGTTTTATCAATATAAGGGACGGTAATAAACCTCTACAACCTCACCTCACGCGTTCAGAACTCTTTGAGGTCTCACGAGCCATACGATTTAAAGACCCGCCCCACATGCCAGGTGAGTCTCTGTCCGAGAAGGTTTGTCCAAGATCCACCTCTCCAGCTGCTTCATCCTATGAGAAGCCTCTTATGCAGCACCAAATTAGTCCGGAGGAAAGTAACAACCAGCTTTCTCAGGAGAAACCACAACCAAGCAGTCTAGAAGAACACGGTATATGTCTGCCTCCGATTTCAAATCCTAAACCAGCTCACAGTAACGAGAAGGATTACAAAGACTCATCTGTGGATCACGGTATGGGAAAGCAAACCGACCTCTTATCCGAGCAAAGAGAAGACACAGATGTTAATAATATTTTAGCCAGCGCTAGTGCTGAACCAAGCAAAGAGTCTCAGATATCTGGGGAACATCATAACACACCATTTCCCAGTCCTGGATCTAACACTGTAGAGAACATTGCAGAAACTATCAGTAATGAAGATAACCGAGACAATCACTGGAACACACAAGAACTCAGAGAATCAGTTACGAACAAGACTGATTGTACAGACTGTGCAATACAAAATGAACAGAGTATCCTTTCTGACTCCAGTTCCTCTTTTTCTTCAGAGGAGTATTTTGAGTGCACCGAGGGCGTGAACGGTGATTCTGAGCTTATAGTTACGGATAACGGGATGTCGGCCGTCTCTGGGTACGCAGACGAGCCGAAGACCGGCACGGAACCCTTGTCCTCGTTAACGTCTGGCTTATGCGAGACTACGTCAAGCTGTGAGGTCAGGAAAGACACAGAAGAGTCTAGGCTCCATTCTGCATCACCAGAAGAGTGCGATGATCAACAGGCCACTGATGTGACAACTGATAAGACCCCCGATTTGACGTTGATGTCAGCGAACGGAAGAAATGGTTCGTCTGAGTCAGTTTCTATAGGCAGTAAAGAGCAAACACAGGAAACTGATTCTACCTTACAACATGGAACAGAGAGCCAGCTATTACATCAGGTTAAGACTGATGCACAGGAGCATGAATCGAGTTTGATTTCGGTGGTAGATCACAGGTTTAACATGCAACCTGTAGAAATAAACACCAGTGCTGCATCACAGCTAAGAATAAACAGATGGCCGTACAGGCCAGTACGGAAAGTTGCAGAGAAACAGTGCATCGTGTTTTCAGACCCAGGCGGCAAAGTGCCGCGGCTAGGATTAAACCCAGACACTTTCACAAGTTTCTACAAACCTAACCTCAAATCTGAGCGAGAGGTGAATGATGACACACAATCAAAACTGCGGGTAAAACCAGCTTCTCTAAACGGTGGTGTTCAGACAGGCCCAAGTACTGAAAATAGTCATAAGGAAGACAGCAGATTGGCTTTTTGTACGGAACTGATGGTTGCACGAGGGTCAAAGGTCGAGCAGGATAAAGACAGTGATAATTCCACATTAGAACTGAAGGAATGTGCGGCAGATGAAATCGTGGTCGAAGCACAGCAGCTAAAACCGAAGACATCAACAGGCTGCAGGTTCGGGCAGCTCAATGCTGATATACTGTAGATCCCTCGAAAAGGAAGACGCTGGAGCATAAGTGTGAGCAGCGAGAGAATAAGAACAAGCCTGGGGTAAAAAACAGGTTTGAGAGAAATGTCATGAAGGTAACGGTTCTCCTCTAAAGCTGTGTAGCTAACTGCTAAAACAACTGACATTTATTTTAACACCAGGGTTTTTGTCTTGAAAAGTATTTCACTTACAACTAACAAACTAACAAATTCTAAGATTTTAAGATTTTAAGATTTGTGAAATCTTACACGACTGTGACCTAAAAAGGAAAGGAAATAAAGATTGAATAGAGTAACAAACAACTAAATCCAGTTTGCACCTCTTGTGAACTTTTGCGAAATAACTTTTTACAAAAACTTGATTGTGCTACTATTTGCAGCTACAGCCGGTCCCACCTCAACCTTCAACACAAGTCAGGGTCGGTTCAACCGAAGCGTCAGTCACCAATCTCCATCCTCTTACTACGTCTGTTGGATCGACTCTTGGAGTTCGAAATGATCCACCTGGAGGACAGTCGGGCCAAAACATGGCTGTTAATGATCTTCGAGTGTCTCCTGCCAAGCTTGTGAGGAGACATACTGCTCTTGTCAGGTCAAACCAAACCCGGCTCAGACCCTTACAGACGGAGCGGCGCTATTCGTCTCAGGCGCTACAGGACAGACCGAGGGCCGACCAGTTACACCAGCGTACAGGCTTCCGGCAGCGTTCTGCATCAACCACAGACGTCAGGTCTTCATTTAGAGGAGCATCATTTCCAAAACCTTTAAGGATCTTAAAAGAGAGAACTGCTGGCTTTTCATCTCAAATGAATCCGACAAAGAGCATTAAAGAGAAAGAGAAAACATTAGAGATGAAAACACAAAGAGATAAGTGAAAACGTTGTAGGTACTTTTAATATATGTTCTCCATTATATGTAGAATTTGGAAGTTGAATGTACAAGTATGTACAGTATGTATTAGTGTTCATTTTGTCAGCTATTTTCAATTTTAGTCTTAGTCTTAGTCCCGGGATAAATGTGCAGGTTAGTTTTTATTTTTATTTTCTCTTATTCTGTTTTTATTTAGTCAAATTTTAGTCGACTAAAAGTCTGGACATTTTAGTCTAGTTTTAGTCAATGAAAACTTTTTAGCAACACGATTATCATTAATTAACCCTACAGTCAATCTAGTCTAGCCAAAACCATTTATTTTTAAATAATTATCATAACATTTAAAATGTATTATTAAAAATCTGATGTTTTCAGCTAATTATATTTATTTCTAACCATCACGACAACTGCTGTACGTCCATATTTTTAACTAAAAAACAATGTATGAATTAATACACTTGGACTGTTGTCGGGATACTGTAGCTCCTATGGGTCACGAGGAGAACATACAAACTCCATGCACATCGAGACGGGAATCGAACCCGGACCCTGGAGATGCAAGGTGACAATGTTAACCACTACACCACTGTGCCGCCCACGGTTTAACTATTAAATTAAAAAATAAAATACAATACATTGCAACATAATAATGTTAACATGTGGTAACATCATTACCACAAAGAGTCTGTAAAACTGGGTGATTATTATGGGATGCCTTGATGAGTCTCTTCAGGTTTGTGGTATTTTTCCCAGTGATTGTGTTCCCCCCACTGTTTCCCCTCTGATATTACGACACATCGGCTTTTTTGTCTCCGGTTCAACGTGAAGAAAATGGACCCAAATATTGTCTCTTCTCTTTGGCCCGAGTGACACTGCTGTGTGTGATGACGAAGAGTTAAAGATGACAGAGTGTGTAACGTCCCGTCAATGAAAATTAATATGTTGCAAAAAAATTTAAACAGAAATAAAATATTGCATGATAATTTCATCACTGTCGCTGTGCATTGATATCCGTGGCGTCTCGCCCTCGTCTCGTCTTAGTCACAAGAAAAAAGGCCGTCAACCAATATTTTTTGTCATTATTTACATTAGCTTTTGTTCCCCGCCGGCACGGGTGAGCCTTGGGTGCCCATGATCCTGTTACTAGTTTACTGGTGTATGATTGATAATGTTATTCACTTCACCCGGTGGTGCTGGTTTTAATGTTATGGCTGATCGGTGTACATCTCATTTTAAGTAATGCAAACTTTTAATGAAGTTCAGTGCTTCATGTTTAGCTCCATAAAATGATCCTGCAGTCTTTCCCTGCAGCTATGATGCAAAAAAACAAAACAGGTTTCCACAGCACCTTCAGTCATTAATATTAACACCCCTTTCCCTTTCATAAACAGATAGGATTTTGGTTAAATAATTCTGTTAAGAAATTGCATCAAAATTCCATGTAATTAGTTTTATCCTAATAAATGCATGTTAGTACACTGTGCAGTGCTTGAGCCCATGGATGGTGCAATGTTTCAAAAGACAACTGAGACAATCATTGCGCTTAACGATAAGACTAGAAAATGTAACATTCAAATAAAATACACCAAATGATGGAGTTTCCAAAAAAAAAAAAAAAAAAAATGGGAAAGCTGTTTTTTTGTTGTTGTTTTTTTTTTGGTTTTGTTTTTTTTTATCAGTCAAAACAATGTAAGGAAGCAGGTGAGTGTACAACTATGGTCAAAAGTATTGAGACAAAAGTCAAATTCAATGTTTTAATGACATTCTCAAATTTTGAAAATAATGACAATCAAGATAACAAGAATTATTAGTTATTTTATGCAATGAACAACAATGCCCTACAACAATCAATATTTAGTATGAAGTCCTTTATTCTTTCAAAACCTGCTGGATCCGGCCGAGTCAAAAAGACATCTGCGGTACTCAGGTGTCACTCGCTCGATCCACAGCTTAATCACTTCCTGAAGATCATGTACAGAAATATGTGCCACAGAAGTTCACAATTCACTTGAGAATTCCCGAGTTTTCCAGAATTGAAGTTTATTAGAAAGTAAAAATCCTGCCACGTGTTTCTTCCATCCATTCATTAAACCAGAGAGTTGAAAACTAATTAGTGACATCACCTGTTGGACTATATCACATGGAGGACTATAATACACGGCATATGCTGTCTTAATACTTTTGACCACCGCTGTAAATGTTGAAATCCTTAGGTTTGCAATGATGTAGTGTAAATTACACAGGAAAAAAGCATTAACAGTATTTGTCTCACACACTGACAGTTGTGATTTATTTACAAACTCATGAAATGATTAATGATTTTAATGTTCTACCATGAAAAAGCAGATGCAGAGGAAGTTGCATGCCTAGTCATTACCTTTTACTGAGTAAAAAATAAGTAACACTTTTTCTGAGCAATGAGTGGACAGTGCATCATGTCCTGAACAACTGGCCAATAAGTGCATGTTAGTACACTGTTGTGTGTTCGAGGCCAATATGGTGCCATATTTCAAAAGACATTCTTGCGCTGATCACACGTTTCTCCTAGCAGTGGAAAATGCTGGAAGTATTCACATTTTTGAATCTATTTTAAGAATTTTTTGCTCCCAGTACAGTCTGCAAAAGCTTTATGCTCACACAGCAGAATGCAAACTGATGCTCTGACAGCAATTTTGACCCCTAGAGTTGAGATCGAGAACTATGAAGAAAAACAGAAAGTTCTTCAAGGGCACAGGTGTGTTTAAGTATATAGCAGAATATATACTGTTAATTTAATTTAAATCCTTTTGGCTGCGTACTAATTAAATGCCATCGCAGGCAGTAATGAGTCCATGTTAGGAATAATGATACCATGATAATGAACCAATGAAAGCTGTAAAGGGCAGAACATGCTTACGTCCTGGCCAATTCTTGCAGAGTAATTATAATAATAAAGACAATAATGAAAACATGAAGCTTTGTAACAAATATTAAGACACAGATGTGTGTCATGTGTTATTGAGGTCACAAGTTGAAATGTTGAAACTTGCTGATAAGTCTATTCTCATATATTTCTAGTGAGAAATGTTCTTCCTTTTTTTCTCTCTTTGGATAAGGAAGAGGAATAAATACCAGACAGATTTGGTACTTCCTCATGAAACTGGGTACAAGAACAGGCCATGCTGTCCTGTGAGTAGCACAAAGCATTAAATACTTGAAAATGCGTATTTGGGTTTTCGGATATGTCAGGTAGACTGAAAGTTATCAGTATTTTTATAAAGGGCAAATTATTCCACTACCGGAATATAGGAATGACGTTGCAAAGCAAAAATGAGCCAAAAACTCTCAAAATGAGCATGTTATTGTTATTATCATTATTATTATTTGGTCATAGAAACAATTGAAAACAACAATAAAAATGTGATTGTGTGTATCTGTGCTATTTCTTCGCCTTTGTGAAGTATTTAAAAAAATTATTCGCTCGGTCATGTGTGTATAGTCAGTTAAAATGAAACAAAATTAAGTTCATCATATTGCCTATTTTGTGCTGAAAAAAATAATACATTATTCTCTATTGCACAATCCTGAGCCCTATGTTTATATATATATATATATATATATATATATATATATATATATATACACACTACTCACAATAAGTTAGGGATATTGTGAGAGACTTAGTGGACGTCATACATACGGTGTTTGTTTCACCTCAGACATTTTTGGGATAGGGAGGCGATTGTATTGGGGTGATAGACACACCCACCTCATTTTGTGTTTTCCATGTAATGGTCTCATTGTGTACA
>JAQMYJ010000023.1:19424544-19449265 GCA_030014305.1 Clarias laeviceps
GCAAAACAGATTTGGTTATTGTACATGGCTCAGTCACTGAACGTTCTTACCTCAGAGACATCATAGAACCCATCATCATCCCCCAATTCCGCCAGCACACCCCCAACTTTCTGTAGTTTTTTTTTTTTTAAACAGCAAAACAAATAATGTCTAAAGCTCCATCTTTAGCTTTAACTGCGGGAACACTTTGTCCCAGTTTTATCTGAACGTCCCTCGTACTTGTATATAAGAGGCCGTCCAAGTCATACCAGGACAAAGTGTTCCCTTTATTTTGTGTAGAGCTTCATCAGTGAAGGGGTGTTTTTCTGCATACTGATGAAACCTGAAGGAAAAAAAAACCACCAAACACAGAATGGTACAATATGTGGATATGGCACCAGTCCTACAATCGTATCAGCTTGATACGATCAGCTTGATGGGATTTTCCTGAAACAGACTGGTACACACAGGTCCCCGTGGTCACACACCTACCAGCATCAGAACAACAGAGCTGCTGAAGGATAAAAATAGATCTAGTATTCTATAAGTCACTCTACCAATAATAATAAAACACTGTGGGTTAATTTTGAAATCCTGATGGAGTTTATATACTGTACATACTGTGAATGAACTGCATTCACCTGACTAACTTTTTTTAGGAACTTTTAGATACCAGATGGGGAAACATGAGGACCAAGTTTGTCCTGGTTTTATTTTTAATACTGATCAACATCTGAACAAGCCAATTAGATCCCATTAATGTGACCTCATTTAAGAAGAGCCCCTCTCCCCAGTTCGGCTGTTCTCTCGCAGGGCGTGGCTCAGCAGGAGCTCATTTACATAGACACTAAAATTGTGCATTTAGAGAAGTGAAATAAAGAAAGCTTGAAGTATGAAAAAAATGCATTATCTGAGGGTTTTTCCATCTAGAGCATTAAAGATGGACACCGACCATATGGTTCTCAGAATTTATAGTACATGCATCAGAATGCATGTTAAAAAAATAAATAAAAAGTCACTATAGCAAATACAGTGCGTTCTAAAAACATTGAAATAATTGAGCACAGACAAGGCTGATCCTGTGTACACACCCATCTTTGTAGACCCTAATAAATATTAATGAGCATGCAAACACAACAGTCACATGACAAGGGGTCAAAAAAAAAAAAACATCGGAACCCCAAAGATTTTTCTTTTTTCCCCCCCTCAGGTCTCAGGTGACTTGGTCTCAGTGCCACAGAAGGGAGGTTGGGCCTAATTAGCATGCTAAAAGAACAGGCTGCACAAAATTTCTTTCTAGATGTCTAAAGCCAGGACAATCCTGTCTTTAGCTCTGAGACCTTTGCTAACTTTTTAAAGAAATGGTAAAATATTTCTCTTTAAACTGTCATGCTTTGCCGATTTCAAGATATACACAACACAGAAGACATGTAATTTAATCAAACAGTGACTTTTATTATTATTATTATATCATCAAGTCTAAGGACCTGCAATGGACTGAAAAATTTAAAGTTAAGCAAAAATTGATAATGTGAAATATTTGTTTTGAAGCAAGATCGCTTATATGGACTTCTAGCTAATAAAGCGAATGGACTTTCATATGCTGAAATTAAACATTTTGACATGAAAAATATTTCTACCCGACAGTTTTACCTCTAGTTCAAGCGACAATCAAATTTTGCACATTAAAAGGTCAGTTGAAAAATATTAATCCGTTTGAGCGTCAACGTTTTTAAAGAATTTGCCAAATAAACTACACAAATTCAGTATCCAGTAGCACAGTGATTACACAAGTCATGAGGCAATTATATGGCATAGTAGTGCTAATGCCGCTAATCGTCGTGTAAATATTTGTTAATTTTGACCATGTACAAGAAGTCTTCCTCCCCGAAGAGCGTCAATAAATATGACTGTCAATTATGTGACACAAGAAAGCACTTTAACCCTGATTGGCCAGTCTAATTACAAATCAACCCTATGGTAAAATACATAAAGTACAAATTGGCGTAAAATTTAACCATACAAAAAAAAAAAAAAAAAAAAAAAAAAAAACAGCCAGTGTTTTTTTTCCCCTCCTTAAATTACAACAAATCATCCAAAACAACTAGTCATGAAGGGTATTTTGCAGAATTTGCCCTTTTTCAAACCTATCTGAAAACCACACTGCAGTGAACAGAGTTTGCACAAAAAAAAAAAAAAAAGAAGAAATAAATAAAGAATGCGTCGTACAAAAAAAACGGAATGGCCTTTGAGCACACTTGAAATGTACAGAAGGAAAAGATAAAATAGTTTTGGCCACTAGAACTTTGTAATGTGAGAAAAGAAGAAGGATTTTGTGCACATGACACAACTGGCAGTGATGAAGCGGGAGGGGACGAAGCGGGAGGAGACGAAGCCGTCAATCGTCCATGCCTATGTTGCGGAACAGGTACGACATGGACTCTCCGTTGTGAATGCGGCGAATCGCTTCGGACAGGATCATGCTGATGTCGACCGTCTTGATCTTGGGACACTGCAGTTTCTGGATCTCGTGTGGGATGGTGTTCGTGACGACCACCTGCAGAGGGGGCGAGAGTCAAACAGTTTGAGAGCTCAGACTATTAAGGTGTAACTATGCATTAAGTCCCCTACTTACGAACGAGTTTCGTTCCGGGAGCACGTTCCTAAGTCAGATTTGTTCTTAAACCAGACAAAGTGAGTCTTATACGCCTTTGACACGAATTTTCAAGGTAAAGCATACCAATCTACTTGACTAAATCTGTCCCCTTTCCCCACACTGCCATCATGTGGCCAAAAACTATAACCGCGCCTAAGGAAATGAACCTCACAGTGAAATGTGAAATTTAACAGTGTTGTCTCTGCGCCTTTAAATCGCGAGGGAAATCCCGGACGCCATTTGGTCTCAGAGCTGTTTTCCACTGTATTGGACTGTGAACTCTGCTTTGATAAGAATCTTCTGAAATTAGGATAATTCACCATCAGGACAGCTTTACAGGACAGACATTTTCCATCATTGTGCTCCCGAACTGCACCTCACTTTCACCACGCAGCTGCTACGTGATCGCTATAGTTTAGAGACTTGCTTGCATATCTTGTATACATCGACCAGCCATAACATTAAAACCACCCAGGATTTATGTTCTCCTTGTGGCACAAAAACAGCTCTGACCCCTTGAGGCATGACTCCACCAGACCTCTGAATGGGTCCTGTGATGTCTGACTAGATATTATCATCAGATCCATGAATCCCACAGATGGAGATATTTGGGTGCCTGATCTGGGGAATGTGGAGGCCAGAGCAACTTCCTTGAACTCTTCGTTTGCATGCTGTGACGTACTGAGTGTCGTGATACCTTTCTATCATTAACTCTTTTTTTTTTTCCCCCGAAGTTTGTGCTACATTGGTTTTCCTGTGGGATTGGGCCGGACAGGCTGACCTTTATTTCATGCCCATGGTCCGGTCACCTGGTATGTAACCGAGACTTAATGTTATTCCATTCACCTTGCAGTGGTGGTAGTTTTTTGGCACATCTGGAGGATTAATTAGAAGCGTCTGTCCACTAGATGGCACTTAAGAGCCAAAACAGTTGACCTTGAGGTTGTTAAGTTGAACTGTTTTAATGTTTCTCTTTTATAAAACATCCTGCCGTCATAGTCATCACCCGTGTCTCAAATAAATAAATAAAAATCCCCTGTAAAAAATTTGCTAATCTTGAAAATCCACAAAAAAAAAAAAAAAAAACAAAAAAAAAAAACACGGGACCTTTCAAGATGTTGTAAAATTTGAAACCTTAGTATTAGTTCTCAATAATCGTCGTACTTTGTGTTTGTTATGCAAGACATAATATTAGTTAGATTATTCAATGTCACATGGTATTATAATATTATCTTCATCTATTAATTTACCCCCTTTTTTTCCCCCCCATGTTCAGATAATTAAGTCTGACTCCAGACCTCATCTATGGCCGACTCCTCTATCAGACGTGGCGCGTCAGAAGACAGGATTCCGTGAGTGGCCATGACGAAGATTTTATAAGCGCCTCGCTCCTTCAGTGTCTCGGCTGCTGCCAGGAAGCTGTCCACATCATCGATAATATCGTCCTGCAAAATGACAAGAAACATCGTACCATATGTTTCAGCCGGCAGTAACGGGTCCGAGTCGGCAATGTGTTCCAAAATCTTTTAGACGGTCTTAAATCTCACCACGATGATAGCGATCCGACCTCCCACGTCTCCCACTACAGTTATCGGAGGCTTTTCTTTTGGAATGAGTACTGTGATGATGATAATATTAATTTAAAAAAAATAAAATAAAATAAAATAAAAAAAAAAAGACGCACAACATTGCAAATGTACTATTCGAGTTTAAATGAAATTATTAGAAATAACACAGAGTTGCTCCACAGAAGTGCTTACGAGGTATCTCCAGGCTGGGATGGATAGCGCCGATGTTTTTGACAGTAGGTGGAGAGTGTCGTCCGTCCACGAGGTCGGACTCAGCGTCCTGTGCTTCGCCGTGTATCACGGCGATCCCCAGCCGGAGCCTTTCGGCGAACGACTGCGCCCTAATGGAGCACAGGGTAAACACGTCAGTGTGCGTTTATTACACGACTGCTCTAAAATCATTTCAGTTATACAAGGTTATGAATTACCGTTTAGCCGAAGATGGAGATTTGGCCACAATTACTGCGTTTCTATAATCAGGGATCTGAGTGGTAAACAAAACAACAACAAAAAAAGGGGTGGGGGTGGGGGGGAGGCAGAATCAGGATGAAGGTCAGTTGTCAGTTTAAGCAGTCTAAACAACCGGTGAAGGTGGCATCTGGCCTTGGATTTTAGACACAACAAATAAAGCAATGAATAAACCTGAGGAGCTGTGAGCGTCACCAGCAGCAAGAACAGTATGTGCTGCTGATGCTCAGGTCTACAGCTTTACACACCTCTTCCTGAATGTACTGCAGCAGAAACGGAGATGCTCGCAGGTTGTCTACTGGAATGTTAAAAAAGCCTTGGATTTCCTTCTGGTGCAAATCCATGGTGATGAGATGAGTCAGACCTGGGCAGAAAAACAAGGCCAGACTGCAAAAAAAATGTTGCGCTGCAGTGTGTATCGTATACGCTGCGGTAAAGTCCAAATCCTGCAGCTTTACCTGCTTTACACATCATTGAGGCCAGCAGTTTGGAGACGATGGAGCCTCTTTTCCTCATTTTGCACTGTTTACTGTAAGGGAAGTATGGAATGACGCCGATGATGTTCCGTGCACACGAGGTCCTACAGGCGTAGACCATAATGAGCAGCTCCATGATGGTCGTATTAACGTCTCTGGTAAGTGGGGGGGAGAAAAAAAAGAAATAAATAAATAAAAATGCAGAAGAGGAAAACTTTTTACATTTTAATATTTAATACTGCAGTATCATCATTCTTTTGGAGCAGGGAAATTCAACGTTTCTTTAAAAACGTGCAGCTGAGAATAGGTAACACTTGCAAGAAGGGCGTTCAAGTCAAACCAGGACTTGTGATAAATTCTCATGAATGAGGGCATAAAACTGAAAACCTAAAACTTATAGTACAGTGATGAGACTCTTAGTCATAGTAAAACATCTGAATGCTTCAAATGTTTAAACTAAAAAAAAAAAAAATAAAAAATAAAAACGTCCATGCCAAGGTTGCTCGAAGCCCACTGCTGTCGTTCCCGTAAACATTCAGAGAGTTAAAAAAAAAAAAAACCTAGTCGGCAACTTGTTCAATCAAACCATTCTGTACAATCAAAAGTCCCGGTTTGACTTGAACATGTATTATGTTCTGTAGAGATCAATCTTTTTACTCGTTGTGAAAAGACAGATTTCTTACTTTGATACAGTCTGGATGATGAAGACATCTTTTCCACGCACAGACTCTTGGATCTGAACCCGCGTCTCTGATGAAACAGAATCTATTATTATTATTACTTTTAATTTCTGCAGTTTTGTGCTTAACGGGTACCCAAGCAACATCTTCAAAACAAACAGAAACCTGTTTAAAAGAAACCTATTGCAATTCATTCTAATACAGACAGCTTTTTGTATCAAAACTTTGTATACAGTGTGACGGCTTTACAGTATCCCAGCAACAAATTTGGCTCTCTGTGCACTTTCCAGAAAGGAATGTAAGGAATGAACACCAGCCTCAAAACACAACAGGTCACAAAAAAGAGACACTCGCAGACACTCACTCCAATGTTAAAGCACATCGATCGGATTATTGTCCGTCTGATTTTAAGTTCCGCTTTATTTTACTGATTTCAATATGGAACACTCGGTCGTCTCACCTCTGTTTGCCTCCTGATACACCTGCACCTTGCCAAGCTCCACACCCAAACGTCTGTACAGAAGCAGAGGCAAAAAAAGGGGTGAAAAAGGAAAAAGAAAGATAGGAAACACGTCCATCACAACGCAAAATCAATAGGGTTTAGTTTCTTTTCAGCCACCATCCTGAACCCTTTTAATCCCTGTTAACTTGTATAACTGCTTTTACGAACCCCAGGAAACCGAGCATAACCAGTCATCCTTCCCTGGAACCTTGTCGCAGAGTTCAATGTATTTGACTGACTTGAGAAAAACTTCTTAAGACTATCCTAGCAAGTAGGTACCCAGTTGAATATATTGGACATGTACCATATTGTCTGCTAGATTTACAGGGTGGGGTGACATGGTGGTTAGAATTCTCCATAAACTCTACATTTATTTATTTCACACCAAAAAAATCAAATGATGCCGAGACAAGGTCCAGAAATTAAGTGAGAAAAATGAGAATAAAATAGAATGGAAGACTGGTTTGAGTTAAATCCCAGTACGCTTGTTAGTGAAGTTCAGCTTTTAGTTGAACATGTGTGAAGGAGAACCCCTTGCCCCATGCATTTGGTGGCAATTCATGTAAAAATGCTCGGGGAGAAACCCTGCCTGAATTGCAAAAACTCAATTGACATTCTGAAGGGTGACGGTTAATATCAAACGCCGAAGAGACTGAAAGCTGGAGAGTTTAAAAACAGTCATTAGAGACACAAAGCAGGGAGTAGAAAGTGAAAGATGGCTGTAGCGGTATAATCAGCGGTATTCCTTGGAATATCTCAGTATTTTGACTTGGATTCTGTTATGGAATGCAGTCTCTCTCTAAAAAAAAATTAACAACATTACAGTGGATACACAGCACATCACTGTACAGAGGTCTTAGGCATCCTGTGTTTCTGATTTTCAAATAACACAAAACCACCACAAAGTTTAAAGTTAGCGTAGAAACAAAAAAAAAAAAAAGGCTGTATGCCAGAAAAGAAAGCAGGATATTATATAAGCAAGCACTTTTTAGTCCAAAAAAACTAAAACAAAGAAGAAGCTGCCAGATTGTGTATGCAAAACAGAAGCAGGTGCAGAAGTTAAAGTCCTCAGTAGGACAGTGGCTGCTTCTGCAAGACGCTCAGGAAAACTTAGCAGCCAAGTTCCTTAGAAAACTGCACACATCGTACCTGGTTCCTGACTTTGTTTCACTAATCACTGAGCATTATAGTTGTTTTTTTCCCCCCTCCCTCTTCCAGACATCCCTGCTCTACAGCATTTATTTGCATATGCCTATAGTACAGTATGTGACATGGACTGTACATCACCACACTCTTCTGTAATAACATACAAGGATCAGATACACAACTAAATGCTGGTGCTGTTTATCAAAGGTCAAAATGTGTGGAATGCATATTAAAATATTTATTTTGTTTGAGACAATTGCAACACAATCAAGTTACTCAGTCATGTAAAGAGGAAAAAATCTATGTTTTTTTTCTTCTTTTTTCCCCTTATTCTTCAATACCACACGGCTTTAAGCAAAATTCTAAACTAGTGCTTACAGACATGGAATTATAATTTTGTATAAAATGTATAACGTCCAGAAATTAGTCTAGTGTTAGAATTTTAAGATGGTGTGATGAAGGAAACTGCAAAACATGTCCCCAAAACTGTGCGCATCTGCTGAACAAGTGTCAAAGGTCATGTCCAGTAGGAAGGCCATGGTGCGGCTAAGAAGCTGTTTATGCATTTTGGCAAAGCAAAAAAAATAAAATAAAATAAATAAATATATAAATAACTATGAAAAATTCAAACTTTGTTTATCTAAACACTTCCACATTTGAGCAGAAGATGAAGGGTAGAAAGCTCCAAGCTCCCGTGAAGCACAATGACAGCTTAGTCATGAGCTGAGATGATTTCAGCCAATTAAAAAAGTAAAAAATAAAAATAATAAAAAAAATTTTTTAAAAACGCAGAGAAATTCATCACACTGCCTCTTCAGGATTTCCCCCCCCCCTCTGCAACCATGACATTGAAGCAAACATGGAATGAGACAAGCAAGACTCTTATTGCATAAATTCACTAAGAACCAGCTCAGTAATAATAAAAAAATAAATAAAATAAAAAGATTTGAAAAATTAGGTACAGCTTTTTTTGTGTGTTTTTTTATTTTTAAAGACCATATTGTTTCTACAGTTCCTACAAAAACATACAATTAAAAAACAGAAAAGAATATTTACTTTTTTTTACGTCACCAATAGAACAGATCTGATGTCTATGACAACCGGAAACCACACCCGAACTGACACACACATCCTCTTCCACGGTAAAGCATACCTAATGTCGGTTTGCATACTAAATATATACCGCATGCATACAAGAGAATCTGACAATTCTAGCCTTTTTTTCTTTCACTATCATGATTGAGGTTTTAATCCCAAGCAGGGACAGTTCTAGGATTTTATGCAACCCTTATATGCGGTTGATTCAACTATTAAAGCCTGTTACACAATACACAAGCACAAAATAACAATGCAAAGCCACACACACACAATGAAATTACTGCAACAGCAACCTACTCAGCAATCCTTTTGCCCAGCTCTCTGCTGGACGGGTTGGAGTTGGCCGTGAAAATGACCAGGCCTCCCTTTGTGGCGTTCATGGTCAGTGGTTTCTTGGCGATGACCCCGTGGGACTCAGACAGTGGCTCCCTGGGCTCCCAGGCACTGCTGAGCCCTTCCTAATAACAGGATCACAGGCAGACCTGTTAGTTTAACATCACACTCATGCAAGAATCTCTGGTCAAGTCCTGTAGGAAGAATAAGAGAGACCATACAGTCAGTAGTTACAAAACACACATATTAAGGGGAAAAAAACTAAACACACAAAAAAAGAACTGCATTTTTACCATGTTCTTTTAATGGGTTTACATAAGGAGAGGAGAAATCTCTCAAGCTTAAGGTTTCCCTGCTTGGTTTAACAAACATTTTACACTATTTGGAATTTAGGAAGCATCCTGAAACTCAAATGGCGTACATGTTTCAACCCATGACCAAGAAACTGAACAAAGTCTGCTATCTTTAAGGAGAATCAGTCTGCCATTTTAACATACATTTTCTTTTAAAATATTTTTCATATTAAAATACTCTTAATTTAGATCAGATATTAACAGCACTTCTTAACCACAGGTCTTTACTATTTTTGTGTGGGCTTGTGTAAACGCTCCACTCGTCCATAAAAAAAAACTAATGTCAATAAATAATAAAAGAAAGCAAATACAATACTAATAATCTTAAAAGATGTTTTCACACTATGGAAGTTTGGGAATACCAAACAGCCTAATATGTACGTCTTTGGACTGTGGGAGGAAACCCACCGATCACGGGAAGAACATGCAAACTCCATTCACACAAACCCGAGTGATGTAATTGGCTTAACTGGTGAAATTATATGACGTTACAAAGTGCAACTGTGTGTCAGGGAACGTTACCACCATTAAACTGTTGCAGTGCTACAACCACACAAAACTACAGGTTCGACATATTGATAAAGCAGCCTGGACTGCTTGTGTAACTATAGAGTTCTGCTACTGGTAGGAAATTCTGACAGGGTGGGACAAAATGACAGAAGATCATGTGATTATTGCCAAAGATTCATGTCAATCAGGTGATCTTAGACATCTCGTCTTTAAATTGTATAACAACCCCTAGTTACATGACCGAGAAGCCCTTTCAGAATCGTGTGACAAGCTCAGAAACGTTTGGAAGAGTTCTGAGCACTCTGGACGTTTTTGAAAGTGCTCTGGAATTTTCGGTATCGTTTGGAAAAGCTCTGAATTCAAGAAAATTACTGTGTTCTTGTTTTAATACTTTTTTTGTGGTTTGGTGCATTAATAAATTCTTTAAACGTACAACCATTAACATAATTATACATTTATTGCAGTTTTTTGAGGTAAAATATAATCTGAAAACATTTCATATTGTTATATAAACTGTGTGTACAAAAATTCATTGAATATTAACCTGTTAATACAGTAAAATCGTTTTGTGACTTGTTTAGGCTAAAACATCAAAGGACGTCTAAGCACGTGATGCACTCTTGTAACGTTTAAACTGTGGGGTTTAATTCAGCGTTGCTATGCGCGACAGTGTTTAACGTTAAACTAACTGATGTCGCATGAAAGTGACGTAACAGTGAGCGATGACAAATTGATTTGCATTTATAAGTCTTTATAGTCTATGTTCTTTCCTTACTAAAGGAAAGTAAGGAAACCACAGGTAAAACGATGTTCTTAATTTATTTAAGATTTAAAAAAAAAAAAAAACGTAAAAGGGATAAAATAAGTAAAGGACAATTTACTTCCGAACAATCCCGAACTATTCCGAAAGGCATGCGCGGTCACATGACTATTGCATATTATACTACTTGAAGCCGAGACGTGTCTGAGACAGCGCAAAAAGCCGGAAATACACGGAAACATGACCAGATTCTTCACAGAAGACACCTAAATTTTAATGGAAGCAAATTTCACAGGATAACAGTTTGAAAGTGGGTGATCACGTGATTTATACGCAAGCCGCGTGCAATTGCGTAAATCAAGCGTCGGCAATAATCACGTGATGCTCCCATCATTTTTGTCCTACCCTGCCTGAATTTCCTGCCAGAAGCATAAATTTATAATTACACGAGAAATATAGTGAACAGAAATGAGAAACGCGCACAAATTTTTATGGTACACCTAAAACTAGTCGCCATTAAACACCAATATTTATTTTATTGACTACAATATGTATCTTGACATTATTATTACGTCTCTGTTACAACATGTCGTTTATTCATTTTTTTTCCAGTCTATGTGTATTATTTTAATTATTATTATTAGCTAGTACATTTTCCAAGCAGCTGGTTAACCATCTCACCACTTTATTCAAATACACAAGCACAGACAGGGCAGCTATGCTAGCTGAAGTTAGCATCACCTTCTGCCAATATACAGGAATAAACAGCGAAAATAAATAATCAACGTCACAGCAATTACTTTAATCTAAATAAATTAAATGTATTATATATTATAAAAATTATATGAAATTATCTTACCAGTTTCGGCCTTTGTACTTTATCACAAATGCAGACTAGCCAAAGACAGACACACAAGTAAAACAAACCAGCAGCACCGTGCAGTAGTAATGGCCGCCACCTGCGCGGCTTTTCAAAGTAAAGGTCCGAGTGGGGGAGGCAAAAAGAATATTGTAATGCAGATGGTACGATGATTGTTATATGATTATTAGAATGATAATATTTTGTTATCATCTAAATAAGGTGGAAATATTTAAAAAAAAATTGTTATTTTTCTTGTAAACATATACCATATACAATTTCCCTTTGCGTTTAAATGATTAAAAGTCATCTATGGCTAAAACGACAAAAAATACGCAACTTCCGCTTTTAGGAGGGAGGGAATGACGAAACGCACTGTGATTGGTCAATTTGTCGCGGTGAAAGCGGTCTCTGATATTTGGCGCCATTTGCGGGAACAGGAACAGGTTTAGTTTTTGTATTTTTACAGTAAACTGTTCAACTCTTTAAATATTTTATTTTTTACCGGTGTGTTCACTTGATTAAGCGTTTTTGTGTGGGTATTTACACGCGTGTCACGTGTGTTTCGCTAGCTTTGTAGCATGTAAGTCTTTGTTATTGAGGAATAGTTAGCTAGTCAGAGAGATAACCAAGTTGGCAAGGTTTATTTGAATTAGTATTGTTACATTAGACTGGTTAGTTTAGCTAATATGAGTTTGTGTTAATTTGTGTTGCTTGCAATTTTGGAAACACTTTGGACAATGCTGTGATATTAAGGCAAAACCTCAGGTGAGTGTGTTTACCTTTGCCTGTGTGTTACATGACTTTACAGTAGACCTGGTTTTGTAGTTAACCTTAACTAGCACTATTGGTGATTTTATATATATATAATTTAATTATTATTATTTTTTTAAAACAGCTAGTTAGGTAAAGTTGTTGTACTAATGAGATCTGGTGTGTTCTGTCATTGTGACCTGTTTAGATCTCAAAATCGTGAGAAATGGCTGGAGTCGTTGCTACGGCACCTGTTATTGAGGATTTCGAGGCCATCCAGGTTTGTCGTTATTTTAATTATTATGAGGGTGATTTAAAAAATAATAATAATCTGTATCTACACTCTGGTTAATTTAAAGCATCTTATTGGCAGTTACTGTCTTTCCAGTCACTGCTGTGCAGGTGTGTATGAACATGTTATATCAGTTCATTTGTGATTGTGGTGCAAGTAAAAATAGACGCCAAACTTGTGATTTGCACAGAAGAAGAGTAGTGTGCAGTGATTCAAAACAACTCATGGAGAAACATAAACCGAAGCATTTGGATATCTGTGAACAGAATGTGGAGCGATACTCTAAGGAAGGTGAAAGTTACTTAAAGAGAATCATTACTGGTGACGAGACACGGATTCATCACTACGAGCCTGAGAGTAAACAGCAGAGTCTGGAACGGAAACATCCTCAATCACCGAAAGTTCAAAAGTCGACTATCAGCTGTACAATTTCATCAATGTTTACAGTTTTCTGGGATTCTCAAGGGCCAGAAGTATTGGAACATTATCAGGAAATAGGTTCAACAATCAACAGTGCTCGTTACAGTGAGATGCTTATTGAAGAGCTGAAGATTAAACGCAGAGGACCGCTATCCGAGGGCGTTGTGATCTCGATGCACGTCCGCACACTTCTGTCAACACTCTGAGGTGTTAAAGCTCCTCACTATAGTCCTGATCTCACTCTATCAGACTTTCACCTGTTTTGTCTCCTGAAAGCAGAACTACAAGGATGAAGATAGATGAAGAAGTGAAGACCTCAGTGCATTAGTGGCTCGCAGCTCAGATTAAATACAGAATACGAAAGCTTGTAGACAGACACGCCAAGTGTATTGAAAAGCAATATGGGAAAATTATGTTTTTGTCTTTTTTAAAAGTAAATAAAAAAAAAATTTACATCCAGAGTGCGGATTATTTTTGACTCACCCTTGTATATCTATCATAGAAAAAGTATTTAAAAATTGAATAGAATAATTATTAAATAAATAACCAAATATTAATAGAATAATTATTTTCAAATTGTTTTCTTTCCTAACTCAGCCATGCAAGAAGTTAAGAAAAGACGCCGACCTGCCGACAACTAAGACCATCACGAACTACTTCTTGCCTTTACCCAAACCTGTGGACAAACCTTTCTCGCCGCCTCGATCGAACAGCATCATAGACTATTTCCGGAAAACTCCGCCCGCTCAGGGAAAGACTACCTCGTCCCAAAAGTGCAGTCCGCTTCAATCCAAAGAGCTTCGGTCGTCCGCTTGCGATGAGGTTCCCGCTAAGAAAAGTAGAGCGCCGAGGCAGAAACGGACCAGGAAAGCCAAGGAAAAGCCAAACAAGCTACAGGAGGAGGAGGGTGAGGAGGAGGAGGGAGTGCTCGGTGATAACTGTGTGTCGGAAAACATGGCGGAATCGTTAATACAGGAAGACGGTGGTGGAATGTCTTTGCTTGGCAGTGATACTGCAGTTTTGCTGTCTCAAATAAACGATGAACTCTGCCTAGATGAAGGACCTTCAAGTGCTAAAGATGACGAAAAAGCAACAACAGACGGGCTACCGAATCATGTAGCAAGAGACGATAGCGTCACAAACGAGAATGCGTCGTCTCAAGAAGACAGGGCTAGAATTAAAAAGTCTGCGAAGAGGAGAGGCAGAAAAGCCAGAGTCAGTCAGAGTGAAACGTGCAGCGCAGAGCACGAGCGGTCCCTGCATGACGCCAGTATGGAGGTCAACGTGGACGAAACCTCGGTGTTGAACTCCAGCACCGTTACCGTGTCCTTTGAAGAATTTTTACAGAGCCAGATGGGAAATGAAGACGACGTTGCTGCTGATTCTTCCAAGCCCGACACCCATGATTCAGAAAGCTCTTGCACTGAAACGAAGTCTTGCAGCGATCCGGTAGCCGCTGTTTCACCGAGAACCCTTACAGTCCAAGCTGAAGTGCATCCCATCTCCCCCGATCACGAGTCCGTGAAAGGCCCTCAGTTGAAAATGGCTTCGATTTTCACTAGGAATAAAAATCAGACCCGGTTAAAGGACGGCGAAAAGGCGTCCTCTGATACCGCGCAGGTGATTGCGGACATCCTGCCTGACCTTAAGAGAAAATCGAACGTCGTACTTCTTGAAGAGGATCTGGAGCTTGCCGTGGTGGAATCCAGCTCCACTCCTAAAAGCACGCAAGAAGAAAGGAAACAGTTCATGAACGCCTTCAAGCAGCCTTCTCTGGACGGATCAAAAGTTAAACCCGGCAAGTGCCCAAGCAAATCCAAGCCGGCTAAAGAAAACGCCATTGAGACGGCAAAACCTGAAACGGAAGCCACCGTCACTGCTTCCACCGAAGACACTGTTACCGATTTGACAGTGCCAGAAGAGGCTCCAGAGCAAAAACAGGTTAAAGGTGTTGGGAAGAAACGGGGTAGAAAATCTGTGAAGAACAAGCAGACGGACCAGACCGAAGAAGTCCCTCTTAATCCAAAGCGAGATGAAGTTCCGACTTCGACAGAGACCGAGAACAAGAGTGAGTCCCTCGATGACAGGAAATGCGTCAGGGAGCTTAGAAGGTCCACCAGAGATCAGACGCGCACACAGGCAGCTCCGGATCCTGAGAGGAATCCCTCACCGCGCAAGACGAGAAGCCGCGAGAAGGCAGATTTAACCGTGGCGACCCAGGACGACGTAGTGCAGGCTTCCACCCCGAAGTCTCGAAAGCACAAGAAGAACGTTTACAGGGCTGAGATGCTCTCTCCGCTTACTAAGAGAGGAAGACCCATCAGGTACGCTCTAGCCTCTTGTGTCTGATATCATGATATATACTTACCTAAGTGTATTAAAAATAATTTTGTCTGTTCCTGTTTTATCTGGCAGAATGAGATTCACCAGGGTGCTTCATTCTTCTGCTCTCAAAACTGAAGATCGTGGAATGTCAAGTTCTCTTTCAGTGCAGGTAATTTAGCTTTTATTCCCCCCATTAATACAGGTAGTCCCCGACTTACGAACATTCGAGTTACGAATTTCCACAGATATGGACGGACGACGGTTCTACGAACATTCGTAGATGTGAACAAATCGCGGAAGTAGCTCATGTGTATTGTACAAAAAAAAAGAAAAAAGACACCGCAGCGCACCAGATACCAATATTTACAATTATATACAATATTTTTAGTGTTTAAGTGAATGTATAAAATGTGTAAAATGTGTGAGGGTGTGGGAGAATTGAGTGCGGATTTCAATGAATCAGTCCGGGAGCACGATGATAGAAAATATCTGTCCTGTGAAGCTGTGCAGATGGAGAAAAATCCTAATTTCGGAAAATCCTCAACAAGAGAGAGTTCACGGTCCAATACAGTGGAAAACAGCTCTGAGACAAAAAGGCGTCCGGGATTCCCGGTGCAGAGACAACACTGTTACGTTTCACATGTGAGATTCACTTCCATAAGCATGGTTAAGTTTTTTGGCCACATGATGGCAGTGTGGGGAAAGGGGACAGAGATTTAGTCAAGGGGATTGGTCTGCTGTATATCCGTGTCAAAGTCGTATAAGACTTAAGAACAAATCCTACTTACGAACGTGCTCCCGGAACAGAACTCGGGGACTACCTGTACCTTTGAAAAGCTTTCATACAGATTATTCCACTTTCTTGTATTAAGGTAGTATTATTGATCATATCATACCTTCTTCTTTAAAAAAAAAAAAACAGGAATCAAATTCACTAAAGAAAAGAAAGCAGGCTAAAAAGTTGGTGCAGAAAGCCAAAGCACTTCAGAATAGCAAGCAGGCCGCTGCGGAGGAGAAGCCGGCTGTGCGACGCTCCACGAGGACCAAAGAATCCACCAAAATCAGTTACTACGAGGACGAGGTGAGGCTTTTATCTCGCCTATGTGCAAGTTTAGGTTGTGTAGATTATAACTTATTTCATTGTCGTGTCTTGTATTATTTTGTCATTTTCTTTGTTTTTCAGGACTCTGTCGTGTTCTTGGAGGGCGGTCTAAGCACTGCGGCTCGAGAAAGTGCCGCCAATCAAAAAAAACTTCGTAGTCTAAATGATGTTTTAGGCAAAAATTTACCTCAGAACAAGGGGGCGAAGAACGGCCCAGGTAATGCATTGTTGAAACATAAAGTGTAAAAACTAAATTTTAGGATTTTCTAAAGCAATTTAACAGCTTGTTTAGCTTCTAAATTTGCTTCCTCCATGCTTGTAGAACGAAAAGCCCAGAGATCTTCAGCAATCATCTCGATACTTGATGACAGCAGGTAGTACTTCAGGAAGAAAAAAAATGTTTAATCGTTTACTAGACATATATAAACCTATTAAATTAAACATCACCTTTACAGCCGTGAGGGTTCAGAGAACTCTCAAGATGACGAGCAGTTCCGTGCGAAGAGGGAGTTCCTGAAAAGTGGCCTGCCCGAGTCTTTCAAAAAGCAAATTGCTAAGATAGCAGCTAACAAAGAGGCGTACTCTCAGGCCTGTTCCTCATTCCAGTCTGTGCTCCATGTGCAGCAGAGACCCCTGGGTGAGCGCACACACACACACACACACACACATACGCACTCCTGTACAGTCCATCTAATTATCATTATCATTATTAGTTGAACATGTTTGCCTTATCGTTGCCGTACACAGACTGCTCTATGTGGACTCTTCCCTGGCCTGAAAATCCGTTCTTGGCCTGCCTGAAGGAGTGTTATTATTTACCATCTGTTCCATTTGTGTCCTTGGAGGACCGTCCAGTCCACTTCACCGCTCCTGCTCGGAGAACCTGCAGAGAGGAGGTAGGAGGTGTCTGGAGTTGAAATCAGCTGTTATTTTGAGAAATGTATATACAGTATGTTAGAGAACACGATGTGTGGTAGGTCACTGGCTCCGAAACCCCCTTTTTAAAATTTATATATGTTTTGCATTTGAAGTGGTAAAAAGTTGCAGTTCCTCTGTAATCCTGCAGGTGGTGCAGTGATCTAATTTGCTCACCCAGCACAGCATACTATGTGGTAGGAGTAAATAATTTGCTAAGGTTGTTTAGAATCTGGGTTTGATACCGAATTGGGATGTTTATGAAATCGTGATACTTACAGAATCATGATACAAATCAGCACCTAAGTATTGTGATATTATTGTTCCCTGGTGATTCCTGTTCCCTGGTGATTCATAAACACTACCAGACAAACATTTTAGACACACCTTCTAACTCCATGGTTGTTCCTGATTTTTATTTTTATTTTTTAATTTATTTCTGCACAGTAAAACAATACTGAAAGTGTTTATCCAAAATACACAATAATCTCCTTTGAACAGTTGATTTTGAGATGTATTTCTGCTACTTCTGCTCTGTAAAGCTTCATAACGGCTCTAATCTGAGGTGCTGGTTGTTAATTGGTGATTTCTGAGGCTGGTGACTCTAAATGAACTTCTCCTCTGCAGCAGAGCTCAGTTTTGGTCTTGCTTTCCTGGGAAGGTCTTCATGAGAGACAGTTTCATCCTGGAGCTTGATGGGTTTTACAAACACAATTCGACACAATACTGTTCTTCCAAGAACTGTTCCAGAAAGGCCGACCTTATGCCGAAAGGCTGATTAACTAATGCCATGTGTGTTGTTTCATGTATCACATTACCACGATACATGGTTGGGGATTCGATTCGTATTACGATTCCCCCGGGATTTCATTACAATTCTAAAGGAAGTTATCAAATAATTCGCTCCTACCACACAGGATGCTGTGCTGGCTGCCAATGTGTGAATAGTTAAGAGCACAACACCTGTAGGATAATTCAGGAACTGCAACATATTACTACCATTACTACTCAAATGCAAAGATTTAAACATTTTAAATAATAATTTATAAAAACAATTGCAGTCAGTGATGGCAGTATATACCCAGAGTCAGCCCAAAAAAAATTTATACACACTTCAGAAAAAGTAAAATAGTATGATGTATGTCATATTAATAATGTTATCATGTATATCAATGTACAGCAATAAATTTTAGTATTAAAATAGTTAAACCGTACAAGTTTACTTTTCCTGAATTGTGTGTGTGTGTGTATATATAAGTGTGTATGTTAATCAATATGGATTTTTGGTTGCTTACTGTGATGATCTCAGGTTTCTGGGAGGCGAGATCATTTCACAGAGTCGGTCAGAGAGCGATTGTTAGAAGAAATCAGCGCGTCCAATCCCTCTTTCCCTGTCCAGAGATTTTTTACTCGATTCCTAAAGAGACACGATGAATATTTACAGGCTGCTGTCGCGGGTAAGAAAGTCCCACTGCTCTCTTATTTTGATATGCGTTTATTTTGCTGCAAAGACTCGCAAAAGAAACATTTTAAGATTTAAAAAAAAAAATGTTTATGTACTGTATAACTCTAACGTAATGATTAACATCCTTAGAACCTGAGTGCGGGTCTAAAACCGCACCCCCTGCAGGCCTGACTGAGTGCATCGGAGGAAAGCGTAAGCGTGTGGATGAGGGAGGGAGAGCGGGAAAGATAGCCAAGAAACAGAAGTCGGCTCACAAGGAGGAGGAGACCATAGTTATTGTGGACAGCCCGGAGACTGAGAGTGCGGGGACACGCAGATCAGGACGGACGAGACGATCGCAGAGAAACAAACGGGGGGCGGAAGACGAGCCCAAAGCCACACAGGACAAGAAGCAGTGCGATGATGTTATTGTACTCGACTCGCCGACTTCGGAAACACGTATTTCTTCATGTAATATTTCATAATTGTTCTTTTTTTTGTTACTCAAACTGCAACTGTCAATCTGTCATTGATTCTTCCTTTTGGGTTTCATTTAGTCATTGTTTATTGTTTTATTGTTTACCGGTTATCATTTTCCCAGATTGTATTACTGAAGACGTGCCCTGGACTGAGAAGTACCAGCCACAGCATTCGAGTGACGTCATCGGAAACACGGCTTCTGTCAGGAAGTTGCACAGGTTCAGGATTATTGATCTTTTTATTTTATTTTTTTTCCCCCACAAATACTGTAAATCACGAACGTACATCACTGATACTCTTTTATCGTTTTGATAACTAGTTGGCTGAAGGAATGGAAACTCAGGGCTGACCGAGAAGAGAGAAGAAAGCAACAGGAGAAAAAGCATGAAGATGACAGTAACGGTAAATAATAATAATAATAATAACAAAAACATTGCAGTTATTTCTTGAGACATCTTGAAATAAGATTGACGTGTCCACAGTATGTCGGTATGTTAATGATTGAATTGCATACTTTCTGTGCTTTAGACTCCTGGTTAGGAGGTGACAGTAGCGAGGGGCTGGAGGACGCAGAGGACATGCTGTGTAACACACTGCTCATCACAGGCCCCACTGGAGTCGGCAAAACGGCTGCCGTATACGCCTGCGCTCAGGAGCTGGGCTTCAAGGTGTGTGTGATGTATTTACTTAGTCAGCTGTATTTGTTGTTTATGGACATTATGATGTGGACATCTATTTTTTAAACTGTTGCAGCTCAACAAGAAAAGGAAGGAACTTGATCAGGTTTTTATTTATATAAAAAAAAAAAAAGTTTTAGTGTAACAAACATGAAGAAATTTACTTGGTCAGCCATAACATTATGACCACCTGCCTAATATTGTGTAGGTGCCCCTTTTTCCCCACAAATCAGCAACACACTGTGTTACAGTTAGAATTTCTCATTACGATGCCACCTGGAAACGGGTGCCGTGAAAAAGGGGGGGGGGGCAATTACCTTTTTTCCATAGGGCCAACAGATTTTTTTTTTCCCTTATTGAATGAAATCATCATTTAAAAACTGCATTTTGTATTTACTCAGGTTATCTTTGTGTAATATTAAAAGTTTAGTTTAAAGAATCATATAAGTGGCAAATTTGCATTAAAGGCAAATACTGACCTACTCACTATTAGGCAGGAACCTCAATATTGAGAATATTAGGCTCAATATTAGGCATAATGTTATGGCTGATCTGCACTTTGTAAATGTCAGCGGTGTGTAAATGTCCAGACATGCACTCAGCCCCAGATGATGAAACCATGACACTGTAACAACTCTAATCATGATGTACATTTATTTTTTTTTCCCCTAATTTAATCTCCTATCCTAGGTGTTTGAGGTCAATTGTTCGTCTCAGCGTAGTGGCCGTCAGATCTTGTCCCAGTTGAAAGAGGCCACCCAGTCTCATCAAGTGGACATCCAGGGTGTCAATGCTCATAAACCTACTTACTTCAACAGCTACAGCGCCAGCAGTCTCTCGACCAGACCTGGCTCTTCACCCAGTAAGTGGATGCTACTTTATCCAAATTTAGTAAATTAGCTTTAGTCTCAGCAAAACTAATGTGCTATGCATGTTATACTAGTGTTAGTACGAGTCATAGACGGAAAAAAAGAGTCTGTAGAAATAGTTAAAAGGTTAAAGCTAAAAATAATCTGATGAGCTTTAATGTAATCAGTGATATTATATCGGGTTGAAGCTCATGTACATGTCTGTCTGCAACAAAGATTGAACACCGTAATTTTTTAAAACTGTAATTGTACAGGATTTTGTTTAGTGTGATGATGTATGGTATTGGTTTCCACTGGATTGTTGGCTAAATATTAGGAAATTGTACAAAATGTACCCAGTTAAAAAGGTTTGGAATCTGCTGTCATTTCTTCTTATTACAATCAATGTAAAAGGGAGGATACAGAAAAGTTTGTTTACGCTAAGGTGTGCTTCTTTCGTCGTCAGTCAAGTACACTCCCTGTTCGGTAATCGGAGAGTGAATCACAGATGAGAAATGGAAAGTAGATCAGATAAAGATGAAGTTTCATCTTAAAATGACTCCAGCAAGTTAAAATTCACTTATTATTTTCACTTATAGTAAAAATATGAACTAATCCCAGTAAAAAATATTCAGTTTAGCTTTTCTAATTAATATCTATTGGTGCAGGTGTTTGTTTACATTGAGCAAGTAGCGCATCAGTAGCTTGTTTTAAAGTAGATTATTAAATCGACACACCACTGTTCATAACATCGCTTTTACTCAACATTTTGATTTCACTTATGGTGCAGGTGAAAACTTCAGGCAGAAATCGAAGTACTGCAAAAGTTTCATTACATCCAGTCCAGACAGTTTTGCGTGATGCTGTGACGTAATCTGGCTGCACAGACAGACATACAGACAGAAAATTTTCTGAGACTGGTTTATTTGAGACTTGGGGGAGCGGGAGAAATGAGTCGGCCTTATCGGTTTCAATAAATCAGTCCGGGAGCACGATAATAGAAAATGGCCGCCCTATAACACTGTCCTGATGATGAATAATCCTAATTTCGGAATTTAAAGGCGCAGAGACAACACTGTTACATTTGTGTGAGATTCATTTCCTTAGGTTTTTGGCCACATGATGGCATAGTGGGGAAAGGGAACAGAGATTTAGTTAAGTGGATTGGTATGCTTTAGATTGTATATTTATGTCAAAGGCGTATAAGACTCCCTTTGTCGGACTTGCAAACAAATCCGACTTACGAACGTGCTCCCGAAACGGAACTCGTTCATAAGTCAGGGACTACCTGTATTTATATAGATAGATAAACTACTTAACTTTTATCTATAAACTTTTATCCAAAGTTCCTGAACCTTACTTGGATCTGTTTTGGTTTGAGGTGTTTATTCTTAGGCTGTGTTACTTAATTTCAGTAATTCTAATTTCTTTTCTTTCTTTTTTTTTTAACCTCTTACAGGGAAGGTGAACTCTCCTAGACGAGTCGTGTCCTCACCCAGGAAGCCACCGCAGTCTCCTCGAGGTGCTACATCAAGGAAAGGAAGCTTGGCACCGAAATCATTAGCCAGTTTCTTCAAAATGGGTGGAAAGCTTCCAGGCAAAGATGACGCTAATCAAGATAAAAAGGCTCAAACAGGTAAGCGTTTCATTCAGGTGCAAGTTATATATAAGAAACAATGTTTTCCAATCAGGTCAATTCGACGTGACGTATATTATACACACAGACAGGATAAACATTTTTCTTAAAGAAATCCTTTTTTGTTGAAAAGGCTGTAACAAGACATCTGGCAAAGTCAGTCAAGCTGAGCGCAAGAGTAAGGAGACTAAAACCTCGTCTGAGGACCAGAGCAAGAGAAGTGCAACATCTCTCATCTTGTTCGAAGAAGTTGACGTCATATTCGATGACGATTCTGGATTCCTGGCTGCAGTTAAAACGTTCATGACGACCACGAAAAGACCCGTCATCCTAACAACCAGTGGTGAGTGCTCGAACAGAGCCCGATTTGAATATTTGATGGAATATAATTAGTAATCCTGTCTTTTTCAGATCCTACATTTAGTGCAATGTTTGATGGCTACTTTGACGAGATCCATTTCAAGTCTCCTTCCAATGTAAGCTCCTTTCTTCTTGTAGGATTTTCCAGAATCACTACTGTGACAATGAACGTTGTGTGGTTAATGGCTCCTTCATGTCCTAGGTGGATGTCGCGAGCTACCTGCAGCTACTGTGTCTCTCTGAAAACGTGAGGACGGACACGCAGGACTTGTCATGCTTGCTGCACTGGAACAGACGTGACATCCGGCAGAGCCTCCTGCACCTGCAGTTCTGGGCGCGCAGCGGAGGAGGACGCCAGGTGACGCGCCCCGTATTACAGTCGGGTGAGTACACGTGGGTCAGGGAACGGCATTCGAACGTGCAGTGTGACAAATGACCACATGACTGGTTTCGCCTTTGATTAGGAGCGTCTGAGCGTGAGATCAAGGAAGAGGCTGCTAAAGTGGAATGTGTAGCTGATGGTGGTAGTGACGGTGTGCCACCCTGTCATGTTGGATGCACAGAGTCTGTGTTGGGCCTCCTGAACATCCAGCGAGAAAAAGGAGTGGAGGATTTGTTAAAGGTAAACTCTAATATTAAAGCCAATCGTAGTCACGATCTGTACGAATCCCTTCCCATGGTTTAACGTTAGCGTGAAATACAGTTTTCCTGACGCAGTATGATATTTGGGTCTCATTTCTCAGTGGAAATTTGCACATTCACCGATTTTAATTTCCTCTCATTCAAACTCCATTCAGATGCTGTCAGGGTTGCCAGATCACAACGACAAAATCCTGCCTAAAAGGATAACTTAAATATCAGTCTAAAATCTCAGTCTTAGAACTCGTGTAGCGCAGTTTGGTATATGCACATATTTTGTTTCACCAAAACCTGCCAAAGTTTTATTACTTGCCCACGATGATGGAAAAAGTAGCCGGATTACCGGGGAAAAAATTCAATCTGGCAACACTGTTCACTCAACAGATAAAATTCGAATGTTATTTGTCACATACATAGTCATACACAGCACGATATGCTGTGAAATGCTTAAACGACCGCCCTTGACCTTAAAAATAAAAAGATTAATAATAGGAAATAAAATAAGAAATAAAATATAGAAAATAACTTTAGCTAAGGAAAGGAAACTATACCTATAGAAGATGAGACGAAATATAAAATATAAGAAAAATATCAGAAAACCTAGCTGTACAAATGCACAATATAAACAAAAATCTAGCTGTACAAATATGAAAGAAATTAATTTTTTCTGTATAAATGATATATAGAAACTTTTGTGCAACGAGCAAAAAAAAAAAGAAAAGAAATGAATGTGCACGTGTGCAGTGTCCATGAATGTCCAGAATGAGTGCAAAAAGACAAATGTCCATAATCATTTAAAAAAACTAAATCATCTAAAAAAAAAAAACCATTATAAAAACCCTACCGCATTATGCACATTCATTAAAAAAACTAGGTATTTAATATTTTTATTTTAAAACCACTTTTAAAGTAATGTTTATTAGGGCCGAAGCACTATGACATCAGCCCTATATCGTCACAGTGTGTAAGGATTTTTTTTTTCCCGCACACCGGGCTTTTTTTGGTGGGGGGTGGGGGGGTCTTACCATTCCCAAAAAGTCATAAATCAGCAGACGGGTTGGAATCTGCTGCCATTAGAATGCCTGAGAGTCTGAACCCCGTCGGGCGTGGCACAGGGACCTCACAATATTTTGCAATCACTTTTGCATAGCTCATACACACTTGCACGTATGCACACAAAAGCCGGTACACATTTAGATCTCATTGAGCCGAACAACTTTCACATTGCATGTCAAGGGCTCTACTCAACAGGACGTCAGTTATTTTGGGGTGTTTGCAAAAACGCTCCCAATGGATTTTGATGCATTCCTCTATACGATCGCTAACAAACCGGGGAGGATGCAAAATTGTGGAGGGATTTTTGATATCTTAAACGGGACAGTATCTTAAACTTCTTCATATGCTGAAAATTGGGTAATAAGATTATATTGTGTCACCTCCGG
>JAQMYJ010000023.1:19472094-19492329 GCA_030014305.1 Clarias laeviceps
AAACACTGAGTCAGTTCTCAAAAAAAAAAAAGATAAATAAGAATAATAATACAAGAATAAATAGAAGAAGGATTTTGGCTAGAGGACTGGGTCAGATCAATTTCAAAACTGAAGATACTGTGGGATGTTCCCAGGCTGCACTGATCAGGACATACCAACCTTGACATCCATATCTTGGTAGCCATACCAAAAGTGATCCAAGGAAGACCAGTCAATCAGCAACAGGATCGGCCAAGGCTCACTGATGCACACGGGGAGTGAAGTCTGGCCCGTGTAGTCCAATCCAATAGAAGTGCAAGTGTAGCTCAAATTGAGGAAAAGGTTAATATCTATCTATCTATCTATCTATCTATCTATCTATCTATCTAAGTAACTAACTAACTAAAAAAATCCCTTAATGAAAGAGTGGCATGAAGAAAGCCATCGTTGAATGAAAACCATAAGAAGTCCAGTTTGCAGTTTGCTACAGATCCCCTGCAAACTAGACTTTCACCAATGGCTTTCTTCTTGCCACTCTTTCACAAATCATCCCATACTCTTTCTATTTCCTGATGATGGATTGAACAGAGCCTGGGATATTTTTTATAACCTTGTCCTGCTTTAAATTTCTCCATCATTTTATCCCTAACCTGTCTGGCATGTTCCTTGGGCTTCATGATGCTAAATGATGTTCACTAATGTTCTCTAACCTCTGAGGGCTTCACAGCACAACTGTATTTATACAAACAGGTGGACATTATTTACTGTTTAGTTGAGTTCTGAGAGCAAATGGTCCCACTTTATTTTAGTTAGGGCTATCACCCCACTATTCAGATTTTTATTTGTAAAAACAAGTTTAAAACTAGTTATCATTTTCGTTCCACTTCATAATTATGTGCTAATTTGTGTTGGTCTATCAAGTAAAATCTCAATAAAATACATTTACGTTTTGAGGGATATGAATACTTTTGCAAGTCACTGTACATAGCGAATCTATTTTTTAAAGGTAATCAACGCCATCTACCGGCGCTACGTCGTTACTGCGAACACTATTTAAGGAGGAAAGGGAACTAAGAAGCCAACTTCCGTCCGTTTTGCCCTACAAGCGCGCCAATCGAATGCACTGCGCATGCGCTAACCCGTGTCATTAGCTTAGCTTGGTTAGCTTAGCGTAGCCTCACAGCTGCACTGTTGCCGGGGCCAGAAGGTGCTGCTAGTTAGCCACATGCTATTTGAAGGAGCTTCGGGTTTGTTTTAACGTCGTTGACCATGAGGAAGGACGTCAGGATATTACTAGTCGGGGAACGTAAGTAAAATCCGTACTTTGGTTTGCAACTTTGTGATGAGCTAGCTAATGTAGCTACAGCTAAGCTAGCTTCCCTCACGCGCCTCCTGCCCTCAGCTTCATGTCGGCTCCACCGCAGTGTGAGGTCGGCCGGTGTGCGGTTTCACACACCCCTGTGCTCTCTGACACGGGATGATTTAGTGTTCCTACAGCTTTATAAACGTTTTATAGCGCCTACGTTTTAAAGCTGTCAGGACTTGTTAGCAACATTAGCACCCCAGGTCCTGAGGGCTGAAGAACCTTCCTCAGAGCTGACAGAGATACCACTGTGTGGGGATGCAGCTCTTACAATTGTATCGGTTATTCTTTATTAAAGCTATTCAGAATTTCAAAGGATTTCAACTTTCAGATGTGCAAAAGTTTACACATCCTTTCTTTCACACAGCATATGAATGAAAATGCAGGAATCCATATCCCTGGTTCTGGAGCACCAGAATATCACCATGCAATTTTTTTCCCCCCTCAAGATGATATAAATCCTGACCCAAAAGTCTTCCTGACACCACTGTGTATCCCTGTCAGATGTATGACAGCTTTATTTGAATAAGAGGGTGTGAATTTTTGCACATTGTTGTACGAGGGTGAGTCAAAAATGATCTGCACGCTGCCTGCAGAGTTTTATTTAATTAACTTTGTTTTTTTGAAAATTCAAATACATAATTTTTTGACATGGTCTCCTTTCTCTTTTCATTACACTTTGTCTGTCTGTTAATGAGCTTTCGTATTCCCTCATTAAATTTTTTTTTTATTCTGAGCTGTGAGCCACGAATGCACCGCTGTCTTCACTTGTTTATCAGAAGTGAATTTTCGTCCTCGTAGGGCTGTTTTCAGACGCCCGAACAGGTGAAAGTCTGATGGAATGAGATCAGGACTATAGTGAGGACGCTTTAACACCTCAGAGTGTCGACAGTGTGGACAGAAGTGTGTGGACGTGCATTGTCACGCGAGATATCGACGCCCTCGGATATCGGTCCTCTGTGTTTAATCCAAGGTTTACTTTAGGCTCTTAAATAAGCGTCTCACTGTAGCGGGCACTGTTGATTGTTGACCCTTTTTCCTGATAATGTTCCAATACTTCTGGCCCTTGAGAATCCCAGAAAACTGTAAGCGTCAATGAATTTTCCACTTTTGAACTTTTTCTCGGTCGGTGATTGAGTATGTTTCTGTTCCATACTCTGCTGTTTACTCTCAGACTTGTAGTGATGAATTCGTGTCTCATCACCAGTAATGATTCTCTTTAAGTAACTTTCACCTTCCTTAGAGTATCGCTCCACATTTAATTTGCAGATATACAAACACTCCTATTTATGCTCTTTGGCACCAGATACACCCTCAGACCACAAAAATAAAAACTAATTGCTGTACGCTGCTCTTCTTGTCGTCCAAATTATAAGTGGGGCGTCCATTTTTGCTCGCACTATTGTTACAAATGAACTGATGTAACGCGTTCACACACACACCTGCACAGCAGTGACTGGGAAGCCGGGAGTCTTGAACGGAAAGCACTGATAAGACCAAAAGTGCGGCCAACAATAGTTTTAATATAATCGGAGTGCGGATCATTTTTGACTCCTCTGTAAATATTGAGGATCAGGAATGTTAAAGAAGACTGATCAAGAATTATTTATTCCTTCCACAGCTAAAGTCGGGAAGACGTCACTGATCATGTCGCTGGTCAGTGAAGAGTTTCCTGACGAGGTACGCCAGTCTGCGTTTCCTTGAATTCTTTTTACATAATACTTCATATAAAAACGTTAACCCGCACTTAAACATGTCTTGTCTGGCTCGGCCTAAGGTCCCGCTGCGTGCTGAGGAGATCACCATTCCTGCCGACGTCACCCCTGAGCGAGTACCGACACACATAGTGGATTACTCGGGTAAAATCATACATCAAGCATGCAATCTCTGTGTATCACAGAGCGATTATTATTTTATACACACTCTGCTGTGATTATTGTTCATATGAAAACTTTGCTTTTCCATTTTTCTAGAGCTAATC
The DNA here is from genome assembly GCA_030014305.1 of Clarias laeviceps. Lineage (NCBI taxonomy): Eukaryota > Metazoa > Chordata > Actinopteri > Siluriformes > Clariidae > Clarias > Clarias laeviceps. The sequence goes on from JAQMYJ010000023.1 coordinate 19,475,418, forward strand.
TTGTTCTCTTAATCTATAGAAGCAGAGCAGTCGGATGAGCAGCTCTACCAGGAAATCTCTAAAGTGAGCCTAATTTCACTCACATGCTTAAACCTCAGATAAATCCTTGATTTAAAGTCTAGTGAGTGATGCAGCTATGTAATGTCAAATGATGTCATGATGCACTTTTCTAAGATATGATTGCTATCTTTTAAAACTATTTAATGTGAAATAGAAGGAGCTGATTTGATGTAAAGATTTACGAAAAGATGTATTCAGATTATCAAATATTTTGACCCTGTACAAGATTCACGTGTTCCTGTAAAAGTCAGTCCTCCTGCTTTTGATAATGTACGAGCTGTAACGTTTGTCTTATTTACCTTAAGAGAGGGAGAAGAGAAACTGAGGCTGGTCAGGGGACCAATATTTATCGCTGTTCTAATGTAAGGGATACTAGAAGCAAAATATTTTTTTTCTAAGTCAGAACCTAAAACTTTTCCTTTTTCGAATTATTGTGAGAAATCAACCACTTAAAAGATGTTGCATGGAAAAAAAAAAAAAAACGGTTTAATTCAACATTGTAACACAGACTTTTTGTGTCTTGCTCATCGTACCACTCTGTTGTTGATTATTTCCCCACAGCAGTGTAACATCTTTTATTTTAAAAATTGCTCTTACTACGATGTATGTATTCTTTATTCTGCTAATAATGTGTGTGATCTTCTCTTTTTCCCTTCTTATTATTTGTTACAGGCAAATGTTATATGCATAGTGTATTCAGTAAACAACAAAAAGTCTATTGAGAAGGTTGGTGTGTGTCTTTTTAAAAACTATAACTATATATTATGTTATCTATGATATTTAAATATCTACTGGTGTCTCAAAGCATTTTGTGCTGTATTTAAGGTGACCAGTCACTGGATTCCCCTCATCAATGACCGAACAGACAAGGACAGCAGGTATGTATGTGTGTGTGTGTTTCATCTCCTCGTAATACAGTACTGTGAAATTCTTTAGCCGCCCAATATTTCTGTATAATAAACAGTGTGAAATAAATTAAAGAAATGGGAACGAATGTTGTACTGCGACAGGCTACAAAGTACGAAGTGCAAAACAAATTAACAAAACGCGAAAACAAAGTAACAAAATCAAAAACAAAACCTGTTGACCCCGGCTTAGTCGTTTTCTGCTGTGTCTCTCTTAAAAGCTCGGGATTTTTTCCACAAGAACTGCAGAAATTTGTTAGAACACTATATGTGGATATTTGAATCCACAATAAGGACAGTAATTGTTTGCACGTTCATACATACACAAATCTACCGCCGCAGGAAGCAGTACTTACTGTATATCTTGAGTGACAGATGTCTCCTCCAATCAGCGTTAAGAATTTCATACGCAACCTATACCTACGTTTTCTGGTTCGTCGTTTTATTTTTTTCTTTTCAGGTTTTGTCATTTTGTTTTGCACTTTTCGCCCACCGTAGCAAAGTGCCTTAAGACACAAATTTAATGCAAGAAACAAAAAAATGCAAGAAAATCTGTCTCATTAGCAGAAAAATATAAAGAATGACTTTTGCACAGTACTGTACACGTTCTAAGACTATGACAGTCAACGTTCTTTACAGTTAGATAAAACCAATATCTCACTAAGATCTACAGCTTGCACTTAAAGTTTTTAAATTGGCTATTGTGTGAATTTTTCAGCAGGATTTAAACTTAATACACATTATATTTAGTGAAAAAAGAGTTTATTAATATATGAGACATTATCATTTAGCTGAGGATAAAAACTATATTATTAGGTCTAGAATTAATAAATCAGGCCAGGGTGAGTCTATTCATTAATCAGGATGTACTATAGTGTCTAATTTAGTGTTTGTAGGCTTTATGGCATTTTTTTTTTTCACCACTGGAATGCGTGTCAAATTCATCATGATAAGAAAAGCAATAGGTTTCAGCGCATAGTGTTTGAACAGTGTTAAGCTTTGAGGAAAGGGAAATAATACCTTTTTCAGCAGGTTGGAGAAGAAAGTAAATAGAGAAAGTGATAAGATTTAATGAAATATTTTTGCAGGTTCCTTCTGACAGTCAATCAGTAACACAGCTGTGACGTCACTTTTTTTTTTATTTTTTATTTTTTTTTTTGCAGAGTGCCCCTGATTCTTGTTGGGAATAAGTCAGACCTGGTGGACCACAGCAGCATGGAGACCATTCTTCCCATCATGAACCAGTACTCAGAAATCGAGACCTGTGTCGAGGTATGTAGAGCTCACCAGAGTACTCGACAAGCATGGAAACTGAATAGTTTTGAACCTGGATTAGTCTTTAGTGGTTGGAAACTCTTTCTGGAGTAAGTACGCCTGAGTAAATTAAGAAAATGTTTTGGTTCAGAGACGTTAAACACGTGCAGGCATGCGGTAGTATTATGGAAGAAACGGCTAAACACCAGGTGGCTCATGTGGCAGCCGGCCGTGTTCTGGTGGTTTGGGTTTCAGGTTAAATTAAGCGACAGGTTTTACAAGACTGCAAGCACGTACTGTAGAGCTCGACATAGTTGTAGAGTAAATCAGACCTGTCAGTCCTGTTAGGATGGCGCTTTGATCTCTGACTGTTTTATTATTAAAAATCTGAATTTGAAAAAACTAAATGTTTTGCCCTCACACTACCAAAGATTGATCCCTCTACTGATCTACATCAGGTTAAAATGTCTGTAAACGATGGTAATATGATAATGCTATTAATAGTATTATCATTATCATAATAAACATTATTATTATTATTATTATTGCTGTTAAGCTGGATTAACTGTTTATCATTATATATCATACCACAGATGATATATGGTTGAAACCAAATGGTTGAGAATTTTATACAAGTCATTTTATACAACCTCACAGCTCTCACAGTAACTTAAAGGGTGTGTTCATATTAATTCACTTACTTATTACAATACACTCTGGCTCTAACTTTAAGGAAAGACAAATACACCATTTTTCGACATCATCTCCTTGCTTGTCAACACACTTTCCTGAGAGTATTGAATCCAAATTTGGTTTGCAAGTATCCAAACACTTCTGTTTATGCTCTGTGGCACCAGGTACACCCTCAGACCACCAAAAAACAAATCGCTGCATGTTGCTCTTTTATGTGTCTCCACATAATCTAAGACTAAAACGTACTTTAAAAAAAAAGTGTGATGAGGCTTTCGCGGTGCGAGAGGAGTTGTGCTGTCTGGTTTCTCGGTGACGACGGATGGCAGTTTAATTAGGATAGACAAAAAAAAAAAAAAGAAAGAAAGTTGGGCAAGAACAAGGCCAATAGACTAAATTAGCTGAGCTAACCCTTTAGCTATCATTCAAATAATTTGTACCTACTGATGTATAACAGCATGTAATTTAATAAATCAATTTTACCTAGCCTTCCAGAGTTCAGAAATCAATTTTATTTTTTTTATTTAAGTGTTCTGCAAAAAACCTGAAGAACATCTCCGAACTGTTCTACTACGCCCAGAAGGCCGTTTTGCACCCTACAGGCCCCCTGTACTGCCCAGAGGAAAAAGAGGTGAGAGATGATGGATGTTAAGGGCCAGAAAAACTCATTTTATTCTTGCATTTTCCCAAACTTGGGAATCCTTAGTGAGGCTTGTTGTTTACTATTATACAAGATAAATAATTAAAGCTGTAATGATGATGATGATGATGATGATATCTGTGGTCCGGTTTCAGATGAAGCCTTCTTGCATCAAAGCACTTACTCGCATCTTTAAGATCTCCGACTTGGACAACGATGGCGTTCTCAATGACCACGAGCTCAATTTCTTCCAAGTATGAACCTTGTTCTTGATTTTTATGTTTTATGCAGAAGATATTTATCCTACTTGATTTTCTTTTATTAATATTACTCATTCAGATTTACAGAATGTAATAGCATAATGTCTCCCCCTTTTTTTTTTTTTAATGATCTACAGAGAACCTGTTTCAACATGCCACTTGCTCCTCAAGCGTTGGAAGACGTGAAAAATGTTGTGCGGCGAAACATGGCGGATGGTGTGAGGGACAACGGTCTCACCCTTAAAGGTCAGCTCACGTTTTTTTAGCTTGACCTCATCACCTAGATTTCCTGTGGAACACTTCTTAGACGATGCTGTGTGTGTGTGTGAGTGAGAGTGTGTATGTTCCGTCTACGTATCTGACTCGGTCGTGTGTTCTCGTCCTGCCAGGGTTCTTGTTCCTACACACACTGTTCATCCAGAGAGGGCGGCACGAGACCACGTGGACTGTGCTCCGAAGGTTTGGCTACGATGACGACCTGGAACTCACCCAGGAATATCTGTTTCCACTGTGAGTACCACTTACAGTTATGAGCGTGTTCACAAGTAAAAGCACGTCCTGAGTCCTGCAGAATCAATAATGCAGTTCAACAAACGCTTCATTACACAGAGCTGTTATATAACTTTCGTACCTCGTGTACACACACACTACTCTACCGATCCTTGACTAACCAGTCTCTGTCCTTTTTCCTGTTCCGATCAGATCAAGTGTTTACATGGCAAATATTTATCTATGGAGCAGATTATCACAGGTTTACGTCGCCCCTCTCTTTACAAGTGTGATCATTCATTCTAATCTGGTTGGATTGGGCCAGACGGTTTCGACAGAGGTCGCAACATGATTTGTTTTTATTCTGATTGGGCTGTTATTTACAGTGACTGAGGAGTGCAAAACAAAATAACAAAACCAAAAACAAGATTAACAAAATTAAAAACTAAATGAAAAATCTGAAGAAAAAAAAATTATGAAAAAAACTGAAAACAAAATAAATTTAAAAACAAAATGAAAAATTAGAAAACAAAAATGTCAAAAAAAATAAAAAAAATTATGAAAAAAAAACCTGAAAACAAAATTAATTTAAAAACAAAATGGAAATTTCTGAAAACAAAATGAAAATTTCCTTGAAAAAAAACATTACAAAATCCGAAAAACAACCCGGAAACCAAATGAAAAATCCGGAAACAACATAACAAAACCAGAAACCAAATTAAAAATTAAAAATCAAAAAACATCATAACAGAATTTGAAAACAAAACCGGAAACTTTCAAGTTTTGATATTTTGCTTTTGAATTTTTGTTTTTTGTTTTTATTTTGTTTTGCACTTCTTAGCCACCGCAATTATTCCCATGATTAGTGAAATATTAGAATCTATTTTTTCATTTTTCATTTAGTGTTTAGCACTGTGGCCTCCAGGCTCGGGGTTTGACTCCCACTGTGTGTGTGTGTGTGTGTGTGTGTGTGTGTGTGTGTGTGTGTGTGTTCTCTCCCTGTACTTGGTGGGTTTCGTCCAGTTTTATACAGGCTAGGCAGGGTTTCCAAAATCTCTGTAGTGTGTGCAAGTATGCGATGGATTGACACCCTGTCCAGATTGTACACTTGTCTTGTGCCCCGAATCCCCTGGGGTGGGTTCCAGACTCCTGGCGATTCTGAAAAGGATAATGGTTTAGGGAGTGAGTGAGAAAACACACCTAGTGATGGGTGTAGATCCTGAATCTAGCAACACTTGAAAGTTATTTTTTTGGTTGAATGAAAGAGTTGAAAACTTAAAATGAGCTGAGTAAGAAGCAACCCTCGCCTGGAATCCTGTCTTCAGTTTTTTTTTCTTTTTAAATCCTGACCGATTAATATAAAAGAAACATTTACTGTCGTCAAAATTCTTTCATTAGACCTGTTGATACGATTTTAGTTAATATGTTTTTACACCCTGTAAAGCACCTTATTACAGATCTCTTTCTGTTTAGTGCCAGGAATTTAATTAAATCTTCCTCTAAGCCATTCTTGTTTGTGCAGGTTAAAAATACCTCCGAATTGCACCACAGAGCTGAACCACAACGCGTACCTCTTCCTGCAGAGCGTCTTTGACAAGCACGACAAGGTAAGTCCATCAATTCCAGACACGCTCAGGCAGGGATCTGTGAGATGTAAATTAGAGAAGATCAGTGAGGGCAACAGAATGTCACATGGTGCTGTTTAAGACTTGATGTGTTGTGTGGAATTAAGTCCAGCATTTTAATAAAAAAATGAATCCCAGAATTAAACGTGAGTTTGGTTTCAGGATCGAGACTGTGCGTTGTCACCCGACGAGCTGAGAGATCTGTTTAAAGTCTTCCCCTACATGCCCTGGGGTCCTGACGTCAACAACACAGTGTGCACCAGCGACCAGGGCTGGATCACCTACCAGGGATACCTGTCTCAGTGGACGTAAGTAATGGCACCCCTACTTGTTTGAGACTCGTTTCTACCCCAGGTTACGTCTTTTTTGTTACATTTTGTCTGATCTGCTGTTCAGACTGACGACGTACATGGATGTGCAGCGCTGCTTGGAGTATCTGGGTTACCTGGGTTACTCTATTATTCACGAACAGGAGTCGCAGGCCGCCGCAATCACGAGTAAGAGAACTTGTGTGTATTAGACAGAGAGACTAGATGGCTAGAGGCTTGCTTATGTATTTACCTTCCCCGGTTTCTGTGTGGTTTAGTCACCAGGAACAAACACATCGACCTGCAGAAGAAACAGACCCAGCGCAGTGTGTTCCGGTGTAACGTCCTGGGAGCACGCGGCAGTGGCAAGAGCGGCTTCCTGCAGGCGTTCCTGGGCAGGAACTTGGCTGTGAGTTACACCGCGCATGATGTTTTCTAGATGATGGGAGTTAATGAAGTGTGTTGCTGATCACAGGGTGTTTAATTAGCTTTTAGAGTTAATGTTGTCGACACCATACAACAACTGTATATAAATAATACAGTGGAACCTTGGATTGCGAGTGACCCTGTTTCCGCAAGACGAGCAAAATGTTTTTATTAATTATTCCTTAAAAAACGAACGAGTTTGAATATACAAGTACCGAGTATCCTGTGGCAAGCATGCGCTTCTTGTTTTGATGCAGGGTGTCACATGATCACAATTGAGCCAATGGTTATTCTCTCTCGCGCGCTGCGGACTTGTGGGTAATCGTCTCCCATGCTCGGTCCCATGCTGACGCGTGTGCGTCACTCTCATAGTCAACATCCATGCTGCGTGTACTGGTTCTATAACACTGTGACCACGTGTGTGTGTGTGTGGTTGTGTATGTGTGAAAGTCGTTCTACACAGCAGCCTCTTTTCCCCACCACCTTGTGTGCGGCTTTCACTCATACACACACACACCAGTTTATAAACTGGTGTGTGTGCATATTATTATAGTATTTAGTAAAAGTATTTAGTCAGCCACCAATTGTGCAAGTTCTCCCACTTAAAAAGATGAGAGAGGGCTGTAATTTTCATCATAGGTTTACAGGTTGGCTGTTTTGTTGAGCTTCTTCCTGTCTCTCTCCGATGCAGTGATTATGACCGAGTTGCTCATACATGCTAGAGAGGTTGATGCAAATTCCATGTTGTAAACACGCAACAGCAATTTGAGCGCACGATTAATTAAAATGTGACGTAGATGTGTTTGTGCTTTTCCTCTCTATGGCCTTTTCAAGGCCCTGTAGTTTACTTGGCCAGGGAAAATCACAAAGCTTATACACCCGTATCTTGTTGGAACGAAATCTTGACTATTTTTATTTTGTGTATTTGTGTGCGTGTTGTCCTGTAGAGGCTAAAGATGATTAGAGAAGATCATAAATCGTACTATGCCATCAGCACCACGTACGTCTATGGACAGGAGAAGTACTTGCTTGTAAGTTGTGTAAATATTTTTGCAATTTTATCAGATTTCAAATATATCTCCAGATCTAATGATGGACAAAGAACTAACTTTTTTTTTTTTGTTTGTTTGTTTTTTTTTGCACCTTCCTCAGCTGCATGAGGTTCTCCCAGACTTTGAATTCCTCTCAGAAGCAGATGTGGCCTGTGACGTCGTCTGTCTCGTGTATGACGTCAGTAACGCGCGGTCGTTTGAGTACTGTGCCAAGGCGTATAAGGTTTGTCGCACACGTTCTCAGCGATGAGACGACACATACGGATTCTGAATAGATTTCTGTCTATAGTGTTAACGCTGTAGATGGTACAATTATAGGGTTAATTTAATTAATTAAAACAAATTTTCGCTTTCACAGAAATACTTCATGGACAGCAAGACTCCGTGTATGATGATCGCCGCCAAGTCCGACCTGCATGAGGTTCGCCAACACTACAGCATGTCTCCTCTGGACTTCTGCAGGAGGCACAAGCTGCACCCGCCGCAGCAGTTCACCTGTAACACGGCCGAAGCGCCCAGCCGAGAAATCTACACCAAACTCACCACCATGGCCATGTATCCGTGAGTAAAGCTTCCTCAGCCTCCCCCTTCGCCACCTTTCCTCCGTCCTGCACGGCTCTAACGGCTGCCTGTCATTCCTCCCTGTGTACCTTTCTCTCCTTCGCTTTATCCTTTTAGAAAACATTTTCACTTTGGCAAGCAAATAAGATAATAAATGTTAATAAATATACAATGCAACGTATCTCCTGTTGAGTCCATTCAGCGTTACATTGCACAATGTTTATGATGATTATGTTAAATGTAATGAGTTTTGTATGTGAGAAGCTGTTCATCCTTTTCAGTTTTTTGGAAATTAATATAGTTTTTTTTATTTTTTATTATGATTTGGAGCAAGCAACATTGATTTGTATTAGAGAGGGCGCAATACCATTCCAGTGTTTTTGTTTTTTTGCTTTACTGAACACCTCAAATATTCTCTACAGCGCCACTACAGGAATAAATACATAATTTTTTTGATTCAGATTGTATTTTTATTTTTTTTTCTTCTGTTGCACAGTCCAGGATTTTCTGCTGATTTTGGCCCAGTGTGTATGTCGGAGACCTGCTGTCTCTAATTTATATTCACTTTAAAAGATTAAGCTGATCATAAACTTAAGTCGATTTAATCACTCTACTGAGCTGAGCAAAGAGACTCCCACTACTGCAGTTAATAATAATAATAATAGGAAATATTGATTGTAGATGAACATCAGGGATGCTTTTTAACTCCGTTGCAATGAAGCTTATTTCAAAATAAATAAAAGAGGCCAGTGCATAGTTCAGTGGTTAAGAAGTGGACCGGAATCAGTCAGCACTATTATCATACCTCGGTGCTGATTTGATTAAACTTGTGATTTCTACAAGTACCATGATTTTATAAATATCCTGATTCGATATTCTATTTTCACCACTGATTTTTGATCAATTAAACACAAAGCTAAATTGTTACTGAGCAGCGCGTATCTGTCAATTGCTATAATTATTATATCTAAACAAACTTAGTAAATAATTCACTCCTACGTAACTTCACACGGGTTGCGGGTTGAGTGACTGTCTAACGCATGCGATTTATGACTAATTAGCACTCGCTGTGTTTTGAGACTGGTGTAAATGTGTGTAATGAGTGGGTGTGGGACTAATTCTCAGAGTTTGGAGGAAAAAGCAGATCAGAGATCGTTTCTGTTGCGCCACTCTGAAGCATCTGCGCTCGGTACAGAATCGTTTATATCTGAGGCTGATCAGTCAATAACTGGTCATGACCAATCACACTGAAAACCAGACAATTCTGGTCACTTGTCGATCGACCAGTTCATCTCTATTATAAATATAAAAATAGTTTTTTGTTTTAAAAATTGATTTTGGAGTTAGTGTGAATACAATCGCCATACAAATCGATTCTAGTGGTTAAGGCGTTGGATTACTGATTAGACGATCCCAGTTCAAACCTCAGCACCACCAAATTGCTGCTTGAGCATCAACTACTCATGTGTGTCATGAGATAAAAATGTAAGTCGCTCTGCATGAAGAGCGTCTGCCAAGTGCCAGAAATGACGTAAAATAACTTTGACAAAGAAGCACAAAGTTGTGCTAATAAAATTTTAATTGAATCTTGGTAATTATGAGATACTTTAACCAGACTAGTATCACACAAAAATCCAATCTGTAAAAAAAAACATAATATAGGCAAATAGTCTTGGACAATGTGTGAGATGTCCCAGACGTGCTGCTTCTGAAATTATTATTATTATTTAAATGCATTCTGTATAAAGGCTAGATGTTAAGTTTCAAATGAAAAATGTATTTTCTTTCCCCACATAAAACATCTTTCTTTAACCTCATGCTTGGGAACAAAGGTGTGTATTTTAGAGCTGTTTTCATGAGGCTTGTTGAATAGTGTATGTGAGTCACAGTGAAGAACAGGCTAAGCCAGTGTAGGTCATCACACTCACTCAGAAGAGACGTGTGGAGAAGACGGGTCCGGCCCAAGACGAGTCTCTGGCACTGGTAAATGGGAACAGGAATTTTCGTAGGCTGCTTTTGATTTGTTACATCTACATTTGGATACACACCAGAATATCTTTACTGTTTTAATACAAATAAGTAGTTATCTTAAAATAAAACATAATAAATAGAATTGCAGACTACGAAAGCTTATCAGTTAAACGCGAAAGTTGGTCTTGGATAAGGATGCGCTTATGCATGCTGGAGATCTCTTAAACAGACCACTGATGAGGCAGAACGTGGCTTCCCAATTAAGAGCGTACTGCTGCTTTTAAACTATATACAAGCTGCTGATTTAATAACTGTTTCACACTCCTGGTTTTGCCACCTTGATCTCCTTCCATTTCCCTTTTATTGATCCATGTTTTTTTTTTGTGTGTGTGTTATAAGTGCTTATTGTAGGAGGGCAGGTGCTCCGGTCTTTAAAGAGGAAGAGGAACTTTTTGGGTATCGGGTCTCATGATCGTGCATCATACATGACTCTGATCTCCTCTTCCTGTTTGTGTGTGTGTCTCTCCGCAGCCATGCCAAGCTCCGCTGCATGTGTGCCTGCAACAGGTGCACTTTTTGCATCAGTCAGAACCTGCTGAACAGTGAGCTCCTGCGTTCGGTCAGGGCCAAACTCTACAGTGTCATTGTGAACAGGTCTCTAAGCCCAGCCCCGCCCCGTCCTGTCCTGTCCTGCCCGTCCCTCTCTCTTCCTGCTTTTTATGGCCACTTTGAACTAACATGCCTACACTTTTGTTTTGCATTGCATATCCACCGCGCATGGGTTGGGTTATTTTGTATGGGTTATCTAGCTCTGTCCATCCCTTATTCTGTATTTCAAAGATTCCTGTTTGAGGTGTGTGTTCACTAGGTCTGTATTTGGGTGTCTTTCACATGAATCACTAAACAGTATATGGTTGTATGTAATTGTGTCTTTTTAGTCTTTGCTATAAGCCTTGTGTTATTCGCCAGACCAGGACTGGCATTGCCAGCCAAGTGAGATTTCTTCCTTTTTGTTTTTGCTCACTGTTCAGCTGATGGCTAATGCTCTAATCTAATATCGCTTTTCCAGTGGACGGGAATGGATCCGTAACTAATCTAAGTCCAGAACTATGTTAATTTCCCGTCCCATCAGTTCTCAGGAGGTTCGGGTGGTGACTTTTAGTATTACCATGAACACCAACCAAACGCAAAGATAAAACCTTAGCAGACTTTTGAAGCTCCTCCACCTCTCTTATTTTTTTTTTAGAGTGGAAATGTTTCAAGAGTAGAGGTCAAGAGGAAGCTGAACTCTAATACAAGGGGAGTCCCCGACTTACGAACATTCGAGTTAGGAATTTCCGCAAATACGAACCAATATCACGAAAGTAGTATCATACAAAAAATCGAGACTACAGGGCACCAGATATCAATATTTTTCTAATTATATGCAATATTTTCAGTGTGTAAGTGAATAAATGAATAAAATGTCTTGTGTGTTGGGTAGGAGGCATGAGTCGCCTCACAAGTTTCAATGAATCAATCCGGGAGCATGATGGTAAAGCTGTCCTGATGGTGAAAAATCCTTATTTTCCCCAAATCATTGACAAAACAGAGTTCACAATCCAATGCAGTGGAAAACAGCTGACAAAATGGCATCCGGGATTCCCCTCACGATTTAAAGGCGCATAGACAACATTTAGATTTTACGAGTCAGATTACTTTCTTTAGACACAGTTATGGATTTTGGCCACTTGATAGCAGTGTGGGAAAAGGGGACAGAGATTTAGTCAAGTGGATCGGTATGCTTTACATTGTATATTTGTGTCAAAGGCGTATAAGACTCACTTTGTGCAACTTAAGAACAAATCCGACTTACGAACGTGCTCCTGATTGATGAAACAAACGTTTTTCCGTATTTCAAATAAAACTATAGTTCTTTGCTGAGACTCAAAGTAGCAACAGACCAGGCTTGGATGGTGTTACTACTCAGTCTTGAGTGTCTCTATAGTTGGGTAGGCGAGAGCTTGAGTATTGAGTATAAATTCACAGGTGTCCAAACTGGAGAGAACAAAATAAAATAAATTTATCATGATGAAATTCTGTTTAGTTACATGTTTGTGCTGAAGGCTGATAACCAACTTGACTAACTGGCGCACATGAATGCATGGGGGTTTACTGAACGCTCTCGACGTTTTGTTCTAATAAAATATTAGGTCTTGTCTAAAAAGGCATGACTAACAAGGTTCATGAAGGTGTTTTTTTTTTTTTTTTTTTTTTTTTTTCCTTCCTTCCATCTCTTAAAATATAACTTAAGTTGCTGTAAATTCAGGGTGTTGGCCGACAACATTAGATGGTTTTATTTATTTGCTTTATTAATAAAGGTTTAATTAAGTTAAGACATATTGAGGTGGATATGCAAACAGTAGCTGCACTAATTCACTTTTTATTTATCATTCTTGCATCAGTGCTGTAGCTGCTGAGTATTTTATTTTTTTCAGCTGCAGTTCTCTCTGAATCTGAGTCATTTTATTTTTTTTGTAATACTTGAACCTTAATACAGCATTCTAATAGATAATCATATAATCTAGTGTATTTTAAATTATTACACATTAAGTTATATAATAAATTATAAAATTTCTTTGCTGTTTAATTTTAGATCTACAAGAGACCTTTTGGTTATTTTCGTAACTGGTATGTGTAATGTGGGTCAATTGGGGGTGTGTAATCTTTAATTAATTTAGTTAACAATTGAATGTATGCTTTGAGTCGTCTCTTGTTGGTCCTTGCAACCACAAAACTGAAACTATAAGATCTGTTTGGTCACCTTCTCAATTCTTTATTTTGACGTGTTCTTGTTTCCTTTTTTTTTTTTTTTGTCATTTTTTTTGTTTCTTTCCATCCGTAGGTGTTCGTCTTCCAGTGTTTGCCTGGGCCTGTTCCTTCTCGTATTGCATCTCGTCACCTCGTGCTAACCCTGTCATCATGCCTGCGTTTATCTCTTTCAGCACCAGGACTGTAATATTATTGATTTAGATCAGGGGGTTTGGTCTTAACTCGTTACAGGCAGGAAGTTTGTTTCACTCTGTGAAGAGTTACTTGGTGTGATTTGGCATGTGTGCAGTGAATTGGTAGTTTATTCCAACTCCTAAAACTTGGTACTTTTTAATTTAACTCTACAGGTAGTCCCCGACTTATGAACATTCAAATTACGAATTTCCGCAGATACGAACGGACTACTTCCGGTTCAATCACAAAAAGAAAATGAGTCGACCTCATCGATTTCAATGAATTAGTCCGGGAGCACGATGATAAAAAATGTCTGTTCAGTAAAGCTGTCCTGATGGTGAATAATCCTAATTTTGGGAAATCCTCAACAAAAAAAGTTCACAGTCCAATACAGTGGAAAACAGCTCTGAGACAAAATGGCGTCCGGGATTCCCCTCGTGATTTAAAGGCGCAGAGACAACCCTGTTACATTTCATGTGTGAGATTCATTTCTTTAGGCGTGGTTACAGTTTTTTGCCACATGAAGGCAGTGTGGGGGAAGAGGGACAGAGATTTAGTCATGTGGATTGGTCCGCTTTACATTTGTATATTCGTGTCAAAGGCGTACAAGACTCACTTTGTCGGACTTGAGAACAAATCCGACTTACGAACGTGCTCCTGGAACGGAGCTTGTTCGTAAATCGGGGACTACCTATACTACTACTACTTGTAATGGTAATTTCTTCATGGTGGTTGATGATGATATAAAACCCAACTGTTGATGGCAGCATTTTTTTGGGGGGTGGTGGGTGAGGTAAATTTTTAACCAGCTTCATGTTAAAGAACATTCATTGGCATTTGGGCCTTTCTTAAGGTGTGGTGTACTCCGTTATCTATTTATCTCTGTGCAGTGCTTGGATAAAGGAATATGCATTTCACTGAGAATGCTTAGACGATGTACACACCACTCTGACTAGACATCTGACACCCAGGGTCAGTCAGAGGTTCCCACTGCACTGTGGAATTTGTCCTTTTGATTGATCCTGTCCATTAACGCCGCTGGTTTTTCTCTGCTGCATTTCTGGGTGGTTGTGTGGAGCATGTGTAGAGGTGACCATGTTGTGACTGGTAGTATGTATGCATGCACACACCAGTGTGTTTTTTTTTTTTTTTTTTTAAATGACGCACCTGTCGTTTGGCTGATGAGGAGATCAGACTCATCCATCAGATGCAGCTTTGTAAAGGACTCGATCTACATGGAGGCATCCGACAACCCGTTAGTGTCCAGGTAAACACCGTCCTCACCTGGATCGTCTGTTGATAGTGTGTTCCACAGTGCATCGGTGTGCTCGAGTTGGTTCTGGCTGTAGGATTTTATTATTATGGTGCTTCTCGGTCTGGTGATTGAGCTTGATTTGATTTTTATGGGGTTTTTATCTGAAATTGAGTGTCTGAGGGAGCAGACTTGGAGAGAAAATCATAAACCGAGCTTTGCTTTTTTTCGCTTGGGTGCGAGAGCGTCTATTTAAAAAGAAATGTTTGACACCTACGATGTGATTTGTTGACTCTCGGGAGATCGTTTGCTTCGTTTCATCCTCTACAGCTTCCTTTTCGTCCTGAGTATCTGCGCAGGGTGTTCATTTTTATTATTTTTTAAATATATAAATTCCCAGTGCTTTTCTTTTTCTTTTTTTTCTCTCTCTCCCTCTGTGCTTCTGTTAGTTCTGCTTCACTTTCCTGCCCAGCAGCTCCTCCCGATCACAGTTCACTTCCACGCCTCTGCACCTAGCACTCGAGTATGACGTGGGGAATGACAAATGACAAAAAAGAAGAACTTCTATTGAGGGGAATTTCATTTGTGTTTATTAGAAACACCTTCACATATTTAAAATAATTTTTTTTTTTTTTTTAGCCAAGAGGAAAGAACTACATATTGATTTGGATTTTGTCATTTACCCACAAAGTGACTGAATTGAGAATTTATAAAAATAAAAAAATTTAATGCTCTTGTTTATTTTCTTTTTCTCTTTCTCTCTTACAGACACATGACCCAGGCTGACCTGAAGAACTCGACGTTCTGGTTACGAGCTAGCGTCGGAGCCACAGTATTCGCAGTGCTTGGCTTCGCCATGTATAAAGCTCTTCTCAAGCAGCGGTGATCAGTTCTAGGCAGCATGTGACTGCGCTCCTCCATCCATTCTTCTTCTTCTTCCCCCTCACCCAGTCATTATACCTTATGATAAAACTAGTAGTATGATGATGATGGATAGCTATATTTTATATATTTGGACCTACATTCATCCATGCACCCATTCTCCTCCTCTTGGTTTAAACCTGTGCTTAAATGTAGATCAAATGTCTTGTGTATCAGCCATGATGGAATGACTTTTGCTATCGATGGATTGGACTTTTTTTTTTTTTTTTTTTTTTTTTTTAATGAAATAATTTTCCTCAGATCAGTATTAGCACGTGTGACTCCAGTCGGAGGCGCGAGAGGACGGAACACTTCGTTTGTTTATAAATGTAAATATTGCACAGGAATACCTACAGCTTCAGAGAATTAAAGGCAGTACAGGACACTCATGCACGCACAGAAACAAAGCCATTTCTCACTGTATAGGTCATTATGCTTCGAGCACCTTCCAGAAGTAATAATTTATTAATGCCATGTTTGTCTGTCAGTCAAAACATTTTTCTTTGGCCTTGCATGCAGTAGACGGCACTATACAGGAGATTTCTTTTCTTTTTTTTAATGATATGGTTTGCTTTTATATTTATGATTGTTAGTTTTTGCTCTCTGCCCCAAAAACTGGCTTATAAGCTTCACCGCGATGTTGACAAGATCACAAGTAAGAGCCTAAGTATAGATCCTGTGGTCAGGTGAGCGAGAGACGGTCTCTATGAGAACTCTGTCGAAAGGCTCCACATTAAATATTTACTACTTTTCTGTATTAATACACACCACAGCCACCAGTGCACCTGTTCTGTTCTGATTAATGCCGCAGTGTTTTATTCAGTGCAAACTCCCAGTTCAAACCCATGATGTTGTACTCATTTCTGACCTTTCAAACATTTACAATAAACTCTCTGATTATAGAGGTGTCTACCGTCTAGTGTTTGTTCAGCTTCGCTTTTCGACCTTTCAGGAAGAAAACTAAAGGTGCGGTCGTGAGAATCGAATCCAGTTTAACGCATTTTACTGAATTCAAATTCAGATTTTCTGTCACATACATAATATGATATGAAGTGAGATCCTTTATATGAACGCCGATGACTTACTGTAAAAAATAGGATTAGGAAAGAGTTTTCAGTAAGAATCTAAAATATGAAAAGAATAAAATATAATAATTTCTTTTTACAAATTAGAAATATAGAAAACTATAATATAAAATATAAAAAAAAAAAATTTGTGTACATTATGTGCAAATAAAAAAAGAATTTAAGTGTTATATAGAAACTGTGTCCAGTCATGGGCAAGACTTTAACTATCATTAATAATGAGGAAGGTAATAGTTATGTACATAATTATAAGGAGTTTGTAAAGTTACCACTCTGTGTTATTTCTTACTAGCATAAGTACACATTGACAGTTTTTGAGTTTGTAGAAATAGTTAAAAGGTTTAAGATGAAAATAATCTGCTGATCTTTAATGTAATCAGTGATATTATTATTATTTGAGGTTGAAGTCCACGTACATGTCTGTCTGT
>JAQMYJ010000023.1:19517792-19530535 GCA_030014305.1 Clarias laeviceps
TAAAGTGCAGGTTAATTTGTTTTATTTTTACTTTATATTTTGTGTTAATTATTTTTATGTATTTATTTTTTTGGGGTGTGGAATGAATAATTTAAGTTTATATTTCTTATGGGGAAATTCACTTTGGTTTACAAGTGTTTTGAAATACAAGCCACATATGCTCGTAATCCAAGGTTCCACTGTATTCCCATTCAGTTATGGCTAACTGTTGTTATTGTCACATATTGTTCATTAATTATATAAAAATTGATCCGATTCATTCATTATTCCTGAATGTAATGAATGCAGACTAATGTTCCTATTGTTGTCAGAGGTTTGATGAACACCAAGGCCTTGGCTTTTTTTATTGCAGGTGATAATGAGGTGATGGCTAGAACTGGCTGATAAAGTTGCCAGTTTTTTTTTTTTTTTTTATGAAATCAGGGATTAGGGTGTTTGTTATAGAAAGTGAAGAACAAAACTATATCAGTCAAATTAATTTTCTGTTAGGAAAAGTGCAGTTAGTAGGGTTTAGAAAGTGACGGTCAAAAACATGTACTGCAGAGATACACTGTGGCCAAAAGTATGTGGACACAACCAAATACTCATTCGTCTACCAGATTTCGCTCCTTTTTTTTTTTCTGCTGTAACAGTAAGTAGCCGCCACAGGGAGGGTTTCGTACCATGTTTTGGAGCGTAGCTTTGGGGAGGAGTGTTCATTCAGCTACAAGAGCATTAATCAGGTCAAGCAATGATATTCAGATGTTGAGGCTCCTGAAGTTGTTGAGTGGGGTTGAGGTCAGGGTTCTATGCAGGACAGTCAGGATCTTATACAAGAGAAGTTTTACACCACTTCTTCATGGCGCTCACTTTGTGCACAGGGCACAGTGATGCTGGAACAGATTTGTGCCTCTTAGTACCAGTGAAGGAAAACTGCAACGCTGGAGCAACTGTGTGCCTCCAGCTTTGACACTTTTTTTTTTTTTTTTGGGGGGGGGGGGGGGGTCAGGAGTTCACAAACCTTAGACCATATATTGCATCTTTATTCTCAGAATATTTGATTTATTCAAGCTATTGAAACTATTACTGTATTTGTATTAGACTGCTTGCTAAGGCATCTGCCCAGCTTTTTTTAGACTAAAAAACAGACAAGCATTTAAAATCTAAATGGGTTGTAAGTTCATTGTTTCAAAACAGCAATAATAATGACAAAAGATGTGATATAGGCGTAAAATACCAATTTATTACTTTGCACAATAACACGAATACTCCCTGCAGGCTTAAAAAAAAAAAAAAAAAAGGGAAGAGGGGATTTTCTTTTTTTTTTTTATGTCAAATAGCAATACACCAAGTGATGCAGCATCCCAACAGGAGAGGCCAGAGGAAGCCCCAGTAGGTCAACAAGAGCGCCCTCTATTGCTACTAGACGGGTCACACAGTTTAAAACATTAAAATACAGCACAAAAGCTACACGCACAAAAAAAATTTTTTTAAAGAAATAAATTACAATACACTTTTGTCCAATAACAAATCTTTATATATCAAAGAGGAGGTTTTTTTAAAAAAATCATGCTCTCTTAAAATCAGGGAAGTAGTGAGAAACCGTGGGTTAAAAGGTTAAAAAGAGGTAATTCTTGTGTAATCCTGGAGCGTCTGGATGCTGCGAGTGCGAGTGACCTCAACAGTACCCCACAAAAAGGGCTGAGCGGCCGGGTGGCAAACTGTTGACTATTAGGGTGACATTGCCAGTCTTGGTACCCCCTGATTAAAGAGAAAAAAAAAAAAAGTAAAAAAACAAACAAACAAAAAAGTACCTCGTTTGAGTTGGAGTTTCTCTCAAGACTGGACTCGGCAATCTCCCCCCCGCAGCATCCATCCAGACAGACAGGACTTACTGACGTCTGTGACGGAATTTTCAAATCTTGTCAAAAAAAAGACTGGTCAATATTGCTACCCTAAAAACAAGCAGTTTCAATTAATTCATACACCATTACAGACGTTTTTTTTTTCTTTTCTTTTTCCTTTTTCTGAGACAATAAATATTCTGTAAGAGATTAAAGGACAATACTCTGGCATGCAAGCAAGCAAAGTCTAAAATGTATAGCTTTCCATAGAGCCTAAAGAGCTAGTCCACCAAATGCACATTCCCACTGATTGACACAAGCAAAAAAAAAAAAAAAAAAAAGCCCCGCAGAAAAACACATGCCCATGGCCAATCACAACAACAGCCATATTAATGAGAAGAATTATAGCTTTATCATCATTGTTCAGCATTCGACGTATATTGCTGTGCCATAATATGAAATTGGGATTATTGTCGTCATTTCACGATTAAAGACATCCTGCCTAACGAGGCATCACTGTTCTGCCAAATATAGTATGCTGTGGAATCGACATTAGAAAATCTGGTTAATAACATGAAATTGCTCAACACCTAAACCCAGCTTATTGCGAGTGATGCCGTTGCCCGATCCTTCTCGACAGGCCACGCGTCACGTCCTAAACAGGCGAGAGCTCAAACTCGTTCATAGCAAACCTGTGGCTTTATATAGATGGTTTATTACAAAAGGGTTTTTCCATGAGCTGCCCCCCCGACAAGACGCACGCAGACGCCCAACCTCGTCATAAACCCGGGACAAGGCGCGCCATCGTTCAAAAGCACTCAAAGTCAGGTATTGTCAAAATCATAGGCAGTGCTTATGCTTGTGTCTCTAAGCAAATAATACCTTGTTTGCATTTTTTCCATCTCAAAAAAAAAAAAAAACTATACCTTCAGACTTTATATATAGATATACATATTCAACTCACTCACAACAGCAATAAAAACATGTGTAAAATCCAAATAATGGCCAACTAT
The DNA here is from genome assembly GCA_030014305.1 of Clarias laeviceps. Taxonomy (NCBI): domain Eukaryota; kingdom Metazoa; phylum Chordata; class Actinopteri; order Siluriformes; family Clariidae; genus Clarias; species Clarias laeviceps. The sequence continues at coordinate 19,520,629 of JAQMYJ010000023.1, forward strand.
TTAAACAGCTCTTACTAACCCCCTGAGCCCTGATTGTCATTCGTTCTTCCTCGTCTCAACAGTTTCCCCAGCAAGCCACTCACTGTCTGACACACGGGGGTAGAAATGAGATCAAAGCAAAAAAAAAAAAAAGCAAAAAAAAAAAAAAAAAAAAAAAACTATAAATGAAATCACCTGAAACTGAGAAAACGAACACGAACTAAAGCACTTTGGGCCCCACAACCATGGACAGAATGCTACAACGTACATGTTCAGCTACGAATCCGGATTCACCCAAACACCATCGAAACGACTCCTGGATAAATTCTTTATGCAACTGAGACTCTGACGCTCTGATATACAATACGGCAACATTACAACAGTAACAAATGACATTGACTTTATACACGAAACAGTTAAGATAACCACAAAAGGATTTATATTAAACTCTTACAAATCTGACTTGAGTCTTATGTAGAAATGCATAAAAGGTAAAAGAGTGAGAGTGAGAGAGAGATTTAGAGAGAGAGAGTGTGCTGTTATTTTTGCAAGCTTTGCCCTTTGTTGTCTACTACACTAGCCTGGGATGGGCCAGCTGCACGTCCATGACCATCCCTGCAACTTGTACGTATTCGTTCGTACGTGTTTCTAACTTTGGCAGAGACACGGAGGGAACTTGAATGAGCAAGACCCTTAGTGTCCTGGCCTGATGCTCCATCAGTCACACAGCTGAGACCATGGATAAATTCCTGCTACACATTACCATCAGCTTATGCAATCTGGCAAAAATGTAAAATCTGCTGAAATAAGCTTATATATAGATGCGTCTTTTTTTTACTTTTTAATATATATTTATGTATGTGAAGCGCTATAAAATAAACTGAGGCATTTACAGCAGTTATCTCCTTGATTTTTCCCTTTACAATTCAGTGGCCTGCCATGAAACATGTACACCCCATACACACACACACACACACACACACACACACACACACACACACACACACACACACACTACAAATACACATGCACACATTCAAAGAAAAAACAACCAAAAAAAAAAAAAAAAAAAAAATGGGAGAAGAGTAATGGGTATGATACCCAGATCACCTCGCTTGTAAAAGACTGAGCGGAGAGAGAGAGTTAAAATACGATCATAAAAAGGACAAAAGTTTCAGCCAACAGTGGCCTGAGGTAAAAAGTAGACAAAGTCCAGCTTAGCTCAGAAAGCCAGAGCTGTCACGACAAAAATGGCGCAGGTTTGCTCACACTCAGTGTATATTAAAAAAGAACAAAAAAAAAAAAGGAAAAAGAACAAAAAAAAGAAGAAAAAATATTAAAAATAATAATAATAAATGACATTCAAAACTGAAAAAAAAAAAAAAAACTCTTAAATGGCTCAAATTTGATTGACTCTGTGCCTTGGAGACTATGTGGTCTCTCAGTGCAGGATTGCTGGTGGGCGGTTCCACTGAGGGTGAACGCTCGATTCGGAAACGTGTCAGGCCCCTCTGGCTTTGGAACCGCTTTGGTTGTGGATGAAGACACGAGAGAGAGAGAGAGAGAGAGAGAGAGAGAGAGAAAAAAAAAAAACAGTTCAAAGAAATAGAAAACAGAGAGAGAAAGAGACAAAGAGTGAAGTGAAGGAGCGTAGAAGTGCATCTCCTGCTGGTTTAAGCAGTTAGGCGAAGTACATGGTGTGCTGGGTGTCATAGTGAATCTGGACCGCCTTGGCTAGGGCCTGAGGGTCTCGACCATTACTCTGGCCTGATACGTGACTGCCCTCCGCACTGCAGAGATAAGAAGAAGGGAGAAAGAAAAAACAGTCAGAGAAATAAAAAAAAAAAGTTCAGTATTGACACAAAACATCAAAAGCTCTACACAGGAAGTCCTCAACTTACGAACATTCGAGTTACAAATTTCCGCAGATACAAACGACTTACAAACATTCGGAAGCACGATGAGAGAAAATGTCTGTCCTGTAAAACTGTCCAGATGGTGAATAATCCTAATATTGGAAAATCCGCAACAAAAAACTTTTCACAGTCCAATATAGTGGAAAACAGGTCAGAGACAAAATGGAGTCCGAGATTCCACTCGCGATTTAAAGGCGCAGAGACAGTACTGTTACATCTCACATGTGTGAGATTAATTTCCTTAGTTCGGTTACAGTTTTTGGCCAAATGATGGCAGTGTGGAGAAAACGGGACAGAGATTTAGTCAAGTGGAACGGTATGCTTGACATTGTATATACGTGTCAAAGGCGTATTAGACTCACTTTGTCGGACTTAAGAACAAATCTGATTTACAAACGCGCTCTCGGGAACGGAACTAGTTCATAAGTCGGGGACTACCTGTGATCTGTATTCAAGTGGTCCGTTTTTGATTTATAGTAACAAGTCTATCTTTTATGTAAACTTCAGACTTGGCTTGGGATTTAATTTCTCTCATGTTCAGCATTAAATGCTCTAATCATGGCAAGATAAAGGTAAGAAGTAACAGCGTAAACACAAAATTAATAGAACATCATTTCATTTAGAAATAAATGAAAAAAAATACATTGATAAAATACACACAAAGCAATATACAAGTTAATTTGTGAATTAGAAAAATTATATTTGAATAAAGTGGGAATATTACAAATTAATTTGGAATACTTTTTTTTTTTTGTGCTACCTTGTCAAAAGAAAGGAAATCTCCTTAAAAATATTTTATCCTTTGTCTGAGCAGAATAGTTTGATAAAACAGTGCTTTAACATCAAACTTTAGAATCTGTCATACCTGTCATGGTCTTTGTCCACTAAGTGGTAGCGGGCACGGAAGGCGACGAGTCTGGCATAGTACGCTGGCGCGGGGATGGAGACTGAACGTGTACAGCGCACATATGTGTGGCACAGCTGGTAGGTGAGCAGCTGCAGCTCGTCTGCAGTGAAGCAGTTATCGTCCCACAGTACGTGATAGTGTGAGGGACGGCTGGTGCCCTGCAGAGGGCAAAAAATTAAAAATAAATAAAAATAATGAATTAGCAGGTGGACAGAGGAGCAGAGGGACATACAGGCAGATTACTAGACAGTACGTGAGACACACCTGGATACCAGCATGACTGCACAGGTAGAAGTCGAACTCTGAGGGATGCGTGATGGTGCTGTCCACTGTAGTGCCGGCTGGAACGTTACCGCTCTTTCCAACCTTTAGGGGGCGACAAATAGATTAGGTTAAAAATTACTACAGTGTGACTAAGTCACTAAGACTGGAATCTGTTATAAAGCGGTTAGTTGGACAGTTCTGGCTTGAGTTACTCACTCTCTCCGCTTTGTCGGAGCAGAAAAGTCGGGTGTGGTGACGTTTCTGCACTACAATGTAGGTGATCCCTGGCCTGTAGTCCTCCTCCAGACTGATACACGCCTTTCTGATAGCAATCAGCTCTGGCCATGCAACCTACAGTACACAAAGAGAAACATCAAACACCATTAAAAATAAAAACAGTCTGATCACTTGCCAGTCATCACAGGGTCGGATTCCAACTAGACAACTTTTTGACCTAAAAAAAAAAGAAAAACCTGTGTGCAAGTCTGCACACTCAAGAAACATTATAAAAACACCTATTAAAGAAATATGGTGCTCCAGCGTCATGTGATTTTATTGTATACAGTCGGCCAAAATACAGTACTGGTGCTGATTTATTTATTTTTTGTTATACATATAATACAGAATATGCGTGCGCCAAAAAAAGCTACTGCTTCCCTAAAAATTTCAAGTTGCAAACTTGAGCTGTTTTGGAGAGATGGTTTTATATGTGCCTCCAAAAAAGGCAATTTTTTTGCGTTATACTGTCTCGCTTCAAACAATAATCATTTAAAATGAGAATTATCCATATTTCTTTGAGTACTGATAAGTAAATTGGTGTAAGCTTCTAGAAGCATATGACCTGCAAAAACTGTTGCTTAAATTAAAGCATTAAAATTAAATTAAAGCATTAAAATTAAAGCAAGTAAATAAAATTAAAGCATTAAATTTAAACTTAAATTAAAGCATTAAAATTAAAGCAAGTAAAATTCCCTCCAAAAATCTGTAGTGTCCGTAACCATGTCTAATTCACGTTGCAATATCTTCATTTTTCATTTTAGAATAATACACTTTTTCAGGTTTATGTGAAATCTAAATTGGCCAAGTTTCTTCTGAATGACTATTAAGATCATCGAAAGATTTGAATTAAAAATAACGAAAAAATAAAAAGTTACGGACACACCTACAATAGTTGAGACACTTTTTAGCACCAATACCATGTATTTGCTGACAGGAAATGTTACGAGTTATTAAAAACATAACATTTCAAAGATTTTCCCACTTCTACAGAACATAAAAATTTATTTTTTTTAAAAACATTAGTAATTTGCTTGAGGGACATCTTGTACTTGAGCTAATCCTGGTGCATGATAACTTGATTTTTTTTAAACACTAGAAGCTATTAAGTATCGTTAGAAAAAACATTACGCCGTGCTGCACACACACCTGCTTCATCTGTCCCTCTGACACTCCTCCACGATAGTAGATGATGCGCGTGGGCTTGAAGCGGGTGGACTTGTAGAACTGGATGAGCAGCTCGCGCACCATGTTGGTGAGATCCTGGATTACTTCTTGGCTGAAGAGCTGCTCCTGGGACAAGTCCTGGCGTGAGGTCTGCACCCGCACCGTGGCGCAGTAGCGGCTCGGGTGGCCGTCCATGCTGCCCACCACTGCTGCGATGGACGGCTTCTTCCCATCGCCTGCTGGAGGGTGAGTGACGTCGGCACCCAAGAATATAACCGGTTGCTGGAATACAGATGGCCTGGGGGGGGGGGATGTATGAGGTTCATGAAGGAATAATTAGCTTTTGTTTATTTCCTGTTTCCTTTCAACATTTATATTTGCATCATCGTTTGCTACACACCTCTGATGGGGAACCAGAACGTTGTTGATGCCGCCGAGTTTAGCATTGATCTTGAGGCAGAGATTAGAGAGTGTCTGAGGGGAGGTCTTCACTACGTTCTTCACCTGGACACACTGGGTTGCCATGCCCAGCAGAGTATCTCCAACACGCTTCACTTCGGCTAGAAGGAGAGAAACAACAAGTTCAGCATTCTCAATTCAATTTAAAACACATTCATAATCTCTAGTCACTAGAAGATTGGATAAATAGGTCCAGTAAATTGTTATATTAGGCATGTGATTACCGTAGACTGGAGTTTTCCCAGGCAGGATGACCACGATTAGTTGCAATCCCACATATGACATTTTAAGGTGCTTGAACATGGGCTCGACACTGTCTGCTCCCTGGGCGTACTTGCAGAAGCAGGGCTGGCCCTGGATGGGCATGCCTGCATCCTTAGAGATCTTCCTCAACTGGTCTGTGAAGCTCCTGAAAGTGGAAAGATGAAAAGGCTTACTTTACTGAAAATGCATTAAATCAGATTTAGATTTTGCGTATGAATAAATCCGTAAGAAAAGTTTTAAAACGTATTATAAAATAATCAGGACTGGGAAAAGACAGCATTTATCGCTGGTTTTACGATGGAAAAATTTGAAGAGGAAAAGAACCAGGGTAATAAATAAATATAAAACTTAATAGTTCAGGACTGAAATAAACATAAAACTTAATAGTTCGGGACTGAAATTCCTACAAAAGTTTTATAATAGCCAGAGCCTCCAATAATGAAACTGGACTCTATATTAATTTAAACCCATCTCCTGTTATACTGAACTTTCAGCCTCCTAACACTCAGTACGACTTCAGATCAATCCCTGCTATCCGATATCACCCAGATGAGGATGGGTTCTCTGTTGAGTCTGGTTCCTCTCAGGGTTTCTTCCTACAGCCATCTTATGGAGTTTTCTGGGATGTGATCATTTTGATTTATACACATTTCCTCACAAATTTCCTAATTTTCTATTGATTCTGTAACGCTGCTTTGCGTACACCCGGGAGCCGTTTAAAACTTTTTTTTGGTAGGTTTTTTTGCATTATGTGCAAGATTTAGCGAAGATGTAGAACCATGGGTCCAGTTAGCAAGAAGAAATGGGAGCCGCTTTCAGTTTGGTGCCGAGAGGAATCATAAATTAAGGTTAAGTGAGGTTTAATGTCTATTTATTTCATATTTTACTTCATTGACATCTGTTCTAAATGTTTTGATTGTTTTTATATGCAAAAACATGATTATAGTGTTGAAAATGTATAATATTGGTAATAATTTTTGGATGGCTGGAACAGATTATTTGCTTTTACATTATTTCCTATGGGACAATGCGCTTCACAATACAAACTTTCACCTTAAGAACTCTCCGCCGGAGCGGATTAAATTTGTATGCAGAGATACCGCTGTAAACCGAGGTGACAATAAGACTGTGTATAGAAAACTGGAACCCCATTGTAAGACAAATATTCTGAGGACTAAGACAAAAACTGTCCAAATGGCATTTTAACCTAAATTTAATCCGAGATAATGAGCTCCATCTTGTAACTTTAATATAAATTTTTTAATTTAGCTCCTTCTCTAACTTTTTAAAAGCAAAAGTCCAAAAGTAAAAATAAGGTTTCAATAGCGGAAAATAAGTCAGGGACTCACTTGAGCAGGTCCTCTCTGCACTGTTTCTGAGGGGCGAAGCAGGCCACGGCCCACACCTTGATTTCGATGCCTGCGTAGAACTGCTTCCCCCTCATGTCCCACACGCCCTGGTTGGGCGTAGCGACTGTCTTGTTCTGTGAAAAGAGTTCCCTACACGCTTAGTGAAGCTCAGAGACTCGGCACTAAATAATCAAAAACATTACAATATTTCTCAAAACTTAACATTAATCTAAAATCATGTACTCTTTAAATCAGACATTTATAAAATGCTTAAACAAGCAGAAATCAATCATTACGTATAACAGTGTCTAAATTTGATGATTAGGCATGAAAATCTAACACTAATCAATACACACCTCCAGTTTTCAGGGAATTCACTGTTTAAGCTACTAATTCTTTTTCTGTTCTAGAATATTTAAATTGAATACCATAAACAAAGGTTTTGCTTTTTACACTTGTTAACTTTTAATATGCAATAATGTATTATTATGTAGACACTGAAGACTGGAGATGATCATATGTATGAACAGCAAGTGGTTAAAACATCAAGCCATGTGTGTATGTGTACATTAAAACAGTGTTTTTAATTAATGATGCACGTTTCATTCAATTAACGATTGATCATTTAGCCCTAATTATTATTATAAATTATACAGTGAAAAGATCATAGGTAAACAATTAAGTGAACTAAATGAAATGACATTGTGAAGGTAAACAAAAATGAAAGATTGCTTTTCTCTTTAGGTTTTACGAGACTACATTTCCAAATACTGTTGAGAAACAACAAAGGGAAAAATTTCCTGAACGGTTGATAAACTGAAGAGCTGCGTACAGATCTTTGTGCAAACAGAAAAGCAGTCTTTCAAAAGCATACGCCATACGTTCCCGAGGAAGAGGATAAGATTCCGTTGGATTGATCAGAGAACACTTCACACAGACAAATCTTTAGAGGAATAATTTATTAATAAATGGCTCAAATTTTCCATGCAAGAATCAATAACCGACAGAAATTCAGACACAAACATACACATGCATTAGAGATTATAAAAAAACGAATCTGATCATCCTCCTCTTGATTAGTCCATTCATCCCACCACAAAAATCACAAACACACACACTCGCCTGTGTTTATGGCCCCACCCGTACTCACCCTGCCCCAGTACTCACCCTGCCACAGTCCCTCCCAGTGTCTGTACTCACCCGGCCCCCATACTGCAGCATGGGCGCTGGGAGGACCCGCCCCGTCACCTCCGTCATGTCGTTGTGCACCACAATGCCAAACTCTTTTAGGTAGGGGTCAGGGCCGCCCACCATGCTGTTGCTTTTGACCTAAAAGACATGAGACTCTATAATTTCTATATTTTCTATTTTTAAAAAAAAAAAAAAAAAAAAAAAAAAAAAAATACAGGATGTGATGGCTGGTAATACAGACTGCATTTAAACATCAGTTCATTTAATACATGTTTTAAATGTACACTGTTGGCACCAAGTGCATCAGCCTACTTTAAGCTATTTTTACAAAATGAACATAAGCCATATATAAATACTGACTGCTATACATTGTTGTAAGAACTATACATGCGCGTTAAAAAAAGAAAAGAAAAAAAAGGCACCAGGAAAATATCAAATGGCCTTAAAAAAAATTAATTAAAAGCCTGAAATCATATAGAAAACACAAAAATAATCCAAAGAATGTAACAACCTACTGTATTTTTATAATTTTATTTAATACCACTAAAATATAATTTCTCTACAGCTAGAAGTCCCCCCCCACCCCCCATATTCCTAATTTGCAAAAATCTCCCCTATTTCATACTTTATATATACCCTATATATTTTATTTTTATTTTCTTTCATTTTGAGGTCTTATAAGCATTTCACTTCATATCATACTGTGTATGTCACAAATAAAATGTAAACTTGAATTTACACAGATTATAATCGCCCCATCTATTAATAAATCATCTAAAACCTTCTAGTTACACACTAGAATCTAAACACACCAAAAACCAAGGGTAAAAGGTGTGTGTGATCCCTACTTAACAATAAGCAGCGGTTTACAAATTCAGCGTTCACTTTGATAAAGTGAAACTAACTGCTAGCTGAAAACAAACGCATCTTTCCCCTAATACTTTAGATGAAGAAAAGGAAAAAGGAAAAAAAAAAAAAAAAGCAAAAGGTTCAAGTGGCTCCTGAGACGCTTTTGGACGGGGGTTACAAAAAGAAAGATATAAAAGACGGCAGCTTCTAGGAATCCAAGACCATTTCTGTGAAGGAGGAGGTTACGTACAGCGAGACCGGCAGCTGTTACTTACAACTCGAAGTCTCATGTAAAAATCCAACCACGACTTCTGGATTAGAAATAAAATTATTACACAATTCCTTCATTTATTTATTTTATTTTGACCAAATCTGTCAGGAACGACAGACAGTAGTAGTCATGTAAATCCAGAGCAAAAAAACAAAAAAAAAACTTTAATTAAATATATTAGCACAATATCTCTAAAAGGTAAAGGATAAGTAGTATTAATTTTTTTTTTTTATAAAGCTTCAACAATGAATGTGTGCACATGACGGTCCCATCATCCATCCTCAGCTGTAGATGATGTCGCTCTCCTTTATAACATACACTGTTCACGGTCATATTTATTTATCCACTCATCATGTACCCCTATCTGCATTGACCTGCACTACCTCAGTCTTGCACCACTCACTTTTACACTGCTGTCACTTTCAATGGCTATAACTCTGAATGAATATCTGAATAGCAAATCTCAATTTTCTGTAGTCTATCCACTAATATTTATCCTCATTTATTTCATATTCATATATATTATACTCTTTATCTTAGTTTTTTCTGTTGTAGCATGATCATCTTCCTGGTTTTTCACCCTTTAAACTACACCATACATGATAGACGATATGTAACAGCAACTACATGTTTATTGTCTATGTTACCATCCTTGCTACTGGATTTTTTTATTTTTTTTTTCTCAATAAAGTATCCATCATGTGGTAAACCGTCCATGGTCACAGTAAACAAGGTTGGTTTATACTTGCTTTATGTTTGCAATTTATATTCTGCTGTCATTTGAATGGCAGTCAATCAGATAAACAACCCCCCGGGCGCGAATATCGGGAGTCGACTGTACAAGGGTTAGTAATGCACTCTTTAATGCAACGGTTGCATTAATGCTACAGGATGAATACTGTTCTATAACCAAATTGCACCAGGATCATATTTTTATAAGTTTATGCACTCCTAGACCCGTAGATTGTTTTGTTCTACCTACCTGGGGGGGGGGGGGGGCCCTTGACTATAACTA
>JAQMYJ010000023.1:19530545-19551526 GCA_030014305.1 Clarias laeviceps
CCCCCCCCGCCGCCCCCCCCCCCCCCCCCCCCCCCCCTAACGTGACTAGCAATATGAATACATTTTAACCTGCAACATGAAGCATTTAAGGAGGTTAATCTACATAATAAGATCATCCTGTGTCAATCCTGTCACAACATGCTTCAGCAGACATTTGACGCAGGTTTAGCCTTTTCAAGTAAATTAGGAGAAAGGTTTATTCAACGTTCTTCTATAATAAAGAAAATTGCAGGAAACACTATTTAGTTGATTACAGGTTTGACAGTAAAACAACTGTGCAGGAGGTGAAAAGCAGAGAGAGGAGCTCACCAGCCTGCTGATCTCCTCTTGGCGGTCGGGAGCCGAGCGAGCCGTGGCTTTGATCATGGTGGAGGTTTGGTTATCGGTTAACTTCTTTATGCAGCGCTGGCCTGCCACAATATTACAGACCTGGAGAAACGGACACAAACTTTTGAGTTTTAACGTGCATGATACAAATTACGATACAATTTCAAACAGAGATTAATTATGTCATGTTAGCTGAGGAGAATCTAGAAATTTAAAGCAAAACGTTTCGCACCATAGAGACGGAAATGCACCATTTGGAGTAGCTACAGATTTGCATCTTTGCATAAACTTTGCATTTAAACACATATAAATATATATTTTTAAAGGCTCACCTCAAGGGGAAGGTATGTGTGCTTTTGTTCTTGCCCCACCTGAAGGCAGGGTAAATGGGGGTATTTAAGTTGTAGACTGTACTTCTGTTTGAAATATTGAGCTACGGTACATTCCATGGCTTGTCCATTTTCTAGCTGCAAGGGAAACCTGCCAAAGCAAGAATTATATTTATTAGCAGATACAACGCGCCTTTTAGGAGGTATTGATCCAAGTTTCACAATGCAATGATCACTCAACAATGCTGATTAAATAAACACCCTTAAAAGGTTTAAACAGGAATGCTTTAAGTTTAAACACTACTACTAATCGGTGTGTCTGATTGCACAGGAAGTTAGGCCTTGAAATGTGTTAGCGAGACGCACGTCTGGTGGCTGGCTGGGCGGCGGGTGACATTGCAGACGCGGTACTTCCTCTTCATCTGTCCGCAGTGTGTGACCTCCACTTTTAACCCTGCTCGCACATTTATTTTATTATTATTTTTTTTTAAAAAGAAAAAAAAAAAAAAAAAAAAAGACAAAGCCTTAAACATGAGCTGGGTCAAATCAGAATGAGCATGAATTTAATATTCAAGAGTTTGGTACAGGAGGTCTGGAAACGCAGCTGCTGACTCACCTCGGATCTCCTTGGTGAACTTGACGCGTTGGGAATCTGTAAGGGGCTTGGTTTGCTCGTTAATGTTTTGGATATCTAGAACCTCGCACATAAACTCGATCACTGGCTGGGCGCGATAGAACGCTGTGGCTGAAACTATGGGATTTTGAAACAACACACAGGAGACAATTAGTACAACAATAATCATTATTTTAAAGTACAAGATTACAACCAAAGAAACAGAAGTCGTTTTTTTTTTTTTTTTTTTTTACCATCGATGTTAAGCATCATGTTCCACATGGCTGGACGAACAGATTGATGGAACCCGAACCACACCTCCCTGCCTCCACCTAGCGGATGGTACTAGCCTTCAGGTGGAGAGAAGAAAGAACGGCCTACAGGAGTGTACCTGAGGGGGGGGGGGGGGGAAGAAAAAGAAAAATTAAACCAAACAATGTGATAATTATTAACCAGTGCATTTACACAGACATCCGCCTACAGCTACACCAATTCAAATAAAATCCTTTAAAAAAATTTTTTTTTTAATTAAAAAAAAAAAAAAAAAAAAAATCAGACAGGGACAAACCATAAAAAGATTTTTCCTTAAATGCTGGATGAGCAAAGTGAAATAAAAAGATAAATTTTAAAAGCATTGTAACATTAGCTTGCCTCATGGAGGGAAGATGGCGTGTGATGACATCCAGGGCCTGAACAGAGTCTTCAGGAACCTCGTTTAGATGACCGGACAGAGCCTCCAGGAGCATCTGCAGACTGACCACCGACACCCACTGCAGAGACACCTTAAAGGTCTGGTCCTTCCCTTCGCCCGGCAGAGTCACTTCCAGATCCACCTGAAACACACGAAAGCAGTGGGGATGTTTGTTGAAGTTCACCAAAGTGATTTGCTTTAAAAAAAATAATAAATAAATAAAAAAAAACTGATCACGTCCAACACTACTTAAAGGCAACAGCATCCTTTTCTTTCTTTACTTCCTTTTAACAACATGCCAGCTTCTTCGGGAGTCATTAGTTTGTTATTCTATATTAAAACTAGATAAGATGTTTAAGAATAATTTTTCCCCAAACGAGTAAACCCAAATTTAGTTTTAAAGAACTTTTTCAAAAAGTGTCCACAGAATAAAAGCAGTACAAGGATTACAGTCAAATAATACATGTTTGATGGACAGAAGGGTTTTACATCATGAACACTGTGGTGAATTTACCCGACAAAAGAATTGAACACAAATGCATCTACTGTACATCCTAGTGTTGCATACGCAAAAAAATTAATTGGATGCATTTACTTGTGGGACGGTCAGTCTGATCTAAACATAGCCTCATCCAGCTCTAAAACAATACCACATTACTTTACAAATTCACTCAGTGTTAGACTTTTATTTACAGAGACTGTATAGTAGATTCTGACAGGATGTCCAGCAGAGGGTTTTGATCTAGTAGGAGGGAGGTCATGATTTGTGATCATTCAGTTAAAGGAGTGTTAGTGTGGTGAGACACTGATGTTAAGGCTAGGAGACCTAATGCACAGTTGGTGCAAATGAGTATCAGTAGTGTGGCGCTGCAGAAGTATGTGGTTTGCGTTACCCTTGAACACATTTTTTACGATGCTGCTTCCTCAACCACAAGCAAATGTGCAAAATAGCCCGACACCATGTGATACTTAGACCAATTACACAAAGTGGGAGATTTCAGAACAAAAGACGAACTGTTTAGAAGTTCTACGTGGAAGCGCACACGCGCACGCACACACACACCATCTTTTCACCTTAAGACCTGCCTTGTTTTAGCTTTAAGTGCCAGCTTACCCGGTCCCTCCCGATGGGTAGTGGGTGAGCCGTGTACATGTTCCTCTTTCCGTCATATCCAGGCTGCCGGTCCCCGAAGATCTGCATCTTGAAGTGTCTCACCATGGTGTCCACCACCTCTCTGTGGCACACACAATTTATCCGTTTTTTTTTTTGGTTAAAAAAAAAACATCAACCATCATGCACTGCCTTTGGTAAACGAATCGCACCTGTTGACCCTCCGGGGTCGTTTCTCTGGCTTGATTTCGATGTCATAGTGGTAGACGTCGATCTTCGGGATCTGCACCTGGAAGTGATTGGCCAGCAGGCGAATCGGCTTCCCCACCGTGCCCAGGCCGGGCCGGCGTGGTGGCTGGAAGAGGGCGGTAGGGGCAGGCGGGCCTACGGAAAAACAGACAAAAATAATAAGTGTTTAAAATTTAAATTTTTTTTATCTTTATTCTAGGTTGTTCGTTTGGGCAAAATAAAAGATCCGACATGCGTTTGGACAAAGCACGAGAACACAGACACGACCAATGCTGAAATAATCACAAAACAATCATGAAGTGCAATTATTCTCAAAGAGGCTATTTTTGCCCTTCTGTTCATCATATAAAACTTGTCTGCACTGTGTTTGGAAATACAACATTTCCATTGTTCTCTAAACGACTACGCATTCAATATGGGGGGGGGGGGGGGGTAATAATACATCATTAAGGGGTGCATGCTGTAACGCTTTGCCAAATTGAAGAGGTCAAGACCTATCGTGTTCGCTCCAGTTAGCATGTAATCCACAAGGGGTCTTCTGAAGTCTGTCCTGATCCTGAACTTGTCACCTCCTTCTCTTAAGTCTATGGCTCTCTTGTGTTTAATAAAAAAATATTAAACTGGTTTAACATGCTTATTGGACTGACCAGTATTTTTTTCCTCCTTCCAGTAGCTCTGTAACGACAAGATCTTCAAACCTGCTGCGTTTTATCTTAAAATGTAACTCTACTCTGTTATATTATCCTGAATTTTCCCCAAGGATGATACGCACACATCTTGCATGCATGTTAAATTACTGACGTTAATTCCACATTTACATATGGCAGACGTCCTTATCCAGAGCGACTTACAATTTTTCCTTTTTTTAATCTATTTGTTATGAATATTATGAATTAAATGCCTCCTATTATTTAAAAAAAAAAAAAAGAAGTTATTTTACTCCTTACTCCAAAATAAACTTTTGGCAACACGACATTCAGGAGTTGTTTTTGCTTTTTAACATTGTAGTGTCCCAAAAATTCCCCCTGGTTGACAGGCTAAAGGTGAGAAGCAGATGGATTAAAGCCTTGAGTCAGTAATGACATCGAGCACATGGTGAGAACCTGGATTACATTACTCAGCTGAGCAGGAGGATCATCCGTGACACCAAGAACTTGCGGAGGGAATCCCCGTGTCTCTCAATCAGTGAGAAGTCTGCAACCTTTAATACAGACATCCTTAGAGACAGGACAGTGCCGTGCTATCTGCCTAGAATTATTAAAAAGGTCTTGAATGCAATAAGAACCCTAGAACATACCTTTTAACTCTGTTTGTGGGGGAGGAGAACCTTCCCCCCGCCCCCCTAAGTGGTACTTGGTCATCTTTCCTAAAACTGTCTCAACTACCTACAAACCTCATCCAAGCTCCTTCATCAGAACCTGCGCCGAAGCGAAAGACTGAACCAGTGTACGTTCTGAACAGAACACGAGATAATGAAGGAATATCAGTTAACGAGCTTCAGAAATTGGTGTGTTCGGGTTATTTAGAAAAAAAACTTAATACGCTGAGATATTCTGGATCTTCTGCAACAGATGGCTTTGTTTTGTAATCTGAAGAAAAGCCGAGGCATAAACAAACAGCAATTAACTGTAAGGCTAACGGTCAGCCAGCAGTCTTCTAATGATGTCATTAGCATATTAAAATCAAGTCACCCAAAACATGTGGCAGGTTTATTTACTACGCAATCTATGAATACTATTTAATAAAATAAAAAAATAAAATTCTAGTCTGTCAAAAAATAGTTCTCTCTTTTTTTTTTCCTTCTGGTGCAAAGTAAATGTTTATTACCTTCCAAAACATTTCACATCAAAATCAAACGTCAATAATAAAAGTCCTCAGGAGGTGAAACGTGAGCTAATTTGGGTTTTACTAAATAAATAGCCGTGGATCAAAATTCACTCCTCTTTCCCAAGAGTGTCTGGAGACCCTCTAAAGTTTAAGAGATTTAATTTTTGCTTTTTTTTTTTTTTTTTTAAAGGCAGCGTGTATTAATAGTAATTATACAGTATATAAATCAAGGACAATGTCAAAATATTAGTCACGCAATCAGATACAGATATGCTGGGGGAATAAACACATTACATACACACACACATTCAAGAAGTAAACAGACCTCTGTAATCTTAATGATTTAAAAAAAAAAAAAAAAAAGGACACACCAGAATGTTCTGCCGTTATCATGACTACTACTTGTTTACTTCTTTTTAGACAGTTTTTTCCCCCAATGAAAATTCAATTATTATTATTCACAAAAAGGAACGAAAAAAAGAAATTACATTTTTGGTCAATCTGACGGTGGACTATCAAAGAGAGATACTGCTAAGAAACTTAAAATATGCTTTTCTCTATCGTCAATTACAGTTCAATCTAGGTTCCTAACACCCAGGCTCTACGGGAAGAAATCATTGCAATTCCTCCTCACTATTTCTTTTCACTTGTGCCTGATAACTATAAACATATTAAAAATCTTCAAACAGGGGGAAAAAAAAGTTTTTTTTTTTTAAAGAACTATACCCAACAGTCCTTAAAAAAGGATCGTACAAAAGATATATAGAACAATTAGTAGTTAGGAAATAAATGTAATATCCTTATATGAGGACATTCACCTGGTCAACCTGGACCTTCTGAACAACGACAACAACAACAACTTCATGCATTCTGAATATCTGATGAAAAAAACAAAGCCTGCGTTTTAGGCCTAGGTGAGTTACTGTTCTTAAAGCCGCTACGGCAAAGTCAACAAATCATAAATAAAGTATAAATAGATAAATCTTACGTACATTTCCAGAATAAAAAAATTTTTAAAAGCACCATATTTTTTTTTCGGATATACATTTAATCCTAGAACTCTTGTTTTGTCTTGCATGTATGAAAAGATCCAAAAATCTGTTGGATGATTTGAAATATTAGAGGGTGGACACTCATTGGGATGGGGGTGGAATGGACACCCTGAGGGCTATCCCAGAAGAACTAGGGTACGAGGCGGGGTACACCCTGGATCCATCGCAGAAGATACACTCACACACACTCACTACAGTCAATTTGGGAACGCCAATTAACCTAATCTGTAGGTCTAATCTGGAGGAAACCCAAAAAGCACAGGGAGAACATGAAGACCCCAAGGTAGGAATCGAACCCTCGACCTTAAAGGTGCGAGGCGACAGTTAACGAGGGTGGACACTTTAAAATTAATAAAAAAAACACACAAACTAACTAAACATTTCTTTCACCATACAGACTTTGAACAGTTTGATGATAAAGCGATAATCTTAATAAACTTCCTGTAAGGGTATGGAACACCAAAGGAGAAAAAAAAAAAAGGCATGATCTATTCAACCCCTATTAAAAGATTTTTTTTAAATGACCAATGTTCTTGCAATTGTATTGTATTTTCTTTCTCTCTCTTTTTTTTTTTTTTAATGCATAGGCATTTACACTAATTTTGCAGTGGACAGAATTCCAGGAGAGTTTTCAGCTGCTGGGGTAAAAACAAGGGGCAATAAAAGTCGGATAATAAATTTTTTGGACAGTGCATGAGACAAATGAGAAAACTGATACACCACTTTTTCCCCCCTCTGTCTGTGTTTTTTAGTGCATTCGGGATCGGTGTGTTTTTCGAATAAACACACAACACACTGGTGACTCCTTCCGCTTTTCACAAAGCTGTCCGCTCAGCCCAGGGAGGGAAGGAGGAGTGTTTACTTTCACCCGTTCAGCCCTTTGTACATCAAGTAAGACAAAATGGGGATCCACTCCGAGTCCTGGTCCGCTACAGAAATGTCATTTTGTCCGCACGGACCTGGATGATGGCCCACAACACGCGACGACGGTAACCCGCATGTCCGTCATGTGCTCAGGTGTCCTGTCTCCTTCTGTCCGCCTTGTGGACGGCACTCAATCAAACCTCGGGGTATAAACACGCTTACAACCCGAGTCCATTCTCAGCATGTGCTTTGACCAGGACGGGGACACGCCAGGTATGGCGGTGGTGTAATTGTTCTAATTGATTGACGCCCGGGTTTCCACTCAAACATTCCAAAAAAAAAAAAAAAGCTTCCGTATTTTGGTAGCTAAACGCCACTTCCTTTTACAACAAAGCCTCCGAAATAAGGAGGAAACGCTAGCAAATGACCAGCTACCTACCTACCTGACTTCTCACTCCTTCTCTCACACACACACACACATCTCTATACCAGTTCATTCTTGGTTAAATCCCCAACCATCGTCGTGACAATACTGTTCTGTTCTCTGTGTTACAGTTCACAGCGCTTCTACACAATAAATAACTGTCCCGACGTCACTCACACACACTTGTTGGCGTTCCGACCAAGTCCTCATCTCGTCAGGTCGCTATATTAAACAAGCAAACGCCAGTACAATTCCGAAAAAGCTACGCTGTCGCTAGTGCGTTTGTTTTCGTTTTTTTGTCTCCGAGGCCTACACGAGCGCAGCAGCCTCGGCCCACAGTGACGCGCTGCGCCGACCTGCGCTCCACTGTCACCGGCCACAGGCTCTCCACATGTTCCCCGCGCTTACCGGGTCCGAGCGCTTCCATGGCCGAGGGCTCTCTCTCCGTCTCTGTCCCGGCCTGGCGGCTCCGTACCGACACTGAAATTGGGGGCGGTATCTCGAAGCTTAATGTGGCTTTACTATAAGAACTGGAAAGATACGTATCCGTGCTCGGAGCTGCGGCGCTGCGTTGTCTTCGGTGTGATTTAAAGCAGATCCATTGGATTTGTAACTGAGCATGCGTCAGAACGTGCGCAGCTCGTACCGCGCATGCGCAATTGAGCAGGCCTCGCAAAACAGGACATAAACGTGAATTCGGTAGATTAATAATAATAATAATAATAATAATAATAAATAATTCCGTTCAAGTTGGAGGATAAATACCAAGCAAAGACGCAGCGTTTTAAATTGATTTTTTTAAAGGTTGATGAGTTGATTGATTTCTAAAAGGTATGGTTACAACATGAGGGAAAAATTTATTTTCTTAACCACAAAGAAATTATAGCATTGTTAAGTGTAATGGCATTAGAACGACGTTGTTTGTTTAGTTAAAAATCTGTAGAACCTTTACGAGTGTTTATGTGCAACTTTAAACATATTGATCTATAGAAACCAAGGCGCCGACATGTCCAGCCAATCACCGACCGAGTAACGTTGCATGCCAACCGCTGAGCCAATCAGCGAGGTCGGACGTGATGACGCAAGCAACGCAGGAAGAGCGCTTTCACTCCAGCGCGCGAACAGTTGAAATTTTTGTTCCCTTCACAGAGGATCAGGCGGGAGATGGTGTTAAACGCCTAGCTTTATTTACAACGACAGAAAAACATCAAATATCACTTCGTGGATTTTTTAAAACTATATTTTATTTTAGTTGAATATATTATTTATCGTTTTAATTAGTTTTTGATGAGTTTTTGCCTCGAATAGCTGCGTTGGACAAAAGATGAGCCTTCTTCTGTCTGAGCGGGTAACGCTGTGCATGATGTTTTTACAGCTTTCTCAAGCTGTAATATCTGCTTTAAACAGGAAATTCTATATTTTATAACTTTAAATATTAGTGGAAATTGGCTTAAGAAACAGCAATCGAGTTAGAAATCAAGTAAAGTCGATTAAAAAGGCTTGGCTAGCCTAGCTGTTCTGCTAGAAATACTTAGCACACAATAAAACGTCGACTTTAGGCGGCTAAGTTAGTTGTCTAAGCTAGTTGTGTGTACTAGTTAACTCCTTATCTTGTTAAAATATACATGATCAAATGTTTGATATCTAGACATGCCTGTGTTATTTAGGATCATGGCTAGAAACGTACTAAGCTTGGTTAGGTTTAGTTTATCAACAAGCTGAACAAATCAATTGATATAAAATGAAAATAAAGAAATATTATGGTAATTAACTAACCTAGACCTGACTTCAATTGTCTAAATATACAAGTATGTGTTATGTAATCTTCATAAAATATGCATTTATTTACTCCAAATCAAACTCGGAGTAGTGTGATCTCTGCGAGTGGGCTGTATGTGACAGGTGGCGCTGACCAGATCACTGACTGACTGTTTTCTGCACACAGCTTGTTGATCTTCCTGCTGAGATCCCCCAGGCAGAGAGTGATTCAGATAGCGGAGTGGGTTCACCCATGGACGAGGCTGTGACCGACGCCGCTCCTGCTGGGGTTCATGCTGAAGAAGGTGAACAAAGATTAGTTGAAGACGTGAATGCACGAGTAGCTAGAGTTAACACATTTGGGTCTCATTTTTTTTCCTTCCTTCAACCCCTCCACATTTTTATCAGAGATAACTCTCACATCTGAACAGCAGTGAAATGAACCCAGGAGTAATGAGTTGTATTTTCTACAAAACCTGGGATGTTTGTATTGTGTGTCAGTATCTAATGGTACATGCATAATTGAAATTATTTTTAAGATAAACTAGAGGTTACCTGCGTGCTACTATTACCTGTGAAAGGAGTGTGCGGTCAACCCGTTACCGCTCCTTACACTTATCGGATGTTTCGGCTACGACTGTCGTTGTAGACACTCACCAGTCTGATCCGGGGTTTCGGTGGGCCCTAGCTTGGCCTGGCGCACCCATTTTCTCCATAGACCACAGTGCCTACTGTTACAATAGGGGGGACCATCTGTGACATGATCACAGTAAGGCATAAAAACTGATGATGGTAATGATGCCACCTCCTGTTAAATACATTGAGGAATGCCTGAGACCAAACCTCCTGAGCAAACACCTACCAACCACACAGAATTTCAGTTTTATCAACATGTAGCTAGATAATGATGTAATTATCTACAGTAATAATTCTTTAGTATTTTGCTAGAGATGGGATGGAAATTAATTCAGCTACATGTTGTGATATTTATTTATTTTGTGGCAATTCATACATATCCATGCTTACTCCAAAATCACTTAATTAATTTGTCTGCATTTGAAGTGGTAAAATGTTGCACTCTAAACTGTTTTACAGCAATATGCTGTGTGGTGGATTCAAAATATTTGATAAGTTTGTTTAGGATTGCAACAAAATCAGTGGGAAAAACATTAAATCGGAATATTTATACAATCGCAAGACAAATCGAATCGGCACATTAGTATCATATTGTATGATTGACACGCGTACCATGAAACAGCATGTAGGTCTTGCAAGTCCTTTACTGTGCTGGCTCATAAAGCATCGAATAATTCATTTATTTGTACATTCTTATACCATGTGTGTTTTTGGCAAGTTCTGTTTTTAACCATAAAACTGTATTTCAACCTCTAAGCTCAAGATTCAGACGATGACATCGTCGTCAGCCGGAAGCCCCGCTCGCGGAAGGTTCTGCAGGACAGCGACAGTGAGAAGGAGGAAGACGGGGATGGGATGGCCGAGGCTCTGGTGCTGTCAGAATCCAGCGGCGAGGGGACGAAGGCCAGCGAAGGCGAGCACCTGAAAAAGAGCAGAGGAAAGAAGATCTCCCGCATAGCCGCGGCTAGTGACGAAAGTGAGGCCGAGACGGACGAGACCAGTAAGAGGGAGAAGTCACGGCGACACAAGGAGAAGGAGAAGCGCAGAGGGGCTCTGGTGAAACAACTAAAAGAGAAGATAAGAACTCCTGAAGTGAGTTTGTTGGAAGTTTCCTGAAAATTACTGTTAATCAATTAGTCATTGCCATGTGACTGCCATTTCTTCCTCTCACACACTTGCTCTCACTGTGTGTTCTCAGGAATCCGCTTTGCCCAAGATATTCAATGACAGTGGG
Organism: Clarias laeviceps; assembly: GCA_030014305.1. Classification (NCBI taxonomy): domain Eukaryota; kingdom Metazoa; phylum Chordata; class Actinopteri; order Siluriformes; family Clariidae; genus Clarias; species Clarias laeviceps. Next base: position 19,541,661 of record JAQMYJ010000023.1, read on the forward strand.
TGTCTGCTGGGTGATAACGACCTGTTCGATGCCCAGCTGGAAGAGGATGATGTGACGGAGGAGGTGATGGAGGAAGAGGAGTCTCTGGACGCCATCAGAGCTGCTGTGAAAAAGAAGGCCAAGAACAAGGTGAGAGAAAGTGATGAATCATTAAAGCTTTCCAATGTTACACAGAAGTGGACAAATCACCAGTTATGACACCCGGGACAAGCAGATAAAAAGAAGAAAAAAAGGTTATAGGGATAAAGCTGATTTATATCTTATAAATCTTCCAATTCCTTTAAGCTTTTTTTTTAATCAGAGTTCTGGGGTAAATTCCTGTTTTGCATTCTGTGGTTTTTATTTCGATTTTCATTCAGATCAGCCATGTCGGTGTTTTCTTTCTTTTTCTCATCTGAAAAAAAATTACAGGCCAAATTGCTTACCAAGCTCTGCACCAACTTTATATTCACTCCATCACCCTCTTTAATCTGTATTAATGCATTTATCTCCCCATGAGACGTTCAAATAAACATTGTGTTCCTTTCTAACTGCAGCCCCATTTAGACGAGTCTGACGAGGATGAAGAGCAGGAAGGCAAATCTCAGCGCAAGGTACAAGTCATTCAGGCTGTGTATTATTTTTTTTTGTGTTTATTTGCTTTTATCGATCTGTTTAACTTCTCGATCGCGTCCTTAGGAGAGGAAAGCAGCTCGGGCGAGTAAGGAGGCAATGAAACAGCTCCATAGTGAAAGCCAGAGAATTGTACGAGGTTAGTGAGAGTTATCAAATGTAAAGTTGTTGAAAACGATGTGCTTGTTTTCAGTTCCTCACTCTCTTAATGTAATGTTTTTATCTTTTGCTTCACCAGAGTCTACAATAGGGCTACCATACCATATGCCAGAGCCCAAGGGCATCGACCAGTTCTTCAAGAGGAGAGCTCGTCCTGACAAGCCGGCTATGGCGTTACTGAAGTAGGCACATTCTGCTTTATACGTTACAGACGTTCATGTCAGGAGAGGTAGAGTCAAAAATTATCCGCACTCTGAGTGAATCTTCATCCTTGCACGGCTGCTTTCACCAGTCTCCCAGATGAAGGTCGACTTTTTAACTTTTTTTTTCAGTCAGCAATTAAGGCTGTTTCCGTTCCACTTTTGGGCTCGTATTAATAAATGCGACACCGGTAATGATTCTCTTTAAGAAACTATCACTTTCAGTCTGTCGTGGATTATTTCATAGGCAGAGCCAGGTCTGACTTTCCACTTTATCCACTCTCACTCGTCTATTTGACAGGAGCGTTTCACATGTATGCTTGACGTCGTAAGTGGACGTAGACGTAGACAGGCGACCTTTGATAGCCAACGTTTGTGCGACATTCCTTGAACTTCTTTATCCATTCATACAGACTATTTTGCTATAAAATGTTTTCTCCATACTGCACACAAAGTCTTTAATAAATAACGGCACCAGGTACACCCCCAGACCATTTAAAATAAATAAATAAATAAATGGACTGTTGCACGCTGCTCTTTTTAAAAAAAAATTAAGGATTTTCCCCTGATTTTCTCCCTAATTTAGTCAAATCCAATTCCCACCCGTCACTAGGGGGCTCCCACATCAAGGCTACTACTACTACTAGACACGGAGGGCTGAAGAACATGTTTCTTCCAAAAAACGTGATGCCAGCCGACCACAAACTGATCTTTTGTGCACATCATTAAGCATTTCACTGCATATCGTACTGTGTATGACTGTGTATGTGACAAATAAAATTTTAATTTGAATTCATAAGTGGGGGGGTTCATTTTTGCTCACATCACGTATGATTATTACAGACTGATATAACACACTCGCACACATCTGCACAACAGTGACACAGGGGAGACAGGAGCCTTAAATGTAAAAGCCCTGATAAGACCAACAGAAGTTTTTAATATGACCAAAGTGTGTATCATTTTTGACTCGCCCTAGTATCAGTCGCTTTATTTAAACATCCTTTTTTTTTCCTTTTTTTTTTTGTCATTTTACAATGATATTTCTAGATCTTGTCATTTTCTGTAATCATTTTCTTCCCTTCTTTAAGATCTGCCAAATACAAGGACTGTATTCGAGAAGCATCTTCAGCATCCTCCACTACACAAAATCAGTCTGAGGCACCAGAACCGAACTCGGACTCACACGCTGATCAGAATGAACTCAATCCAGTCACCTGCACTCAACAGGACGGTGTTGCAAATGAACACGATGCACAATCCGCTGCTGCTGCTGTTGTTTCCACTGTGGTCCAGTCAGGGGTTGCAGACGTTGAGCTAAAAATCCCAGAGGTCATAGAGGAAGATGGCGCTCTTCCTTCTGTGGGCGTGTCTGAGAGTGATAAATCTCCTAAAGAGGATGGTGTGATGTCACCGGTTGAGCAGAGTAAGTCCGTGATAGAGCAGTCAGAACAGGGAAGCTCTGCTCTTATTCACCAAGGACCAGCAGGGCCCAAACCCAAGAAAGATAAACTGGCCCGGTTGCGCGAGCTAGGTTTGGAGCCTCCTCCTGTAGCGAAGCTGTGTGCCGACGAGGGAGCTTTTATCCAGCTGGAGTCGCAGCCTGCTAACCCTGGTGAGGGAGCGGTGTTAAATTGTTTCCAATTATTTATCAGACTGTAGTAATGAGTTTCTGGTAGCCTTATTTCCGCCTTTTAATCAGGCTTCCATGTCGGATGCTGTATCTCAGGTCTAGAGGCTTTGAAAGAACGGTTTCTGAGGCACGTCCAGTCTGCTCCACGGCCTAAAGGAGAACGATCAATTAACGTAAATGTGGTGAGAAAGGACAGCACTTCGTCTGGACAGGAGGAGCTGCATGCTGAATCCATCACCGTCACGGTCAACGAGGAGGAAGAGGAGGCTACACACTCTAAGCCAGGTATATTGTCTAGAGCAGAGGTGGTTGTTGTTAGTCTTTAGGCTGTTCCCATCGAGGGGTCCATCTGATCCGCACAACAACTTTGCCCTTCCTGACGCAACTATCACCATTTTATTCAGGCTTGAGACCAGCACTCCACCAGTGACCGCGGTTTGAGGTGTTTGGTGGGAATTAAATCCGCATGGTAGCACCACGAATGGGGCGTGACCAATTTTAAGCAATTTCCCTCTGGGATTAGTAAAGTTCTATGAATATTCTTTGAATTTGAATCAATGCCCCCAATATTATTATTATTTATTAAAAAGTCTTTATAGAGAACTAAGCCTAATTTGCTGGCTCACTGAAGTATACCCATCAGCCAGATTAAAAACTAACACTTAAAAACATATCTAGTTTGAACTACAACTTAAAACTAAATGCAATTAAATTTACCTAGTATTATGCAAACTAGCTATTGCCTAACCAAACCCCTGAGCATCGTGAGCTCATTAAACTGCACTTGTGTGGGTGAGGACCATGAAAGGGGGCAGTTTAAACTGTTAGCTTGGCGTAATTTTTCTCAGGACTAGCTTAGGCTAGATACGTAACAACGTCAATTAGTGTTATATATCTTTAAACTGTCAAAATGATTAGGGGTTACCTCAGTAAACATTCATTTCAATATTTTGCTAGACATGTATTCATGTATTTAGACATTTTACTGAAGTTTTATGCCTGTTTATTTATTTGCACTTCAGTGACTCGCTAACGTGTTTAACAGGGGCACTGAATTAAAATTTATGAAGGTCTGTCCAATTAAATTTTCTCAGAATTTCGTGTTAGAATTCAGATCTCTATATGTGCTCTCAGTTCGGGTATTTTACACACCCTCACCTCAGACTGCTGTGGATATGTTTGCTCTACCGACCCTTGTTTTCAGGGGTTATTTATCAGAAAAGCATCAGGGTCCGGATGGAGCCATCCAGATTGCGGGCCATCATATATTTAGATATTTGGTTGCTGTTGTTCTGTGTTTGTTAAAGAGAAATTGCAGTGTTGTTGTTGTTTTGTTTTGTTTTTTTCCCCTCCAGCTGTATACTCATGTAGCACATCTGTAGAATATTCCATAGTGTAGGACTATACCATGTGTAGGACTTTTAAAAATAATTTTGTAACGTAAGAAAAGAACTATCTATGGGGTGGTAATAAATGGTGCAAAAAAAATAAAAAATCAATGTGTGTTTTTATAAGTTAGTTTTGGACGAAACTTGGTAAGAATGACTCCTGCAATATATTTCCTCATGCGTCTCATCCTAAGAATACTATTGTAAGAGTGGAGTTTCGCATTGTATATTTTAAATATTGAGAGACTTTAGATCGTCATGCTTTTCTGTTCTTTGGGGGAATATAAAATCCTGGAACATTTGCGACAGATCAAGTTTTAATTAAATCTTCTCATATTTGGAGTATGGTTCTGTTCCCTTGGCTTTCTTCAGGAGAGAAGCTGGTACTGCTAAAGTCTCGCCTGCAGCAGGCTATGGCTATCCGCCGGAAGGAAGAACGAGAGCGCCGAGCCGCCCTTCATCGCCTGGACAATGAAGACTGTGAGGAGGAGGAAGAGGAGGAAGAAATGACCGAGTCTGAGGAGGAAGAGGTATCAGTGTGCCAATAAAAAAAAAAAATCGTTTCCAGCAGGTTGTAATTATGTAGGATCCTCCAAACGATATCATTTTGTTAATTCTTCTCCTGGTTGCACTTCTACAAACTTTATAGGGTATTGATGATTTGCTGGGTGATGGTGATGATGGAGAAGAAGCCAACGAAGCAGAAAATGAAGAGGCAGAGGAATCTGAAAGCGGCAATACGTCTAAACCAAGTGCTTCTCCTGCTTTTAAAAGTCCGTCTCCTACTCCATACACCGATGGCACACTGATGCTGTTTGCAGGCAGCTCGTGCTCCAGAACAGGGTATGTGTTTTACAGTTTTTACAGGGTAAGCATTTGCACTTAAATTTTTTTTTTCAGAGGGAGAATAGTTTTAGTTAAATGCCTTAATGTCTTTATTTGATGTTTAGGGATGGTGTTAGGCAGTCGGGGCAAGGCAATCTGGAGAATGACAGCAAAATGGGTGAGTTTATAGTTTCTCCAGGTGAATGAATGGTCTTATTTTGGATGAAGGATCTCAACCAGAAGCATTAATCTGACTTTGTGGTGAACCTGAATTAGATATACAAGATACACTAATGACACTTGTGCCCTTTTATGTTCTTGTACAGAAGATGAGGATGGCCTTTCCTTGAACAAGGACAACAGCCATAACAGCAGCTTCGAACTGACGAGCTCCACACTCCCGTCATATCAGCCGGTGAGCCGCGCCGCTGGCAAAGGTCTTTCAACAGCCGTGTTCCGCTCACCGTCGCCTTGCTTCTTCAGACCCAGTTTCCTCGGCTCAGCCTCCAAGGTCAGCCCTTTTCAGCAAGAAAATAATTTCCTGTTGTTTTTAAAGGCACTTGAAATCACAATTGGGATTGTACAGATTTTTGTACTTATTATGGGTAACAATACAATAGTATATCTAGAATCTTGCTTTGGAGATTTCCTTGTTTTCAGTCTCATAATCTACAAATTATTTTACTGTTTGAGTATTGGTCTGGTAAAATTAAAAAGCCCTTTAGGCACCACCGTTGGTAGACCTCAGCTCAAACATCTACGGATACAGTACCAGTCAAAAGTTTGGACACAAGTTTAGATTTCTTTTCTACATTCTAGAACAATCATGGATTCCAAAACTGAATTAAGATATGTTGCATTTGGTAATTAAGTAACAGCAACGATGACCGTCTGGTGTTATGAAGGTCAGATGTTCTGGAACAAGCAAGACCAAAACTGAGCTCTGCTGTAGAGGAGAAGTTCATTTAGAGTCACCAGCCTCAGAAATCACCAATTAACAAACATCACCTCAGATTAGAGCTGTTATGAAGCTTTACAGAGCAGAAGTAGCAGATATACATCTCAATATGAACTGTTCAGAGATTACTGTGTATTTGGGATAAACGCATTAAGCTGCTTTTTTAAAAAAAAATTTAAACAGTATAGAAAAAAACTCAGAAGAGAACCTGGAGTTAGGAGTGTCCAAACTTTTGACTTGTATAACTTCAAAAATAGATGGCATCTGATAATTTAGGATATCTTCCTTGGTGAAGTAGGTAGACATGGATGAAAGAGCTGAATAGAAACTGTCTATTTTAAAAGAGAGAGAAAAAGCTTGGCCAGGCACTTTATCATGAAAAATATACAAACACAGGTAATCAAATTAAGACTCTGACTTTAAAACGCCACAGGGTTCTATTCTTGGCCCTCTCCCCTTTTCACGATATGAAGTACATTCTCTCTGGGGTCAATATTTAAGCAGCATATATCTCACTCTTACCCTCAAAACGCTGCTGCTCATCTCTTAAACAATACTTCTAAATGAAATTACAAAACTCCCATCCTCTATTCTCTCCATTGGCTTCCGGTACATTTTAAAATCAATTTTAAATGATTGATGTTTGTTTTTAAAGCCTTACATGGCCTGGCCCCATCTTATTTAACAGACCTCTTAATACCCTGTAACCATGGCAGAGCGCTTCATAGTAATTAGATGATGTTCCTTTTAGTTCTAACAATATTCTCTTAATGTTCTTTCTTCTGTTATTTCTTAATATTCTGTTTTTATCTTATGTTGGTCTATATTCTTTATTCTGATTGAGCTTTATTCTTAATATTATTTTATGCTTTGTTTTATTGTCTATCCATATTTTCTTAATTTTTTTAATTTACATTTTTATTATTATAATTTTTTTTTACAGCTTATGTTGATTTCATATGTTTCTTTTTTCCTTATTGTTTGTCTTTTTATTTGTTCTGTTAAGAACTTTGGTCAAGTGCTTAGTTGTTAAGTGCTATATAAATAAATTATTGATTGATTGAAAACTTGTTACACTCATGTTGCTGGAATTATTTTTCCCTACATGTGCACTAATTGTTCTTCTGTCTTGTCCTGTTCCTCAGAGCTCTGGTAAGCTGTCCGAGCCGTCCCTCACCCTCCCTGTAGAGGACTCGCAGGACCTGTACGGTGTTCCCTCTCCTGAAATTGCAGACTCTCAAGGCCCCTTCTCGCAGGAGGAGGACACGCAGTCGCAGCTGCTGGACGCAGACGGCTTCTTGAACGTGGGGCCCCGGGGTGGCCAGAGCCGCTCCCACAAACGCCAGCTTCTTTTAGACAACCTGGATGAAAACGCCATGGATGCTAACATGGGTGAATTACTAGGGTTCTGCTCGGGTGGCTTCGGTTCTGCGGAGCAGAGTCAGCCGGCAGGTGAGGACGAGCTGCTGGGTTTGTGCTCTGGAGTATTTTCCACCCAGTCCGTAGAAACCAGCAAGCCCAAGAAGGAAACCGAGGCCATGGAGACGGAACACGCGGTCGAGGAGAGTCACGGGAGCTCGGATGCAGACATGGACCAGCTGCTTTCTCTCTGCTCGGGAAAGTTCACAGGCACTCCTGGTGTGTGTTTCTGTCTCATGAAAGATTATCTAATTTAAGAGCGTAATGAAGAGCCCCTGGTTCTTTTGTTTAAAAAAATATATACCCTTAATTCTTTTTTCTTTCAGCTACGTCTCCAGGGAGACCAGGCACAAGCCTCTCTATTGAAGAAGATTCCAACAGGTAAAGTCAGTCATGTGATCTGTGTGTCTGCTCTTTTAGCAATGTCTTTTCAGTCGACATGGTGCAAGTCAAAAAAAAAAACTGTCTGTTTATTGTCTGCTTTTTAGTAAGAGCAAGGTGGTGGAGGAGGAAGAAGAAGAGGAAGACAACTGTGAGTTTCGGCTCTTGTCGGATGTCGATAGCAACGGTGAGAAGGTAAATATGATATGAGGTGTTAATTGAAGATTACAGTAAGTCCCAGACTTACGAACAAATTCCACTCCGGGAGCATGTTCATAAGTCGGATTCGTTCATAAGTCAGACAAAGTGAGTCTTATACGCCTTTGACACAAATGTACAACGTTAAAGCATAAAAAAACTAAAGACACAGGTTTGGTGTTTCGGTTCTGCATTATACTCTCGCGAGACCACACCTCCAAATTGCGAGCGGATTACCGGTGATGCAGCAGCTGACCTCGTTTAAAGAGGGCCCGGGAGAACAATGCTTCATGATGTTTACTGCGCGCTTGAACAGTTGCTATTTTCTCGAACTCGGACTGATTCATTGAAACCGGCGAGACTCTTTTCTCCTGGACCTCCACATGCATACAATATACCGGACTTTGGACATTTTATACATTCACTTACACACTTAAAATATTGTACCTGGTGCACTGTGGAGTAAATTTTTTTTGTACAATACACATTGTGTGTATTATATACAATGCTACTTCTGTGATTTGTTTGCATCTACGAATGTTTGTAGAGACGCTGTCCGTTCGTAACTTGAATGTTCGTAAGTTGGGGACTTACTGTATTAAGCTTTTAACCGATTAGTACAGATACATGTCTCTTTTCACTTGGCTGTCTAAGATGTTATGAACTAACATGTGTTTTCTGCTTTCCTTCACAGGAGGAGGGTGAAGAAGAATCAGATGTTGAAGGAGAGATGGATGATGAGGAGCAGGAGGAGAGGGAGGCAGTGTTTGGGCGCCGTCTAGGGAAAAAGATGCAAGTCATGTTAATGCTTATCTCTCCTGTCAAATGAAGTCTACTAAAAAATTTAAGAAAAAACTTTACAATTAACTTTTTATTGTTAAGAGTTAGCTTTTTCTCTTGTTTTTTTTTTTTTTTTTTATTAAAATGGCTTTTCTTTAAATCGCTCTCTTTGGCTTTAGACGCATGACTGACTTTGTGGAGTCTGAGGCCGAGCTGTCGGGCAGTGATGTTGGCAGCGAGGATGAAGATGATGAGGCAGGCGATGAGTACGAAGAAGATGAGCTCCAGGAGCAGCTCCCGTCAGACGATGAACTGATGGACCAAGTTAACAAAATTCACATGTGAGAATAAACACTAAATCTAAATCTTTTTCTTTTCATTATTTTAAGATGTTTAGTTAACTGTCTGTGTTAATTCTGGTTTGATATGCAGTTTGGTGAGGTGATTTCTGATGGTTTTTTTTTGTTTGTTTGTTTTAAACAGGAAGCATGTCCTTGATGAGGATAAGCGCAAGTTGCGGTTGTATCAGGAGCGTTACCTAGCTGATGGAGATCTGCATTCAGATGGACCCGGGCGAGAGCGCCGCTTCCGCTGGAAGGACATTGGTAAGTTTAGAGTGTACGCATGTACGACTGTTAATACCCTTAACACCCTTTTCACACCGGTTGTGATTCACGCATGTGATGCGTCGGCTGCTATTTTGCTATAACTGCATAAAAAGTTTATAAAAGATCAACTTTAAGGTTGATCAGGATTTAATCACATCCTAAAAAGGCCGAAAGAGAATTTGTACTGTGTTGCCTCGACATACACATTTTCCCATAGGAAATAATGTAAATGCAGATAATCCGTTCCAGCCACCCCAAAATATAACGAATACAGTCGACCCTCGCGAGGTCGCAGTTCAGAGTTCGCAGCCTCAGTCATTCACAGGTTTTTCCTCTGCAATTTCTCGGAAACCTCAAATATTCTCTGTAATAATTTTTTTTTCGTGACAATATATAATTTATCATGCATTTTATGCTAAACTGTTAAAAATAATATAATTTACTAAATATACTTCGAGACTGAAAGTTTAAAAGTAGCCAATCCAAGAGCATTATGCATTTCTCTTTGCTGCTGATTGGCTGCTGCCCTGTGATGCATTCCTGGCAGATTTAAGCCTTTAATCACATCACAATTTGCAGGTGCTCTAGAAACGTTAAAAAAAAAAACGAACCGAAAAACAATGGTGTACTTGGTTTTAACGTAACTTTATTCTTTCATGAGTTATTTACAAGTTTCTGACCACTTATAAAATGTGTTCAATGTGC
>JAQMYJ010000023.1:19551906-19587277 GCA_030014305.1 Clarias laeviceps
CCACAAACAGGAAGTTAATATCACCAACCATTCCCATTTTATTAAGGTGTATCCATATAAATGGCCCACCCTGTAGACATTAGTTACACTTGTGTCACTTACCCGGGGTAAAGATGACACCAAGACGCCGTATGGGCAGAAGGCTGACTGGTGGAGTCATGGTGGGAAATCTTGGGATCCTGGCATTCATTTGGACGTACCACCTTCCTAAACACTGTTGCAGACTACATTCGTTTTATAATATATCCGTTTCATCTGACTCCTAGATGATGGCTTTGAGCTCGGGATTGGTGCTGAGGGGGAAGAGGAAGAGGAGGAAGACGACATGGATCAACAAGAGCTACAGAGACACAAGGAAAGACTCGAGAGAGAGCAGTGGATACGAGAGCAGGTGTGTGATTTACAGATATTTATTGCATAACGATCCTTATTAAGAGTTACTTTAAGAAAAACATTTTTCACCTTAGCATGTAAAAGGTTATTTGATGGCAAAGTTCTTTTCTTTGGATAGTCTGAAACATCGAAGAAAGGAAAAGAAGTGGAGGAGGAGGAGGACAAGATTGGAGAGGAGGACAGTCAATTTATGAAGCTGGCTAAGAAACTAACCGCTAAGGCACTTCAGAAGAAAGGTGAATGGTTCAACAAATCCTTTGTGGGTGTGTACCTGGCTCTTATGTATGCTAAACAAGACTAAACATTTTTTATTTTGTTTGCAGAGACCTCTTCAGTGCCTGTGCAGGAGAAACCAGTCTCTAACGCCAACCCTTTTTTGAAACCCTCTAAGCCTGTAGTAAGTATTTGACTGAAAGAAAGAACACTTTTTAAGAGCACAGTGTTCATTTGTATTAATGTGGCAATTTCTGACCAACAAGAGCTTTAGTATCTGTATTATTTCAAAAGAAACTGCCACATTAAATCGAATTAAAATGTGTCTTAATGTGGCAGTTACATGTTAAATTTGTATTGATGTGGCAATTGAAATTTGCTTTTGTGGGTCAGGGCTAATCTGAATAGAGGCTTTGTCTTGGCAACACACAAAAAAATCTGGCTAATGATATTTCACTGACATGCCACTGGGTTATTAAATGGCTTACAAAATTCACTTTTAGTAAAGACAAATACATATATATTTTTTTTACATAATCTCCTTGCTTTTCAATACACTTTCCGTTCGACAACAAGCTTTTGTATTCCCTCGCTAAAAAATGTTTTAGGCGCCACTGTCTTCACTTCTTCATCAGAAGTGAATCCTCGTCCTGCTTTCAGGGGACTGAACAGGTGAAAGTCTGCCGGAGTGAGATCAGGACTCTTTAACACGCTCAGAGTGTCGACAGTTTGGGCAGAAGTGTGCGGACGTGCATCGTCACGTGAGATCATGTCGCCCTCGGACAGCGATCCTCCACGTTTAATGCGTAGTTTAGTCTTCAGCTCTTCAATAAGCGTCTCACTGTAACGAGCACTGTTGATTTGTTGAACCTTTTCCCTGATAATGTTCCAATACTTCTGGCCCTTGAGAATCCCAGAAAACTGTAACAGTTGATGAATTTTGCAGCTGATGGTCGACTTTTGAACTTTTCCTCGGTCGGCGATTGAGGATGTTTCCGTTCCGTACTCTGCCGTTTACTCTCGGGCTCGTTGTCATGAATCTGTGTCTCGTCACCGGTAATGAACTTTCACCTTCATTAGTGTATCCTTACTTAGATCTCCAAATGCTTCTGTTTATGCACCAGGTTACGCCCTCAAACCTCAAAAACCAACCCTAATTTGGGGAGACTGTGCGACCAACAGAAGTTTTAATATAATCGGAGTGCGGATCATTTTTGACTCACCATTGTTGCAACCATTTGTTATCAAGTTATGACTAAAATATATTCTGTTCATTCATGTATGGCTTAGTCATTCATTCCGAATCTTAATGTGTTTTGGCCCTCAGGTGAAGAGAGGATCTTTGCTCAGTCAGCCCCGGGCAGTGCTTCAGAAACTCGCCAACATCTCAGAGGGCAACCCTCTAGCGCCACGCAACACTCGAGGATTCCTCTTCCAGACTTTATCTCCAGAAAAGGAGACGCCTACATCTGCCAACCCAAAGAAACAGGTAATTTACGACCAAGTTCAAGAGATGGATGTTAAACAGTCAGAAGCTATTATATAGTGGTGTAAATGAGAATAATTTTGTGTACAGGTTTGTATTTGCACCACTAGAGGGCACCAGAGTGTTTTGCAACCGTGGCGACAAAATGAGTGTTCAAACACAAACACTGTGACACAATACTTTAAAAATATGTGTATTTTCTTTACAGAAATGTATTTCACAGAAATGTGTGCTAGTTTGTCTAGATTTGTTGCTATGTTTAGCAAAATGGTATCATGATGAACGCCGCTCCTTTTCTTGTCTACAAAGATAGATATTATATTTTGTAATTTTTTTCAGAGGAATTGAAATGGAATCTTTTAATGCATTTCTTTTTCCTTTTCGCTTTTAATGAGCTCCCGATGCTAGAACGTTACCTTAGGTTATCATATGTGGAAATACTTTTTAACTTCAGGAAAACCTGTAGGTTCTAAAACTTTATTTAGTACATGTCTAAATTGTCCTGTGGGGAGGTGTGGGGTCAAGGCATGTTATCTTTATACCTGTTATGCATTTAAGCAGATTAAAGATGGTATTATGAAAACAGTTTTGCAAGCATTATTATATAAATGGGTAATGATGATCATATTGCGAGCAGTGAGCTCCATATCAACCCATGTCTGGGTCTGGTCACTTTTTTTTTTCTTTCTTTTTCTCTTTCTTTTTTTTTATTGGGCTAATTTATCTAGAACTGCTGAAAAGGTTAATGCTGGTTCTGATGGAAAGGGGTCAGAACACACAATCCATTGCAGTTTTCATGACACAAGGGGTGTGGGGGTTGTGGGGTGTCATAATGTTATGGCTGGTGTGTGTATGTGTTAGTTATTTTTTTGGGGAAAAAAAAAATCACCGCCATCAATAATGAAACTGTACTCTAGACCATTTTATTGTCTGAAACCTAAATTGTATTCTTTTGCTGAAGACCTTATGTGTCTCATTCATATATTTTTTATTCTCTGCCTGTTACAGATTAAGAAAAGAGCCCAGACGGACACTTTGGCACCTGTTGCGAAGCGGCCGTGTCGAGAAAACTCGGTGAAATCCGTTGGACCTCCAAGAAGTATTTTCAGTTTTTTCGAGAACTGAACCCGTTTCGAAGCTTTGACCTCTCGGGACCTCCGTCAAGCCAGTGTCTTAGCTTTAACTAAGTCTCTTGGTGACTGGGTTTTCTCATGTTTGGCAAATTTGCCGATAGAGTTTGGGGTTTGTGATCCAGTGTGTGCATTTGTTTTATGATGTAAATATTGTGATTTTTGTATTTCTGTATTTTTATTTGTAAAATTTATAAATTAAAAGTTTATTTTAAACATGCTTCTGAAATTTGTGTGTGTTGAAGTGAGATATAGAGAACACATAGAGAACCCAGATGACAACTGTTGGTAAACCTTCGATATTTTAATGCCCTGAGGATTTCCTTGTAAGTTAGTGTAAGTTTATTGAGATCTTGGTTGGTAAGTAAATAAATAATAGATAAACAAAATAAAAATGAATGTTGTGTATAAAAATGGCTATAACTTGAATTGTGTACAACTGAAAATTTGCTTTGTGACAAATATTAATTTGCTCAGGTTATTTAGGCTTACCAGTCACTTTAATATCAACACTCTCGTACACCTCATTCATACGGTTATCCAGTCTGTCAGTTATGTGCCAGCAGCACAATACATGAACTTAATGCAGATACAGGTCAAGAGTCTCTGTTAATGCTTGAATTAAACATCAGAATGGGGAAAATTATAATCTCTGACTTTGACTATGGCCTGGCTATTGGTACCAGATGAATTGGTGTGAGTAGTTTTTCAAAAGCTGTTGTTTTCCTGGAATTTTCACACAGCAGTCTCTAGAATGGCTATGGCTAGATTAGTAAGATTAGTAAACACCATTTAAAACAAGATTAGTAAACAAGATTAGTCAAACGTAACTGACGAACGTTAACAGATCATAATTTGTTAAACTTATCTTGCTAATATTTATAGGCACCAAGTTTTAAGGACATCGGTTAAGAATTTAAGACTAGCGAAAGATATAAGCACTTTCTCATACAAATTCTGATTTCTTTTTACCACCATTTAAATTGAAACCAGGTTAATGTAACTTTTCTCTAATCCAGTAACAACCCATTTTCTCTCAAGTCGATGATTCACCCTTACTTATTGTGACCTAGCAGCAGAGAAGCTATGGGATTACTGTTGACACTGAGCTTCCAGTCCCTCAGGCTCGAGATGCTCTACTAATAACCTGTTCGGTTTGAGGCACGGCTGTGTTATTAGACGTCTAAGCAAGCGGTTGGGTAAATAAGGAGCAGGCTTTGCTGTAGACTCTTTAATGATCCCTTTTATCTCAACCTAATTAATTGGAGTGCTGCTAATCACTTGGTCCAGTGGTCCTGGCATAGGGATCTCTCATTAGCAAGGACAGAAATACAGGCAGGTGACAAAGTAAAAATTACTGTATGGTATGTTTGTAAGGAGTCGGACCACCGTACCGTGAGATACCTGAACGGACTGCGATCTACAGGTCTCTAAAGGGAGATAAACATCATTCTTCCAGAAAACGCTTCAGTCAGTATTTTAATAATGGTGATGGAGAGTGATCTGGCAGACAGTACATCACTTTTGAAAATCTGCTGTAGGTTTTCAGTTCAGTGTTCAATATGATTTTACATTTTTTTTAAACCGTTCAGTCAGTCATCATACTGTACCTTGTGGTGGCTCAGAGTGTGTTAAGGCTTTGAGTTACAGATTGGAAGGTTGGGGGTTCGAGCTCCAGCTCTGCCAGGTTGTCCCTGTTGGGCCCTTAAGCAAGGCCTTTAACCCTGTCTGCTCCATGGGTGCCATATAATGACCCAGCTCTGACCCCAGCTTACTAACAAAGCCAGGAAATGTGAAGAATAAAGAATTTCACTGTGCAGTAATGAATATGATTACTAGAGGCTGAACTTAATGGGATAAAAGTGATCATTCCGAATAATTTTGTGTAGATTTGCTGTGAAACTGGCAGAAAAAGCCAAACCATGGCAGAAAAATACCTTAATGCATATCTAATCTTCAAAGTTTTGCTTTAATTCGTCACCTACATGTAGATTTCATGTACAACAGAATGATGGGCGTCATTTTTATTTCTTAATAATGTAACATTTGTGAATCAGACTATGATATCTACAAGAGAAACGCATACCAACAGAAGGCAACCACAAGCAGGAAAGAACGTGTTCAGTCATAGCTAATCACCGGGTCTGAGCTTTATTGCTAACAAAAGCGCCGCGGCCGAGAGCGTTTGGCCGATTGGTTGAATGTACAGTAACCACCACTGACAGCAGCGCCGTGGGCTCCTGTGAACTCCGCGACACACAGCTGAACTGATGCTCCTGGATCATTAGCTCCTGCAGACTGCTAACTACCAAACCAGTGTTTTTTACACACCGCCGACAGCACATTCGTTCCCACCCCGAGGTTCTGTAATGATTCTAAATCTAATGGTCGTTGTGCATAATAATCTTAGCGCCTTGGGTGTGTTTTTAACTGGTGAAGCACAAGCTGTACTTAAAAGTAATTCATCTTCTGGTCATTTTTTTCCCCCCCAGTCTCCAATCCTCCCTCGCTTGTTTGGTTGATGGAGATGATCCTGCATGTGATGGGGCCGCAGGGCTGCTTCTCCGTTTGATGTATTTTTCATGTGTTAAGGCTACTGTTGAGATTACGGGTTTGGCGGAGACGGCCTGAAGCTGCTGCGCTTGAATGGGGATGTTGTTGGAGCTTGTCACGGGACGGGGAGGCGATGTGCTTACTGAGTCTGTGTGATGTGCAAACAACAAAACACGTCACACATCCAAAAGACACCACGACAAAGCCCTGATGATCTGCTGTCGTTCTCAACAGCAACAAAACGATTCCAGGAGGCTAGCCTGACACTGAAGCAGCCTTAAAGGACGGGTTTAAAGAACAATCAAATTTACATATACTGTATGTTGTTGAACACTTTAGTTTTCTTAAAATCACATTGCTAAACCAGGCTAAAGAAACTAATCTACGGCGCTACGATCACCAATTAGCATGAAAGTACACTGAAAACTTTGTTTACCTTGAATAATGTCATTAGTATGCGATTTCACAACATGACAAAAGATTTTCCCTTGAAAATGGTAGAAGAAAACAATAAAAAAAAAAACAATATTTTATCTATATTTAAATATTTTAACTCCTGAACAGGATAAATTCGTATAATACAGTCATGTCATATTTCTGGGATTAAAATGACTATTTCTATTACTTCATTACATTAGCTTCAGCTTTAGCATTAGCTTTATGTCTAGCGTGAAAAAATATTCCAGTTCAAAATCCATTAAATATACATACTGTATAATATTACCCATAAGACCCCATTTCTCCTTTAAGGAAATAATGGGGGATATAACACAGACCATATGGAACGCATTTTGAAAGACACCATGACATTTTCCCTGACAATTTTAGATCATAAGAATTATTAAATAGGATGAAACTTTTAAAATTAGCTACCCAGGCACATCACCATTTTGGAAATGATGCCATGGATACACAAATTCACGATTGTCACATGACTGCACAAGGATGTTCATAAGGTGTCACTTATAGACTTCATGAGTTAAAGTCAAGGATATAGCTGAATAAGGAACTTTACAGAACATTAAATGGTTTGTGCCACCTGTGTCACCATGGGCTACAACCATCGTCCCTTATGCCACCAAAACAGCTCTAACCCATCAAGGCATGGACTTCACAATACCACTAAAGATGTGCTGTGGTAACTAGCACTGCAGTGATGCAGCAGAACCTTAAAGTTCTCTAAGTTGTAAAATAGGACCTCAATAGATTGAACTTGCTTATCCAGCACATCTCACAAATGCTTGAATGAGATCTGGGGAATTTTAAGGCCAACCTCAAAAGAAGTCAACACCACAAACTCTTTGCCATGTACACTCAAGGGGTGCACTTGGTCTGCTGTAATGTTAAGGGAGACGGTAGATGTCGAAGTAACACTGACACAAATGCCAGGACTTCCCAGCAGAACATCACTCAGAGCATCACACTGTCTTCGCCAGCTTGCCTTCTTCCCATCATGCATCCTGCTGTATATCTTTTCCCCGGGTAAGTGCTACACAAACCCAGGCGTTCATATAATAAATTAAAATGAGATTTATCAGGCCACCTTTTTCCATTACTTCATGGTCCAGTTCTGATGGTTGTGTGCCCACTATGGGATCTTTTGGCAGGTGATAGGCATCAGAATAGGCACTCTGACCGGGCTGTGGCTATGCAGTCCTGTATGCGACAAGCTGGGACACCTTCCTATCTTACCAACCATTAACTTGTTCACTTGTTGAAACACAATAAGAAAAATAAAAAATAAATAAATAAATAAATAAATAAATAAATATATATATATATATATATATATATATTTTACCACTACTAGGGGTTATATAAGGGAATGATGTCGCAAAAACTCTCAAAATTAGCATATTATTAGAATATTCTTTTTTGGTCGTAGAAACAACCGAAAACAACCAGAAAAACATGTGATCATGTGTATCTGTGCTACTTCTTTGCCTGTGTGACCCATTTTTAACTGTTTTGATCAGTCATGTTTGTGTAATTTATCATACTGCACAATCGTGAGCCCTATATCACTCTCACTCATTATCCATACCACTTTATCGTGTATATAGGGCTGCAGGGGGGCCTGGAGCCTATCCCAGGAGACTTCGGGCACGAAGCGGGGTACACCCTGGGTACATGGTATGGCACGCTCATTCACACACTATGGGAAATTTGGGAATGCCAATTAATTAAACATCTAATCTGCATGTCTTTGAAATGTTGGTGGAAACCCACCAAGCACGGGGAGAACATGCAACCTGAGGTGGGAATCGAACCCGGACTCTAGATGTTGATTCCTATATACAGTATGTTCACTACAAACCAGCAAAACAAAAAAATGGCTAAAATGCTCTGAGTTTTAAGGGCTTCTGTGTGTCATGATATTTGTTAGCCATGTTGTCAGCTATCAGACACTGAGCAGTCTAGCATGCAGCATGGGACTGTCTGGCTATAATGGTGTTTGGTTCAGTCCCCAGTGTATGGTTAGGTCGCCTCTGCCCACTTTAGGAAATGACTCATGCTAGACTAAAGCGTTCTGAGCCGGAAAAGCTCAGTGAAGGAAGAGAGAGAGAGAGAGAGAGAGAGAGCAGGCTAACCCTGCTGTAGAGGAGAGGAGAGGCTGGAGGAGAAGGAGGGCAGAAACATCCTAACAGACGGTAAGATCACTCCGGCTATTCCTCGATTCACAAACATGCTCACCAATCATCATCTGTTAAAGGCAAGGCTCAGGATAAATACCGTGTGTGTGTGTGAGGTTGTGATTAAACTGAATTACTGGATGTTCCTGGTGAAGGACGAGAGCTCGGAGATGGGGTGAGAATAAACACGGCGCTCTTACGTAACACCGGCAGCGCAGATCAGCTCGTGCACATCCGGGGGTTCGCGCTTATACATATGTGTATACATTGTATATTATTTTAAATTCAAATTTAAATTCCGTTAAAACGCGCTTTGATGTAGAAGCTGATTCCGGATCAGCCCTTTGTTCCTCCTCGGCGCTTTCAGTTCTCTCGCCCTCTCTGTAATTATTCTTATTAACACTCACATCTGATTCATTTACTAAATAAATACCGCCGGATGATGAGGAGAATGAGCTGCCATGGTTTAGAACCTGAACTTAACTGGCATTTTGAGTGTGTGTGTGTGTGTACAGTATGTGTGTGTTTTTAACAGTGTGTGTGTGTGTGTGTGTGTACAGTATGTGTGTGTTTTTAACAGTATGTGTGTGTGTACAGTATGTGTGTGTTTTTAACAGGAACGGGGAATCACCAGTCACCTCCCGATTCAATACTATCACGATACCTCAGTCCCGATTCGATTAAAACTGCAAAACTGTCTTACAGATATTACATTTTATCCAGATTTTGTTACAATTTAAAAACATTTTTACAAGTTTTAATTAGTAATTAAATGTCGCCCATTCCTTATAACATTAATTTTCTCACCTAAAGAGAAAAAGCGTTTAAACCATAAAAACTAACTCAGTATACAGGGGTTTAACATTTAACTGAGCAGTGTGTGTCTCCGCCCTCTGCCGTAATTATTATTTCTAAACAAATTTAGCAAATTAGATACGAAATAGGAAAATGTGTAAGTAAAGGGTGGGCCACAGAAAAGTAGCCCACTTTTAAACTTTTCTGTGTTTTCTTTACATTTGTATAATGTAATTATATTTACATAAATTCATCTTGTCATACTATCCGGAGGCGGGCCCTGTAGTTCAGAGTGTACCACCTGTAGGATTATGAAAAAAAAGTCTCAAAACTCAACTTGACAGTGAGCGCACAGGTTAAGTGGCTGCAAGCGCGCAGGCATGTGCAGCTTCAAACACGGCCACACGGGGTTTTAAACGCAATTTTCGACTAGTTAGCGCTCGTGGTGTTTTAAGACTGGTGTAAGTGTGTGTAATGAGTGGGTTTGGGACTAATTTGCGCACAGAAACAGCTTTTAACGCGCACGATTTTTGAAAATGTGTTGCCATAAAATGTGTTTCTGTTGCGACACTTGGAAGCTTCTGTGCTCGGTACAGTATCGGTTATATCTGAGGCTGATCGGCGGATCACCAGTAACGACCAATCAGACTGAAAAAACTCTTTTATAAATGTAAAAATAGTTTTTTTAAAAATCGATTTTGGAGCCATGCATCAATCCGCACACAAAATACTAACTGAATCGATTTTTTCCCCCTTCTCTAGTTTTCAACCTGTACAGGATTAATAGGATTTGTACCTGAGGTTATTTAGGATTAACCATGATATCTTGAAGTTCTATTAATTCAATAATCCCACTGCTATAGGATATATAACAAATATATATATTTTTTTATATGGCACATACTGTAGATGTTTTTTTTGGGGGATTTTTTTACCCGATTTTCTCCCTAATTTAGTCGTGTCCAATTCCCACATTAAGGCTAGTATTACCACCACTCAGTCAGGAGGGACTAAGACTATCACGTGTTTCACTCAGAGGACAGCACTGTCTGCTCAATCAGCTCTCTCTAGACCTCCGGCTGCAAGAGGTTACAGCATCACCCGGGAATCGAACCAGCGATCTCCAGGTGATAGGGCGAACACTTTACCACTGCGCCACTCAGAAGCCACTGTAGATTTTTAAAGTTAATTTTTTGTGAGATGCAATACCTTTTATAGCTGTTTCATTTCTTGTCAAACCTGATTTTTATTATTTTGTTGCCATGTGACTAAATTGTGAATTTGTCTTTTTTCCTAAAGAGTAATTCAATCTCAGACAAGCATGCTGAAACAAGATCGAGCTATGAACGCTGCTTACGGAGGTCAGCTTGGAGCCACAAACTCGACCCTGCGTATTCTCAGTAACAGCCAGAGAGCGAGCGAGAAGGACGGGAACTTCAACTTCCTGGGCCAAGATGAAAACGGACCAACCGGGGACGAGAACCAAAACCAAATTCGTCCCAGAGCTTTGGGGCTGTCGAACCGCTATCCAGCCCCTTCCTGTAACCACTATGTACCCGGACCCCTCTCTCCTCTCTCCCGCCTTCCCTCCTGGAGCCCGCTCGAACCTCTTCCTGAGAATGACAGCGGAGAAGATAGTGGAGGCAGGGTGCCTCCTGATGGAGCAGAAGAAGGCAAAATAGATGAGGAGATGAGGAGAATGAGTGAAGATGAGAAGGAGCAAGAGCCAGAAGACCATATGAAAGCAAAAGCACAAGAATGGATTAAGGAAGAAGAAGAAGAGGAACTCTTGGACTGGTATGAGAGTGATGAAGACTTTGAGTTCAGTTACAGGTCAGAAAGCTCTTCGCCTCTCACCACTGAGAGTGGAGATGTGACTGGTGGAGACTCGCTCAACTTTGTATGGGACCGCATCTGCGTGGGAGGTTCACACTCAGGAAAGGGTGATGCAGCCACCAACCTGGAGGGAAAACAAAATGACGGAGAGAACAAGAGGCACCGTAAGAGCACTGGAGGTTCCAGCCTAGCTGGAGAAGCATCCTCAGATTCAGAGAGTAATCCTTGCTCCGAGCTGCCAGAACTCATGGAGGCGGTGTGGACCCTGGAAGACCGGGAGAGGTTCAAAGCCCAAGAGATGGAAAAGCACCATGTGCAGTTGACCATGTACCGAAGGCTCGCCTTGATCCGCTGGGTGCGCACCCTGCAAGAACGTGTCCAAGAGCAGCAGAACCGACTCCAGTCCAGCTTCGATATCATCCTCACTCACAGGAAGGAGCTGCTCCGCATGGGCGCTGCTGCTGTTAGCCAGTAACAACAACTGAGAGACAGAACGAGAGAGGAGACAAGAAGAGAGTCCTGGAAGGTTCCAAACAGAAACAAATGACAGAGAAAAGTCTTATAAACCAAATATCCTGCAACTATCATTTCCTGTCTGTGATTCAGATTCTGTTTGCATATGTTGTTCTTACATCAGTGAAGTGCTTTGCATGACTCGCCAAAATGTTTCTTAACTTAGGAACCCATAGGAGGTCAAAGCATCACATCATAAGATATGTATTATGAAATATTTAAAGGAAATAATATATAAGGAAAAGTTGATATAGAAATCTTGAGAATTTGTGAGTTCATCAGGTTTGCCTTTTGTGTGTGAATGAATGAATAAACATTTAACAGTTCTATATTTGCTACTGTAGGTGTCCATTCATCACTATGAATTATGTAGATATCAATATAAATGAATTAAATCACTATGATAAACAAGAAGGCATAAATAAATACAATTTACCGGACAATATAAATGCTTTCTGTTGCAGAGCGTCTTAGCCATCATTTGTTTTGCTTTGATTTTTTAATAAACATATACAGTATAACGCTCAGAATTGTGCAGTATGAATTGACATTTTTTTCAGCACTAAATAGGCAATATGATTTTAAATGAACTTAATTTTAGCTCATTTTAACCAACTATACAAACAGGACAATAGAAAATAGGTCATATAGGCAAAGAAATAGCACTGATTCACCCGATCATGGTTTTTATTTTTATTTTGGTTGTTTCTATGACAAAATAACAACAACAACAACAACAACAAAAATAATAATAATAATAATAATAATAATAGTATGCTAATTTTGAGAGTTCACCATTTTTGCGACGACATTCCCATATTCTGGTAGTGATAAAATTTACCCTTTATTAAAGTATGACTTTTGTTTTATCTAAGATATCTGAAAGCCCAAATACACAGTTTAAAGTCTGAAGCCTCCCCATTAACCCACACCGGCAAGGCTTCTACAGTATATACTGTAAGTATGTATATATATATATATATATATATATATATATTTTTTTTTTTTATCATCAAATTAAAATTTTATTTGTCACATGCATAGTCATACACAGAACGATATGGAGTGAAATGCTTTAAAAGAAATAAATTATGGCATAGAATAAGACTAAGGCGTAGTGGTGTAGTGGTTAGCACTGTCGCCTTGCAGCTCCAGGGTCCGGGTTCAATTCCCTGCCAGGCTTGATTCCCGTTTCTGTGTGCATGGTGGGTTTTTCTCTGGGTACTCTGGTCTCCTCCTATAGTGTGTGTGTGTGATAGGCTGTAGATGCTGGAAGAAAAGCATCACACTATGATGTCACTCAATATAAGGCCACACAGAAAGTTATTAATCATTTTTCAGTATATGTTTAAGACATTATCATGGCTGACCTGTTTGAGTAAAATCCCTCTACAATTTTGTGTCTGCTATGTCTTTAGATCACATTGGCCCGGTTTGGTGGCGATCGTGTAAATTCCCTAGGACGAGTTTATCAAAATCCATAAGGTACGTTTTTGCAAACGACCCAAAATAGTGTTTGGCTCAATGAGCTCTAAATGTCTACCGAGTTTCGTGTGCCAACGTGAAAGTGTGTATGAGCTATGCAGAAAAAATTTGTGTGGGGGCCCCTGAGGGCCCCGGCCACTTGACTCTCAGGCATCGTAATGGCAGCAGATTCCAACCTGACTGCGAATTTTCAGGAGTTTTTGAGCATCTTAAGACCCCCAAAAAGCCCAAAAGGGTGGTGAAAAAAATCCTTAGGAAAACAAAAGGGTCCTGTTCACCCTATAGTGCTTGGGCCCTAAATATAGAAAAACTTAGCTGTAGGGAAGAAAATAGAAGAGCAAAAAATAAAAAAACATACATAAAAAAAAACTGAGCTGTACAAAGTATAGACCATGGCTGTACAAATATGGAAACTGTTGTGGAAATTGATGGAATTTAAATAGAAATGTCCGAGGAGTGTGCAAACATGCATGAATGTGAAGATGTAATGACCATAATGTGCAATGTGCAAAAGTGTGCAAAATGAAATGAAATAGAAATGTCCAGGTTGAGTGCAAATGTGCATGAATATTTAAATGTATAATATCCATAAATGTTCCAAAAATATCTCTTTGGTGTAAGCAAATGTCCATAAAAAGTGCAGTGTGCAACAAGAATGGATCTGTGCCACTGGGTTTTAAGGGTTAACCTTCCACAGGATGTCACAGCACTTGTCAAAGTTTTGTTTCTATTAATAAAATGTTCAAACACAAAAGGTGTTCATCTACAATGTTTAAAACACAACTGCTATAACTGTACTAAATGGTACTGTATTGCATTGCCATGATTTTGAGCTTGGTTTAGCTTCTGTGAATGAGCTCCTCATCTGTCTGAGATGCCCTAAAGATTGTTCTACACCGCACTGACGTCCCATCCTGTATATATACATACATACACAGCTCCAACACAACTCAGACCAGAATACAAGAGAGCAAGTGAGTGACGGCTTCCTGTTTCATGCTGACCACATCCTTTTGAATGATGTCACATAAATTAGATTATTTACACCAGGCACTTGGGTGAACTGAAATGCTTTAGTGATACATGTTTTCGACTTTTTCTTATCAGTCCAGAAAATAAACAGTGCCAGGTTAATCTGGTCTTCCAGTGTAGGCTACCTGAATTCACTCCCATTCACTCCCATCCTGAATTCACTCCCTCTTATGATGGTTAATTTATTAATTCCCATTATTTTGTTATTTTTGTGCCTTATCACATGGCCAAGGCTTTGGGTATGAAGTTTTATTTCATGTGTGTTTGGAAAGATACCAGCTAAATCATGGTTATGTCCACAGAGTAAGTAAGTATGGCCGCTGGGCGAGAGTGGCGCTGACCTGAGTCTCCTGGGGATTTCCTATATGTGTGTGTGTGTGTGTGTGTGTGTGTGTGTTTGTGTGTTTGTGATTTCCGCCTAGGGCTTAATCCACCACTTTGGCCCAGTAAACAGAAGGCGTTGCCCTCTGGCAAAACTAGAGATTATCTTGGTTTGGACACGAAGCTCATATATTTTATGCTTATCGTTGTTTGTTGTTAAATGTTCAGCCATTTCATATAACTTACCCGTTGTTAAATGTACCCTTATATTCGCTTTGTCTTTGGCTGAATTCTGCTACAATAGGATGAAGAATTAACCCGATACCTCCAGGAGAGGGCCCTGTACTGTTTATATACTCATAACTGTGTTCTTTGGCCTAATTAATGATGCAATTTATAGAGACTGGGCATTCGGATTAACAGCCGATTTTTCTCTCTAGACGTCTGAAGGCTCATGTTGTTGTGTGTGAGTGGATGTGTAGAGCTCTCTGGGCCGTTTGTCCTCACGTGCCACAGGTCTCGAGGAAAGTGAAGATGATCCCAGCTGGGTGTAAGAAAAAGCATACAGAACACATGCAGAACAGTCAGGTGGGAAAAAATATACAGCGGATTCAATGAGGTTTAATGTGAAAACATTTCTGTTGGCGAGGTGCGAAGCAGTGGTGACACCCAGGAGTCTGTCACACTGATTGTGCTATTGTGTTAAGCTGTGGTGAATTCAGTTATGTTGGAACAGTTGAACTTGGCAGAGTTTCTTTTTGGCCTGATCAAAACTTGATAAATTAAACACGACCTGTCCAACTGCATGATATAAATAACACGCTTTACTGTGTGATTTTATATAAGTGGATCAAGACGTTGACCATAGGAACTTTATGTATATGAAAATGCTTAGGATGTAGTTTTTTGTTCTTCCGTAAGTCTATATAATTATCATAATAACTATTCAACGTATTCATGATTGAACACATACAGGCAACAAGACTAGACAAGTCTATTGTAGTAAAATAAACATTATGAAAAAGACTATGATGATGAAGAGTATGTGATGTGAGGAGGATCAGAACCATGTAGGAATAAGACTTTCTAGTATTAAAACATGACCGTCAATGTAATTTATCATAAATTACAAAAACTCACATTCTATCTAATTCTAGAATTTTGTTTTCCTTTCCAACCTAATCTGAGTTAAATATGGTATGATCATGTAACAGAGGCTACCTGGGCTTGTGAACAATTGAATAAAATATCTTATCTTATAAAATACTTGAACATATTGAAGCAGACCATGGTTTCTCAACTGCTTTTTCCTGTTTAGGGTGCTGATGGACTGGAGAACCAGGAGGAGACTCATCTGGACTCAAAACAACCTGAGCTCAGGAACTGTGAAGGAGTTTAAATATTTATAGTTATTTATAATTTTATAATTAACCACATTATAATGTCATAAATTACCCAGCATGGCTCAGCTTAAATGGAGGAGTCATAAAATACAATGAGTGGATATAGGAAGGTATATAAGGGATGCATGGATGGGTGTATAAAACACCTCACAACTGTGATTAAATAATACACTGATTAGTTTGCATTAAATCATTTTTTTATGATAACATTTAAGAAGCAGGGGAATATGCGTGGAAATAAAGTATATCACTGTAAGTTTACTGTGTATAATTTTAAAGATTAATGTTTTTTGTGGTGAGTTAATTTTTTTGATATTTTACATAATCTGTTTGCAAAGTTTTAAAAATTCTATAAACCCTATAATTTCTGTTATTGCTGTAAGACTATTAATTATATATAAATAATATTAATTATAAAATGTTCCCCAGTCCAACCTCATCATAAATCTACATCTAAAAACTAATGGAGTCAATTGTCAATTGTCTGTTGTGTTCATATAGAACACGGTGATGATGAATTTGAAGGAACATTTTTAAGTCTTATTGAAAGTCTTTGAAATTTGATTTATTGCTGCCGTAAATATTTGTGCTATAAATTAAAAGGCAAAGTCTGCAAGCAAAATGACATTTCCTCGATTTTTTCCCCAAGACAGATCTAATCATGTTTAGTTTTATGATCAAACGTATGCACCAAAATGTGCCACTATTATTATAAGACCTATTTCTTTTTTTTTAGATTGCATGCCTAGAAGTCAAAATTCCAAAGATGTTTTGATTTTCAAAGAGGCAAAGACGACTGTTGGTCAGTCTGACGGTGGACTCTCAGATAAACACCTAGGAATCTTGAAATATGTCATTCTGCTGTTAACAAAACTATAGTTCTATTAAAAAAAACACACACACACACAACTTGAACGGAGTCATGACCTTTAATTGAGTCAATTGAATGATCTCATGATTATTCGGCCTTTTGAACTTCTAAATCAGCACAAACAAGTAGATAATGCTGCTCAGGTTTGGTACAGGGCGAAATATAAAGATAAATCTGTGCCGGTCCTGCAGGACAGGATTACTGGTGACTTTTGTCAGTCAGATGACACAGTAAAGTCTCCAATAGGGGGCAGCACTGAGCAGATCCTCATGTTTATCTATGGGTAGCCCTTTACTCTGCACTGGGGGGCAACTTTATTCATATCGCTCATCAAATGTGCATGAACAGGCCACCAAGTAGAAACACTTCTGGGTTGTAAGATTAAAAAAATCTCTCTCTCTCTCTCTCTATCCCTATATTGCTCCATCTCTGTCCCCACCTCTCTCTCTACCTATCCCTCTCTTTATATATCCCTTTTTCTCTCTCTCTCTCCACCCTTCCCTCTGCCTGATGCAGTGTGACAGTGCACTAGCCTCTAGCACTCTGTTGGCGCGGAAACAATCAGCTTTGACAGAAAGGGGGTGGTGGGGGAACGGAGGGATGTATGCAGCCCCGGGCCAGTGTATGATGAAGTGGATGGGGAGATCTGTCTACAGAGAGTTCGAGATAACACAACAGGCCGCATCCAGCCCATTCTGTTCGAATTTTGGTTTCAAACCTTTAATAAACAGTTTCGAATAAAATAGACTCTTTGTTGCCATGTGACTGACCGAATACATTGTACAGTACAATACATGATACACTCATTGCACTTTTCGTTTATTTATTTATTTATATTATTATTATTATTTATTTTTATTTTTTTTACATAATCCTGACACCAGAGCTGAAGTCTCTCCCCTATTTCTTCGATTGACACAAACCATTTTGAGCTTATTTGTGTCGTATGTTCAGTAAAAGCCCTGTATTGAATCAGTGAATAAAACACTGCATAAAATTAGAAAGGAAACAAAATAAACTGGCAGATGTTGGTCGTCACAAGCTGCTAAAACAGCTCACCTTTTAGTGCACCTTGGTAACGATTATATGAATCAATGGATGAACCCTATTCTTCAATTAAAAAAAAAATTACAACATTTTTTTTGTGATCACAACCCAAAAGAGCTCTCAAAAATGTATCATTTATGTCTCTGAGACAAGAATGGGGTCTGTGTGGAACCAAAATGAATGTTTATTCCCCCCTCTAAACACAAAAATGTACAAAACCTCCAGTTACAAAACCTCCAGCCAACTTTTAGGTTTCAAAAGAAACTCTCTTCAAGTTCTAAAATAATTCTTGTACAACTTTTGTAAATTGTTTTTTAAATCTCAGGCAGAGAAATCAGAGAGCTCTCTATATGGACTCATTCTATTCTCATCCAATTCTCATTCATACATCTCCATGCTGAGCTCAGAAAGAGTTATCGTCAAGACTCAACTTTTATTTCTCAGCTTAAAGATTCATTTTGTATTATATTTGTAGGTTGAATGAACAGATTTTAAATTATTGATTGTAGGCTGCGCCATTTACCCAAGTTATATATTTTTGTGAATAACTTAACTATTCCACTAGACGTTATTCAATTCTAAATCATGTACTATTGAATAAAACTTTATTATAGTTATCTATGATTGATCTGTTTTGGATTAGGCCTATAAATTCTACAGTGTTAAATCAAAAGTGATTTATTAGTGTTTGGACTGCATGACTCATGCACTATTTCAAAATAAAACCCTTTCTTATATATTTTTTTAAATCTGTAGGATAGTTATCTTTAAAAAATAGTTAATGTGTAAAATTAAAAAATTTCCATCTTAGACTTACCATCTTAAACCTTCACACAACATAGGTCTATTATGCAATCATTAATAACAATAAGGAGATCTTTTAAACAGAACGTTTTTCTGAGCCTTATGGATAATAAGAATTTTAAGGCCCAGTCCAGCTGTATGAGGCACACACTACAGTATGGACTTTGTAAAAATGACCCAAGCAGGGGTAGCTGAGAGGTTAAGGGGTTGTATTGCTGATCAGCAGGTCCCTGATTCGAGCTCCAGTGTTCCCAATCGGAACCCTAACACCCTCGACCACTCAGATACAATGGGGCATCAAGCTTGCAATTCAACCCTGTAAGAAACTGCCGCTGAGATGATGTTCATATCTCCAGGGAAAGGAGTATTTTCTTGCCCCATGACCTGTGGCTGGACCTTCCCTTATATATATTATATAGTCTCATATACTGGATTACTCCATAGCAGCTGTTGTATTGCTCACTTTCTTCCTCAAAGAAAAAGGCGCCATTAATAATGGACTTTAAGAGCCATTAAGAATGGAGTTTGGTGAGGCGTCGTCCCTTACGTCTCAAGGTTCGGTCCTGTTGCTAAATGTCCTGTCTCACCTATTTCTTCTAGGTAATTTCAGACAAAATAGAAACTACATTAAAGTTTTGTCCCCTGAGTTTTAAGTAGTGATATTTTCCTCTGCAAACAGAGAGATTTCTAATGCATTTGGTTGAAATCTCATAAAGGTTTTGAATCGTTTCATTTATCTGATAACCTGGAAATCCCTGGCATATGATTTATATCATTTTCACACTTGTTGCTCATACTCATTCAGTCATTTCTCATGTCCTGTGGATGGGGCGTGGTCATCCTGGAAGTGACCACGTCTATCAGAACAGAAATGTTTTATAGGATAAAGCTGGTCAGAGCATTTCTGTAGTTATTTCCCTTGTGTTCCCAGGATGCACTACAACCCTAACCTGCAAAAGCATTCCTGAAAAATTATAAATGCTTGGTTTATTCTCAGGATTCTCTCACCATCTAAGTGGGCAAGTGGATCCAAAACAAGACATAAAAATTCCAGGTCTCTTTATGAGTATTAATTTTGCCACTTTGTCACCTAGCTGATATTTAGCATCCTTAAGTGTCCTGAATAACGGTACAGGAATTACATACTGTATACAGTGCATATCCAGAATATAAACAGTAGTTTAATAAATGCAAAATCTGGTATAGAACAATATATAAGAAAGTAATATACAGGAGATCACTTTAGCTGGAAGAACAGAAGACTTTGGCTGGGTTTTCACAGACTGAGTCACATATTACAGTAGAATGGTTTTGAACCTTTGCAAATTTGTTATTTACTACAAAAAGTAGGTCTTTACATATTTTATTACAGTATACTATTATATATATTTAAATATATAATTGTAGTTTTTATAGCTTAGTTATTAAATTCCTTAGGCCTTAGAACTTCAATTGCGATGGACAGTTTTGCACTTAATTCTCCTTCACTGAACGGTTAATAACTTCAGTTCAATACAATAGACTTTAAAAAAGTAAAATAAAATAAAAAACCTATAATGAATTCAGAAATTCCTCTGATGCTCATATTCATAAGTTGCTCATAGGCTCATAAGTTCCTTTTAACACACTTAGACACACTTTGACACCACGGTATACAGTTATAGAAGACAAATGATTTATAATCTCATTATTCGGTGCCACTCAGACGAGGATGGTTTCCCTTTTGAGTCTGGTCCTTCCTGAGCTTTCCTCCTCATATTATCTCAGGGAGCTCTTCGCCATTGTCTCCTCCGGCTTACTCTCGAAGAATAAATTCCTAAACTCAAAATGTACATATTGACTTGATATATATTTCTCTAAATCTGCTTTGCGATAGTTACTTTTCTTAATAGTGTTATACAAATAAAATGAAATGGAAGTAAAATAAAAAGGGTTCGAATATGAAAGAGGGAAACGATCTACGTACATTCCTCAGAGGGACAACACAAGAAGCTGTAAGGGTTCCAGGGGTACGTCTTCGTTGTTGTTGTTGTTGTTAGTCTGTACCGTTATTCAGTGGACCATACGATCCGCACACATCTTGGCACAGGTTTTATGCTGGATGCCCTTCCTAACACAATCCTCCTGTTTAACCTAGGATTGGGACTGGCACTGCATCCAGTGACTGGGGTTTGGGCATTGGGTGGGAATCGCACCCGGGCCTTCTGCATGGCAGGTGAGAAACCTACCACTGTCTTTGTATTATAAATAAATAAATTAATTAATAAAGCAAAAATATAACACAGGAGCACGTCTGTATACATTCTCAGCCATATAGGAGAGTATTTTATGTTACACTGCATTCTGAGTTGGCCTTCCTGTTTATTCAGAGGTTATATCTGACAGAATAGCTCATGCCCATAAGATAGCATTTTAAGAAGGGTTAAAAAAAAACAAGTATGCAATATGAGGCTATGTGTTAGTTATGATAGAAAGCCTATAAAGCCTTTGGCCGCAGGCTGAGAGCTCAGCTGTGGCTGCTAAGGAGCAAAGCCTTCACATGAATGCGGTTGAAGGAGCAATGCTGCTCGGCCGGCCTTCCTTCAGCTGCCTCGGCCGCTTTAACCAGCTAATAAATATGAAAACAGCGGGTTTAAACATTCATTCGTTCACTCCTTGACAGGATTATCCCCGTCTATGGAGTCCCATGTAAATCTCTAAACCTCATAATGGCCAATGTTGTCCCATAAAAACGTGTTAAACAATAGGGTTGAATGCAGGCTCTTTCACGCATTAAGGATCTCATGGGGGCCTCGCCGGCCCCGCCCCTCTCTTAATCTCTGCGCCGGTGAAGGCGCGCCTCTGAGCGGCAGGTGCGTGTGCCGAGCACCGGGGGTCACAGCGGCGGCTTGGGGGAGAGCCGCCTATGTCGAATCCTAACAGCTGCTCCAAGGAATTTTTTCAGAGGCTGTCACTTGCATTTAGCTTGCTCTTTTTGTCCGGATGAAGTGGTCTCTCTCGTGTCCGTGCTCTCTCGCCGCCCTCTGCTACTTAAGGGGAAAGAAAAAGAGCCGCTAAACGGCGACAGTCTCGAACAAAAGGGGAAAGGCACCCGGCCTCGGCGGCGTGAAATCGGCGATTAATCGGCCCGGCTGACACCCCGCGCTGTTTCCCTTCAAGAATGCAAATGATTAAATTGCTAGGTTAAACACTCGAGCTCGGACACTATTCCCCTGATACCGCCACTTTTGTTCATCTGCAGGCCTAAAGTTTGCAAAGATTAACTGCAGTAGTGACTGTATTAAATTTAATCTCTCTCGCGCTCACCCACTCACACCCACTCACATACACACCTCACACTCTCACAAGTGCTCCCAATGATTAATTGTAATATTTTTTTTTAACACCATTTATCAACACCAAGCAACAATCTCCGGATTTGCGTCTCTTTGCAAGCTGCTAAACACACACTTGAACTTAACTCATGAATATCATTAATCCAGCCAGTCTCAGGCTTTAATCAGAGCTCAAAACCTGTCTCAGTCCAACAAACTCTACCCTGAGGCTATGTGTGCCCGTAATCTCGACACTTTTTACTGGCTGGTCCCACTGGGACGGTGCGAAACGGTGCGAAACTGCTGTGTTCGATGGTCGCTGCCCTGAAATTGGAACATTTGGACCACTTATAGGCCATGCTTCCTATTTTAAGCTAAAAACGACCAGTACGCAATAATCTTTCCATTAATCTTTCATTCAAAGTGAATCAGATATTCAGGGATCCAATTATAAGTGGTGTACTTTTAGCAGAACAGTTACGGCCAGTGTATTTGGCTGAAGGCGCTATGATGATGAGAGCAGAGTGAGTGGGATTTGACCCCACAACACGCTGATGGACAAGAACCAGATGCAGCCGTGAACGGCGTGACAGACAAGTAAGTAAAATATACACAGAGAGTTGTATAGATTTTCCTAGCAGATAGCATAGGGAAGCGTTGTGCAAGAGATCTGTGTCACTCTGTGTGTGTGTGTGTGTGTGTGTGTGTGTGTCAGTATATTAGCAGTCAGTGCACTGGAGGCCGGAGGCGATTCCTGTGTGTGCTTATGATAAAGGGAAAGAGGGAGGAAGTAAGAGAGTGGTGGGGGTGATAGTGGGGGAAAAGTGAGAGCTGGAGAGAGAGAGAGAGAGTTAGAAGAGCAGGATGTTGGGGGTGATAGATGCGGAGAGAGAAAGTGAATGAGAAGTAGAAGAAAGAAACAAGGCTAAAAACCAGCAGAGCTTGAAGCTTCCATGATGCTGTCAAGATCACATCCCCATCGGGCACTTTGTGCTTGTGTGTGTGTGTGTGTGTGTGTATGTGTGTGTGCATGTGTGTGTCACTTTCTTTCTCTTTCATGAAACAAGGGGAAGAGTGCCTTGGCAGGGTAATTAAGAATGGCCTCTAAACACTAAAGTATGGCAGAAGCACTCCAGATGAAAGTAAATGATTAAAATAATTACAGGCACTGAGCTGACAAGCTGGAGTACGGGGTGGCCGCCGGACATTTGTCGGTAATTAGATAATTAATCTGAATGCAAATTATGAGTCCTAACGAAGCAGTCAGGCTAAACCAGTGACAAATGTAGAGAGAGGGAGATAGAAAGGCAGGGGGACAGAGGATAAAAATAATAAATTAAATGAGTGTGACACATCCAGACTTACTTCCACTAGAGTGATTACCTGCGTATAGGAAAACAAACTTGAATGTGTGTAGAATGAGTAGATCATTTATAAAGAACGTAGGGGGGAAAAACTGTAATTACCCATTAATGTGCTTCTGCTATAGGTGCTGCTGCATAGAGAATTAATGTCTAAGCAAAACTATACTTTTAAATAGCTCTTATTGTCTTTAGAAATATGTTTTCACCACTCAAAAATAAATAAAAAATACAAAATAATTAATGCTCTGTACATCATTTAAAGTAACCACATGTGATTTGAAGCTTTGGGAATTTGTTGACTCCTGTCCAAACATATATAATTTTTTTTAAATAGAGAACATCTTGAGCCACCCCTCATTTCTTCATACTTTGCTTCCAAAGACACAGACTTTCTTGTATTTTTAATGAAGTATCAAGGAATAGATTTCCAGGCTTCCTGAAGCACTTTTTGGCCCTCATTTTTGGCAAGGTTTTGTCTCTCACATTTAATCCAGTCCTTGTACCTGAGAGTTTCAGAGGAATGTTTTTTTGTTTGATAAGCCACATAGTGACCAATGAATCATTCATACATAAAAAAATCCATCTAACTTAAGTCCTGACCCAGTGAGAAACATGTGCAGATGATGACAGATGATCAGGAGGTGATTAGTATAATGCTGATGCTGAGTGGTTGGAGCAGACGAGAGGGGAAATGAGGTCGTTGCTGAGGCTGTTACGTAAACAACCAGTTTTTAAATTGTATCTTTAGACACTTTGCAGTAAACCATTTGTTTAAATTTTCTTAATTTAATCTACATTAATTATTTTAATATAATGTAAGAAATGAGGGGTGGCTTCAAACATTTACTGTATATTGAATGTAGATTTATTATCTAGTCAAAAAAAATATATAATTAAATTTTCAATTTTCAAAAATACGTAATATCTACTCTAACAATGGCCATATTTTATAGGCAAATCTAGGGTAAAACTAACTATATTTTATATGAAATGGACTTCATTATGTTTGTGATTTTATGATTCTTAGGTCATTTTGCTTTACATAAAAAAAAAACATGCTAGACCATAGAGACCAATAAAATAAAGAAAGGGAAATAAATAGGTTAAGTGAAGAATTTATAGGAGGATCTGTACAAAAGAGAAAGAGATTTGGAGACCTTGCTGGAAATGTTTTACTGTAAGCACCTTGTTAAATATTGTAACGTCTCCCCTGGGCAAATTAATCTGATGGTTAAGTGTCAAGTCAAGGTGGACTCAACAAAGAGCATTCAAGTACGTATTCAAATTTTATTTGTGAGAATATATTAATTTGCTAAGGGGACAGTATATTCTCAGTCTTACTTAAGTCATATAAGAATGAAATAAAAAAGGTGTATTAGCTAAGAGTGTTGAATTAAATCAGTCAGAACGTAACAATAGAGCATATAAGCTACTGTATATTTCAATAAATATTTAAAAAGAAATATTTAAAGAAAAGTGTTTATGTGACAGAAATTACTGGATGATGCTCTTGTTGTCTTTTAATGTGATGCATTTGATATCACACTGAAACTTCTAGCTTACTATTTTATTAGCATGTTCCTTTTTTATTTTTTTTGCATTTGATGTATTGTCTGCCTGTACTGTTTTATGTTGCACCATATGGATAGGACGACAATAAAAGTGATTTATACCTGATGTATGAGTCGTATTTCAAATGCAGCCTGGGAGCTTTGACTTCAATTAATATCAATACTTGTCACCTTTGCATAATGAATTTAAACCGGTCATATCACATTTTGGTGTATTTTCTTTATTACTTTTTGCTAGGATTTTTTACTTGGCATAGATGGCATTGGCATTTGATATCAGAGACCGCAACAAATTATCTGAACAAATCTCAACAAAACAAAGATTAGAATTGAATTTGGAAAATTAATGTATTATAGAGAATGGCTGCCTTGTACCTCCAGATTTGGGTATTTGAATCTTGCCTCTGGTCTGTGTATGTGAAGTTCTCCTTGTATTTTGTAGGTTTCCTCCACTTTCCAAAGACATGCATTGTAACCTGATTGGCATTTCCAAATTGCCCATAGTGACTAGGTATGGGTGCTTGTGCCATGCAATGAATTGGCACCCCATCCAGGGTGTCCCCTGACTTGTGCGGGAGCCATGATTGGAATGCCCACTACACCTCATGGCAACCATGCTCTATAACAAATTTATTTTCCTAATCCAATTCTAATATTTTCTTTTTTTTGTTTTGTTCTCATCAGTGGTCTCACAGGAACTCCTTTAATTGATGATCAATCAGCAAGTCATTCTTTATTTGCATGACAATATATTGCCCACTGCACCACTTGCCCATTCCCGGAACTTGACTGAAAGTTATTGCTACATCCCCTGTACAGTCCTGACTTTGCTCCAAGTGATTTCCACATGTTTGGGCCATTATAGGAGTTCCTGGGTGGCTAGTGTTTCAGACATGAAGCAAGAATTCTAGTCATGGCTCTGAAACTCTGTAACAGATTTATTAGTGTAGCTGGGAATTATATAAATAAGTTTACAATTGAATGCTCCTCATAATTTATTTTTATTTTATATATAAAGTGACTTTTTTTTTATAGCCCTAATTTTAATATACATGTCTATTAGATGCATTATATTATATCACGTGACCTGGAAGATGCTGTCTGCGACCTCACTTCCGGTGACGTCAGAAAAGCGCGTCGGTGTGCTGAAGTTTTGCTGTGTAATTTCTTTCAGTGTCCATTCAATACCGGTGTAGCTGAATTTGAAAATAGTTTATTCTCCTTTTTCCTCCCCAAGATGGAGTATTTGATTGGTATTCAGGGTCCGGACTTTGTCTTGGTTGCGGCTGATAACGTGGCTGCCAGCAGCATTATTAAAATGAAACACGGTAAAGATTTGACAACTCACGAACCTTAGCATAGGCTAGCTTAGCCTAGCTTAGCTAGCAATCTTAGCGGTGTTGTTAACAGACGCGCTAACAGTTAGCATAGCCACGCAGCTCCCCGGTTAGCTATTATGCAGCTAGTTAATATTTATTGGATTTCTTTATTAATTAATCTAGTTAGTTTTTTGTATGTAGAACTCTTATTTACAACGAAATCACAAATAATTCTAGAAATTCTTTGTAGTAGCCTGTGCTAGTTAATGCTAACGGGTTAGCCAGGCACTTGTGTGCGGAGACGAGATTTCTAGTATGTGAATTATTTAACATACTAATAAGAGCAAGTGTATAAAGTTTAAGTTGAAAATCTTTAATATACATATGTTTCTGCGATTTTATTTTGTCCTGCTGTAAATATCTTGACCGGCTAGTCTTAGTAGATGAGTTTGCGAAATCCGTTTAGAAAGTGAAAGTGAAATCTCTTTCCCTTGTTAGTCTTCATTAATCAAGAATATTTAAGAATTATTATCTTTACCTATTAATCATTGGCCAAATTACCTTTGTCATATGATGATAAAATTATAATAGTTATTTTGCAGGTTTATCTTCACCTTGTAGCTTTATAATATACAAGTCTAATGCTTTTGTCTCTCTCTCTCTTTCCCTCTGTCCTTATTTCTGTGTGTGTGTCTGTGTGTAAGGAAGTTAAACCTAATATGCAATGTGTTTATTTCAGACTATGACAAAATGTTTAAACTGAGTGAGAAGATCCTGCTGCTGTGTGTCGGGGAATCTGGAGACACGGTACAGTTTGCAGAATATATTCAGAAAAATGTCCAGCTCTACAAAATGAGGAATGGTACGTATCGTTGTGTTCGTGCGTACTTGGTTATTTACTTACATAAACGACTCTGTAATACTGTTAGTCGTGTTTTACATGTACTAATATAGTAAACAAGTAAGTACTACCAAGAGCTCTGTGAATCACCTCGATAGCTCATCATCTTGTTTAGGGTTCTCCAATCGGAATCAGTCACAGATCAGTTGGCTCTCAATTGGCCGATTACTTAAACCAATATTATCATCATGACGGAAAATACATGATTCCACAGCCACAACAACATGCCATTACAGTTCTGGGAATATTACCAAGATGTAAGTTTTTATCCAAAGGATAACCACGTGGGGAACGCATGCCCAAAAACTAGAACAAAACGATCCGTATTTGCTGGTTAACAACACAGTGTGAATAATTTAACTATGGAAAGTTATCTGCAAAGGCAGATGCTAAATCTTGTAAGTCAACCCTCACTCAATGGCAGAAGCCTTCAAAAAGCTAGAGCCTTACCTCACCACTCCACGCATTCGGGTTGGCAGTGAGCGACTCTTCAGCATGGCCGCCAACATTCTGGATGATAAGAGGAATAGACGGTCTCTTAAAAATGCAGAATTGCTGATATTTATAAAGAAACGTTCTTGCCCTTGCTGCTTACTAAGATTATTTATGATTAACTCGCCAATACAAAGTGACTGATGTTTATTTATAATCTTATTCATGCTTCTGCATTGAGATTAAAAAAGACCAGGTGTTCACATATTTTTGGCTGTTTACAGATTTAACTTAAAAAAAAAAAAAAAGAAGAAGATTTTTACAGATTGTGTAAACTTAACATCTTTGTTTGTTTTTACAGGATAAGCATGATTGTGTGTTGATTTTATATCTTTACTGACATTTTTGTAAGTTTTGTCCTGTGTATATCTTTCAGGGTATGAACTCAGTCCAGCGGCTGCTGCAAACTTCACCAGGAAGAACCTAGCGGATTACCTGCGCAGTAGGGTGTGTACATACTGTATGTTTCTGTCTAGGTTTGTTTCTACCATCGCTAAGTTTAAAATTTGGTGAATGAAGCATTAGATCTGTCCACTGAACTTGGCTTGGACACGGTGGCCGACTGGGAGAGATCTGCACACACACATTGGATGGTGAGGGGGTTGTTTGATTCAGTTATGAACCACGATTCATGTATCGCTTTATAGACTCCAAATAAATAAATAAAAAATTATAATATAGATGCACCCGTTGTTCGGCCAGTGACAAGAATTATCTAGTTTTCAGCTTGATCAGCCACAGACATAACTGATTCTGTACCGAGTGCACAAGCTTCCAAGTGGCACAACAAACACATTTTTATTATGTTACGTTATCAGAAATTGACTGCATTAAAAGCTTCTGATCTGTCTTTTTCTCCAAACTCTGCGAGCAAGTTAGTCTCAAAACCCACTCATTACAACCGCTTATACCAGTCTTAAAACACCACAAGCACAAATCAGTCTTGAAATCATGAGCATTGAAACCCCACATCCTCAGGGCCGCTCAACCTGGGCGTTTATGGTTAGGTCAACTTTTAAGGTATTTGAAGTGGTAAAATTTAATTACATTAAAAAAAAAAATCTAATGGTATACCTTGATGGTGTCCAAGCACTAGTGAAACACTGGGATAAGTGCATTAGTGTAGCAGCGGATTATATTGAGAAATAAAGGGAGTTTTTGTTATTATTATATGCACAGTTTGACTTAAACACCCCTTGTATTTCTAAGCACCAAGTTCAGCCTTTATTCGTCATATATGTATTACACAGATAAATTCTTTATTTTTCGCGTGTCCCAGCTTCTTGTTAATAGACTGGTATCAAATGGCCTTGCTCAAGAGAGCTGGGGCTCGAACCGCAGACCTTCTGATCAGTAACTCGTACACACTGAGCGACCACCTCCCTAAGTTGTATAACGCTGAGTAAAGTCGACATGGGAATCATGAGGGACCACCCAATACAGTGTTATCATGATACCTGGGTGCTGATTTGAAATGTCTTGTGATTCTGTAAGTATCAACATTTTTATAAGTGTTCCAATTTTATAGTTTTTTGTTCTTTTAATATGAATCGTTCAAGGATAAGACCATGGAACGTGTTAGTTTTATACCACGTACAGCCGTTTGTGTTAGTATCCTAGCACCTAGACAATGTTCGTTAAACTTATGAACAAATCGGTCTTACAAACAAGCTCTCAGAACCAAACTCGTTCGTACGTAGGGGACTTACTGTACTTGTTTCACCTAGGTCTAAGGTTGTGTTATTAAATAGTGTGTATTAATAACAGTACTCCTTCTACTCATAATAATTCAGAGTAAATCTTTTCTCTTCGAAATTCGTTCAGTGTTTTATTTGACAATATTTTGTTTAGTTTAATGTTGTATTCAGTCACAGCCGCCTGTACAAGCGTAACGTAGGATTACTGTTTAGGTGTAGTTTATTAGATGCATCGAGAGCATCGCTGAAATCACTTCATTGTCTAAATGCACCAGTAAGATCGATAAATCCTGAAGTTTACAATGGCGCCACGCTGAAGGTGTGAACGTATTTCTTTTATTTTCCTTGCTTTCCTGCCCCCGGAGCGGTGGTATCAGGTTTTTAACACTAAACTAATCTGTAAATCGAGTTCATGCTGCGGTGGCGGCGCTGCCTCTCGCACCGCTCGCTGTGACTGGGTGAAGGCCCGTGTCGAGGATGATCGGAGACAGATGTCAATATGTTATGTGTCAACATTGTGAATATGAGGTGTGATCCAAGTGTCTGTGTTCCTGAGCACCTGAGTGTGTGTGTGCGCACCGCAGTACGATCCTATCCAGATGGGACCCTCTTGTCTGCGTATATATATATATATATATATATATATATAGTGTGTGTGTGTGGGTCTGTTTGTGTGTATTATGTGCATGTATGTTTTTTTTTTTTTTTGCATGTGTATGTATGTGTGTGCGTTTGTTCGTTCGTGCACCCATCTGTGTCAGTGGCCTGTCTACACCCCGGCCCTGTTGTCTGCTAGTTTTTGTGTTAATTTGTTAGGAAGAGTAGCTGCTGCTTGTCACAATAGCAGAAGGGAGAAAATAATTACAAAAAACAATTAGAGCATTTGTTGCAGGAGGGGCTGCAGAGCGAGAGCGAGCCCGTGGGGGGAAGCGGGAGCCCTCGGGGGGGCATCGGGCATCGTTCCCAAATCAACATGCTTCAGCTGCAGCACATCTAGTGCATGGTTAAAGAAAAGCCTTCACTGGCTGCCTACCAGACTTTCCTCAGAGGATTCGTTTTCGCGCGCTGGTCTCAAGGGCTGGGTGTGGTTAGGCAATGAGCATAGTGGAAAAACAATTATAATTATTTTTTTTTATTCTTAATGCACACATCTTGTCCTCCTTTCGGTTTTTAACCCTGAATCGCTTCAAAGTCCAATTCCCACATGTAAAGATACGATAACAGCAAGCACTCTTATTGCTCTAAAGTTTAATCTAGAAATCATCTCTAATTTATTATCGAAATTTCAGTGTTGAAAGAAAGATGTAATACGACAATTTAATATGACACTCTGGTCTCTAGACTGTTGTGTCTAAAGGGAGCTAGAGAGTGTACTGTGTGTGTGTGCGCTGTATGGACCGAGATTTAGGAGAGATTAAACAAAAAATAAACGGCAGGGAACTCTTGGAGTCTACCTGCTTCTTCAGACATAGCTATTATTATTTATTTATTAGAGAACAAAATAAATTAGTGTGATGTTGGGTCACATGGTTGACCCAAAGTTACCTTGTTTGTTCCTGATGTTTTTCATCACAACCTAATCTCTGTCTACAGGTTCTTATGGCTGTCATTACCATATATGGTAAAAAAAAATTTTTTAAAGTGGAACTATAATGTACTATAAAATGCCATATAATAAACGTGTGTGTGTATAAAATAACTATAAAACACTGTTAAAGAAAAAAGCTTTTAGAACAGTTTTTTAGTTCTTAGAAAAAACATTATGTAGTTTGGATGCACTATTCAGGAACATTATGTAGTTTACGAGTTACTTAAAATTTCTCCCATGAAATACAAAAAGGAATCTTGATGCTGACAAATGGAAATTTATATATTTGGAATAAAATTTCCAAATAATGTTTAACTAAATAACTTGGGGAAAATTATTGTGTTAGGTGGAATGTAAACACCCGCCCTAGGACGTTTGTTATAAACGAGATTCAAATGTACAGATTTGTAGAACTGATCGTTCAGGTATGCTAAAAAAGACAATAGACAACGGTAAGCCTTTAAAATCTACTCGTGAATACGGCTTGGCATCTTTTGACTTCCTGAAATATTGCCTGGTCCCTCGACACAAATAATCGCAAACCGCGTTTTATGTTGTACTTTGGCTCAGCCGTACTTTTTAAAAAGAAAAAAAAAAAGGACGCCGGGACAGAGGAAGAGAAGGTTGCCTTGGGGCTGTCTGAGAGTGTGGAGGAACGCTGGAACACAGACAGGAAAAAAAAAGGAGGTGGAAGAGAAACATCTCTATCTTGGCTGTCCCCAAGCCCGAGTATCCGTGTCAAGCCGCGTAGCCTAGAGCGCCGCCGTCGAACCACGTTCATACGCTCAGGTGCTAATATTCAACGGTCTGTTCTCTCGGGTGAGGTGAGAGAATCGGTGTTGTGTTAGGAACTCAGGTGGGGTGTGTATGAAACAGGTGTCGAGTTAAGAGAGAGCGGATGGAGATAGCACTCCTGGGAGCTCTGGTGTTCCCCTGCCTGGTCTCTCCAACAACCTGGGCTCGAAAAGCCCGTGTCTTCAGGGATGCTTGGAGCACAGCCAGGTTTCTCTAACACTCACCAAAAAAAAAAAAACATGCCCCTGAGAGAGTCAAAGCCAAGGCCCAAATCAGACCGCGGGCTTTTAAGACGATACGATGTGTACCTCCAGCATCTGAGCTCCATCCTAGATGGCAGAAAGCCAGATGCTGTCTCCTCCCGCACCGCGATGAAGTCGGGAACCAGGTGAGTTATTATTAATGTAGTTGGACACCGGTTTGGTTCTTTTCTTTAAGGAAAAAAAAAAAAAAAAAGGAGCTCGAAGCAATTGGGGGAAAAAAGGGTAGGTGTAAAGGAACAGAGTTAGAAGATGGCGAAGCAAGTAGGAAGGAAAGAGACTAAAGGAAGTTTTAATGAGATCTGGCGCAGCTCCAGGGCGTCGGAGCGAAGGTGGGAGGCTCGGAGAGGGGAGAAGGGAAGAGGAGAAAAGGAAAGGTGGTGAGGCGCTCCGAGCAGCGGGGGTGCTGTCATCCAGCAGATGTCACACTGCCAGTGACACCAACGACCCCCCAGACCGCTTAACACATCCCCCCCACCACCACACACACACACACACACTACCTTTCTTGTTCTCCCATTTTGGCTTTTTCACACCCTCCCCTTTCTCTTTCTCAGACACTGGTTTTGATGTTGATGCTGCTACTTCAGTCCTTAGTTTTTTTGTTGATTGAGTTTAAGAACGAACTTGTTAATTAAAAACAGTGTGTTAAGATCGTAGCGAGAACGCCGAAGATACTGTAACCTCTATCTTAAGGCACCTCATATGCTTTTAATGAGAAACCCTGTATATATTTGTCACTCTTTCTTGATTATGAATTGATCTCTCTTTTTTTTCTCTCTCTCTGTCTCTATCTCTTTTTTTTCACTTTTCTCTCTATAGACTCCATATCATGTGAACCTCCTTCTGGCAGGTTACGATGAGAGCGACGGGCCCGCGCTGTACTACATGGACTACCTGTCATCGCTGGCTAAAGCCCCTTTCGCTGCGCATGGATACGGGGCTTTCCTCACCCTGTCCATCATGGACAGATACTACAGGCCAGGTGACGCCCCTTTCCCCTCTGGTGTTCCCTCTTTTACTCCATGTAGGAGTTTTCCTTGTGTTATATCACAACAAAAACAGGAAACCAAGTAAAAGGACAACTTTTTTTTTTGGTCTGGATCCATAGGCAAAAATGTATTTAAAGTTTATAAATCACAGCAAAAGCCTTTGTGTTTATGCTGTATACAAGTCAAGTGGTGTTAGGTTTTACTGGTTTTATTCCATGTTTTAATGTTAGTGTTTAAATTTTATATAAGAAAAAATGACTATGGATCCAGATTTTTGTGCCACACTGTGTAAATAAATTACTGACATTAAAGCTCAGTTGATTAATGTTTAATGATAAAGATTTAAAAATATATATCTTTATGGTGAGGAAATCACATAATTATATTGATGACTTATTATAACTGGTATCATTATAGATAACAAATGTCTTTGATCTGATACGAATGCACAATCTGTGCTTGTTTGTACCATAACAAGTGTGTGTACTGGCTCAGTTTTGGAAAATATTGAGGTTGAGAAATAACAAGAAAACTATTTTGCTTTCAGCAAATCCAGCATAGCACTAATGAACCAAACTACTGTTAATTCTTTCACGTCCAAGTGCCTGTTGTTCCACACTGTGTTATTTGGTATACATAGGAAATGAGCAACAAAATTCAGTTCAATTCCATTCAAGTTTTTATTTTATTGTACATCACTTTTATTTTATAAAGAAATACAGGTAGTCTACAGGTAGTCCTCGACTTACGAACATTCCAGTTAGGATAATAACT
This sequence comes from Clarias laeviceps, assembly GCA_030014305.1. Classification (NCBI taxonomy): domain Eukaryota; kingdom Metazoa; phylum Chordata; class Actinopteri; order Siluriformes; family Clariidae; genus Clarias; species Clarias laeviceps. The sequence goes on from JAQMYJ010000023.1 coordinate 19,585,489, forward strand.
GTCCTGATGGTGAATTATCCTAATTTCGGAAAATCCTCAACGAGACAGTTTTCAGTGTTTTTTATGCTTTATATTTGCTTTATATGCTGTATATTCGTGTCAAAGGGGTACAAGAGTCACTTTGTTGGATTGGGAATGAATCCGACTTACAAACATGCTCTTGGAACGGAACTCGTTCGTAAGTCGAGGACTTACTATAAGCAAAAATTTATTTAATAGTTTGTTCCTATTGAGTATCTCTGATGCAGAATTGCTTGAAGTGTCCGCCCTTCCTCGGTACACTTACCAGTTGGGTCCAACACACTCGCTGCACAGGAGACAGAAACTAAACCTTCGCTGTTGCTCTGTGTGCAGATCTGACACGTGAAGAAGCGGTAGACCTCCTGAAGAAGTGTCTAGAAGAGGTAAGCTCTCTCTCACTCACTCACTCACTCACTCACTCGCTCACTCTAACTCTTCCCTCTGCCATGTCTCGTTTCCTTCATCATTCATATCAGCGTTCTCTTGTATTTCTGTTTCTGATGGTGTGAATTTCAGCGCTAGTTAATGAAGTCAAATTGAGTTGTGTACAACGTATAAATAATTTAAGCCATTTTTCAGTGTTAATTACCTTTCCCACCTACCTAAGAACTCGTGTGGTGATGATTCTTTTTTTTTTCTGTTCTGTTTCATAGCTCAGCAAGCGCTTTATCCTGAACCTGCCGTCTTTCACCGTTCGCCTGATCGACAAGGACGGCATTCACGACCTGGAGAAGGTTAATGTGGGGGCAAAGTGACCGTCTACTGTGACATCTTCACACCATTTCTCTTTTGTACTGCATATCTGATTCTTTATGTTCTAATAAATCTTCAGTCATGTTAAGTACATCGTGTTTTGATTGTTTTTTTTGTTGAACGCACTGTTTTTGGTTTTACTTGTACGGTGTGACAATTAACAGGAAGTAATAAGAATCCACCTTTAGCACTCAAGCACCACATAAGGAGTAGAATTGGTAGTTGTATGTTTTTCTAATTTTAAAATGTAAATGGTCAGCACTGTCGCCTCGCTCCTCAAGGGTTGAGGGTTGTTGTGCGGGGAGTGTCCATGCTTCTAGTTTGCTGGGTGAGTTTCCTCCCTCAGTACAAAGACATGCAGAGTAGAGATAATATTACATTTAGCTAGATTAGGCTAATTGGCAATTAGTGTGTATACTTGTGTACCCTGCCATGAGATGGCACCGTGTTCGGAGTATACCCCACCATGAACACTGGATCCCCTGGGCTAGACTCCAGGCCTTCTGTGACCAAGTACAGATGATGCAATGATAGCAGTTATAATATATATGGACGTGTATGAACTGTATATACAGTGGGGCAAAAAAGGATTTGTTCAGCCACCAATTGTGCAAGTTCTCCCACTTAAAAAGGTGAGAGAGGCCTGTCATTTTCATCATAGCTATAACTCAACTTTGAGAGACAAAATAAGAAAAATAAATCCAGAAAATCACATTGTAGGATTTTTAAAGAATTTATTTGCAAATTATGTTGGAAAATAAGTATTTGTCATAACAAAATTTCATCTCAATACTTGGTTATAAACACTTTGTTTGCAATGACGGAGGTCAAACGTTTTTCTGTAAGTGTTCAGAAGGTTTTCACACACTGTTGCTGGTATTTTGGCCCATTCCTCCCTGCAGATCTATTCTAGAGCAGTGATGTCACAGTGATGTTTGAACACGGACTTTCAACTCCCTCCAAAGATTTTCTATGGGGTTGAGATCTGGAGACTGGCGAGGCCACTCCAGGACCT
>JAQMYJ010000023.1:19587962-19606736 GCA_030014305.1 Clarias laeviceps
CTGGTGACTCTAAATGAACGTCTCCTCTGCAGCAGAGCTCAGTTTTGGTCTTGCTTTCCTGGGAAGGTCTTCATGAGTTTCATCATGGTGCTCTTGACAATACTGTTCTTGCAAGAACTAATATATATATATATATATATATATAGTTCAACATGTCTACAAACAGCTTTAAATGCTCAGTTGATTTTCTATATTTATTTCTTGCAAACAAAAAACATCAGCTCCTTTAGTTACGTTTCTAACGCCTGAGGATGTGTGTGTACCCAAGAAAATGGAGTTTCAGTCAAATCCAGTTTTGAAATCCCAGTTTTGACTTCATCCAACATCTTGAATTAATTTCCTGCATTTCAAAGAGTTAAAATTTACCTGCGACAAAAATAATAATAAAGCAAATTTTTTTTTTTAAATGTGCTGCTGTTTCTCACCTTGTGCAGAGAAAGTATTTTTGTTCTCTGCTTTATTTATGAGCTCGTATGTGTGTGTGTGTGTGTGTGTGTGTGTGTGTGGGTGTGCATATCTTCCCTCTGCAGATAGGTGAGATTAATAAACATTAAACAATCCCCTCTGAACATACCCGGAATCTGCAGGGAAGAGGAGCATATGTTCGCCTGCAGGCACAGAGACGCTGAATAGCGTCTCCGTGTATCAGAGAAAAAGAGAGAGAGAGAGAGAGAGGATCAGGGAATTGACACTCGGGGCGTGTGAGCTGGTAGGGGGGCAGGTATGGAGGTGTAGTGCCCCTGAGCAGATGAAGAAAGGTAGAGTGGCAGATGGAGTGAGAGAAGGACTGGAGGGGGATTAGCTACTCTGAGATTAGTTACTTGTGCTTGTGATCATCCTGGAGGTTTCATGCTACCTTCTGGATTACCTGCTGAGAACCTGCAACCTTTTGGTGCGATCTGATTTTTAACACTTTGACGTCAAAACGTTTGGATTGCACCCATGTAATGATGGAGAGGATTACTGAAAATAACTTCTATGCAACATAAACTGTGAGCTTGTGCAAAAGAATATTCAGTACGTACTGCATACTGTATAAGCAGGACGTGAATTCATAAGCAGCGAATGTAAAGATTTCAGCTTTCTTGTGATGAAGCGGAAATGATAGTTATCATAATATTGTAAGTTTCTTGACGCATCTTCGAGTATGATTTAAGTAAAATGTTTGTGGGGGAAAAATTACATAGTAAGAATAGCAAGAATAAATATATATTAAATATAAAATATTTTAAATTATAACCAACATAATACGTCAAATAAGAAATTAACACCAGAGGTACGAACCAGACACAATCCATTATTTTGTTTTAATAATATATTACATTTAGCTTGAAATACATTAATAACAGTAATAATAATAAGGATAACATGGGTAATAAACATACAGTAGGGAGTACAAAAAGACAATATTTGCATTGCTTTTTAACAAATCCTCCCGTGCGCCCTCTTTAGCTGCCCTTCACACTTCCTGTGGCTCTTTTATCTATCTATTTATTTATTTATTTATTTTTTCTCAGGACGAGTGCACAGGGGAGCTGTTGTGAATGTCCGCCCTCACGATCAGGAAGAGTGAGACGCTTATGATTCTCTCTCTCTCGAGGACATCACATCCTAATTGCTCCTGTAACACAGAGGTTGAATCAAATCCAGCAGCTGATTCACTCAGATCTGGATATCAAGCACACACACACACACACACACATAAATACACACACATACACACACACACACACACACACACACACACACACACACACACACACAGTCTCTCTCTCTCTTTTTCTTTCTCCCAAGGTCTGGGGAAGAGCTCAGTCTCTGTCTTTAAGATGTTGCCAGATATGCTCGACTGCTTCATTTGCAGTGTTTGTGGTCTTTCTCCTGGTGGCCTTTGCCACCTCCTTCGGCCTTGTCCAGCACTTTGACGGCCTCCAGCAGGTAGCTCTGGAAAGCGCAGAGTGCGGCGCAGATGGCTGGCGTGCCAAAGCCATGGGTGAGCAGGCTGAAGTGGGTCAGACTGCCTTGAACCCCGGGCTCCAGGCACGGCGTGGGCCGACTCGCACCCAGCGGCGACCTGTCCTGGGACATGAGGTCAACAAACTCTTTGCAGATCTCCCTGAGGACAAGGAGAAAATGAAGGTTAGTGCACAAAGCAGGGAAGGGTTTACTAAACCTTGGGTTTACTCTGATCAACCACCCAGGTTTCAGGTTCCCCTCGTGCTGTAGGGCAGCTCTGGACCCTCTGGACATGGCTCGATGTAGTGGTGTGCTGTAATGTCTTACACCAAGATGTTAGCAGTAGATCCTTTGGGTGCTGTTTGTTGCGGGTGGGAACTTCATGGAGCAGACTTGTTTGTCTGGAGCATCCCATGGATCCTTGGTCAGATTGAAATGAAGGGAATTTGGAGGCAAAGTTTGTAACCACCTTGTACTCTTTGCCTGCTGAGCCCCAGAAACAGCAAGCTATGAGACACAGGGTGCTCTGATACCCTTCTCTAGTGACCAGGGTTGACTTTTATTCAGCTTGTATTTGTGCTACATTGTGGGATCGAAACGGATGGATTGGCCTTTTCTCTCCGCAGGCATAATTGAGCCTTGTGTGCACATGATCTAACACTCTAACAATTGTTCACACCAACCTGTAACTGCTCTTTTGCACAATATTTATTACTTGTAATTTTCGCAAAAATCTTCGCTGCTACTTACAAGAAACGTTTACTGTTGACTGTTTCTCCTCTCACTACCTTAACTCATTACCTCATCACCACGAAGTATTGAAATGTGTCACTTTGTCGCTCTTGTTTGCACATTCGTACGTGCACTTTATGTCAATCTGTCTTGTCTCAGCTAATTAGGCTTCTTAGTTAGTTAGTTAATTTATATTATTAATTTATGTTGTATGTAGCACTCGATCCTGGAGGAACGTTGTTTCGTTTCACTGTGTACTGAACTGTATATGGTTAAAATGACAACAAAAGCCGACTTGACTTGACTTGACTTGATCCTGTCACCAGTTTACTGGTATATACTGTAATTGCTAATCAATGTTATTAAATTCATCTGGTGGTGGCGTTAATATTATGGCTGATCAGTGTATAATGATTATAATGTACTTTTATTTGCATATTCTGTCAAAACATGAGTCTCATATATATATATATATATATATATATATATATATATATATATAAAGATGTATCTGTTAAATGATTCAACTTGTTGCTCAATGCAGAAAAAGAGCTCAAATTAAACCCATGCCATTTATGACACTTTAAACACAACTGTACGGTATTTAGTAAAGTGTTTTTAAAGAAAGTTTTTCTTTTTCATAACATGACTCATGACATCATTAACCATGTGTTTATTGATGGTGATTACATGTAAATTTGTGTATTGAGAAAACTGGTGGTTGTCTTTGTTTTGCTGCTTCTTCTGTTCCCCTGTGATGCAGGAGAATGTAAAAGAAATGTATAAATGAATACCTGAATATCAGTGATTAAATAGTAAATAGATATCTGTATTTAAAATATTAACACTTCTGACCTACAGATTTGAATAGTTTAAGAAAGCAAGAGAATTTTCACCTTTCCTCTATTTAAGTGGTATGAAGTGTGTAATAAAGCACTACTCTTAACCTTCAGTCTGAGTGTGCACATATAACATATAATATAATCTGCAGAATTTAATTTTTAAATGCAAAAACTATCGTACACTCGTTTTTTTTCCTTGCATGAGTGTATTCTCACATGCAGTGATTATGTCAGTAGTTCATAAAATGAAGTTCTGGAGAGGATAACCCTCATCAGCTCGTCAGCTAATGATCACGCTGCCTCAGCTGTGTTGGGAACAGAGCAGAGAATCCTGAGGCCTGGATTTGGATTCGGATTTGCTGCTGTACAGCACAAAATATTTGGATCGTTCCGATGTTAGGATCAGAACGGTACAAGAGGAAGAACTCGCATCATCAAGGTTCCAAGGTTCCAAAGCTTGATTTAGTTGTATTACTGAATATATAATAAATATATAGTACATTTATACAGCATGTAGTACATTATGGGAGTACTGGTGATGTTAAAAACCTGAGATAAGACTGGGACTCACTTGGTGGCCAGCAGCATGCTTCGCCGTGTGGGTAGCTGGTCTGGATCGCTCTGCCTGCATAAGTACTCTGCAGTCGCCCTCGCCGGGAACTCCGTCTCACACACGTAGCCAAAGTCCCGCGCCAGGTGCACCGCCTCACCTTAAAGACGGATCATTTAGATTAGCTAAAGCTTGGAATGTAATCAGTGATGTAATTTGTTAGCTGTAGTTAAAAAGTGAATACAATTATTATTTTTTTCATTCTGTCTATTTAATGTCTTTATAGTTGCTGTGTGTGCGTGTGTGTGTGTGTGTGTACCTTCAACTAAGGCTGTGAGGAGTGTGACGTTAGCTGCCTTGCGGCGTCCGGCAGGGAGGTTGAGACCGATCTTCTCCAGACGCTCACGGAGGCAGCGGCCGCCATTCTTTGACTTTGCTCTGAGGAAGGGGACAAAGAGATGCTTAACACTGCTGACATGCTCTCATTAGCATCTCTGACCGGTTCACCTCTGCTTACTTTATACCCTAATTTCCCCCAGATTAACCTTTAATAATCAAGCAAATAACTTTTTGGTGGTCTTTTTGATCTGATAAGGTAATATGTGAAAATAAAAAGTGTCGAAGTTGAATCATTAAAGAATATAATGTATATAATGAATTTCTGTACAGCTGGATAAAAATTATGTATATAAATATAATTAGATCAATTCAGGAAATTACTGATAGATTTACAAATGTTTAAATAACATATGATCGACAAATGTTTTTAACATATGTACTGTATTGGACATATTGTAAGTTTAATTAAAAGTTTTTCTATATTTGTATCATTTTCTCTTATTTCATATTTATTATTTTATTTAAATACTCTATTTTAATTTTTTGGTCACGCGCGGTCGTATAAGCCTTTCACTGCATATCATACTGTGTATGTGACAAATAACATTTTAATTTAAATTTATAAAAGTAACACCCTGTTATAGTTGTATGATGGATTTTACTTTAACTGACCTCACTGATTTGTTTTCAAGTGATGTACATAACCATATTCTATCTGTACTAGAAGACTCTTGGCTGTTTAGTGAGATTATCCGTATAAACTGTTGTGATTTCATCTCTATATCCTTTTCTTTTTAATATCTGATGATCTCTCAGTGCTGTTCCCCCGCTGTCTCACCTCCGCAGCACTCCTCCCAGCAACGAGGCGTTGAGACACTCAGGAGGAGACAGCCTCCTCTGGACTTCCCCTACTGTCACCTTGTACTTGGACGTAGAGCTGAGGAGGGACAGACGTCCAGGCACCGAGCAGAAGACCTCAGCAGGGTTGGACACACCGCCGAGACCCAGACTGTCCTTACCGAATGACAGGACAGACAGAGCCGAGCCATTCAGCTTGGACGGGATGGGAACTAGAGAGGGACAGAGACAGTGAGAGGAGACATATTAGATTCATCTCAGAGTCCTGCCTCCTCCATTCTTCCTCATGCTGGTATGGAAAATGTAGAAGGAGGTAATGAAAAGTGGGCCAACTGACAGTAGAAGCATCTAATGAAGACACTAATGTCTCTACATTCTTTTAGCTGAACTTAAACAGGTAATCATTAGCAACTATTAAACATTTAATGCAATTGTGCAATAATTTGGCGCATTATGAATAAATATTCTCCAAGCTAGGAGTTTCTTGCTATAAATATGTAGGCTTCAAGGTTTTAAACTCCATTTCAGTGTTTTTGGAAGAGGATGTCAGTCATATGGACTTTTAAATTGACCTCCTGCAATGCCTTTAAATAACTGAATTAGTCTGCACAGAATTTTTCTGTGTCCTGCATCCTACTATGGCTACAATCCTTTTCACAGATACTGTAGATCAAGCATTGAAAATAAAACAGGCATTTAAAATGTACTTTAATTATATTTTTGAAGCCAACAAACAGCAAGAACAATATTGCAAAATAATAACAATAATGAACGTATAAAAATATATGACGTTCTGAGAAATTTAGGGATACATTGAATCATGAAGCACTCTTTGCTTTCTAAAGCAGTTCTCCTTGGAAACCTCTTTTATAGAAAAAAAGACCTAGACGCTTCTTAGATGTGACTTTTTTTTTCTAACAGTTTAATATGCACCACTCAGTAATGATCCTCCAAAATCCACCTGCTTCAAACTTCGGTTTTGATCGGTGCCTGAATTATAAACCATTGTCTTTTTTAAACATGAAGCTATAAAACTTCAAAAATCGCTTCTTTGGATTGACACTCTAAGGATGCCCTTAAAGATTCAAGGGTTCTTTCAAAACTATTGAACCTCTTTAAAATCTTAGAACCAACAACGATGCAAAAAAAAAAAAAAAAAAAAAACTGAAAAATATTTTGAGAATGTACATGTAGTGTAAAAGCGGCAAAAAGTGGGGTCCAGGAATGTGCGGAGGTATGTAACATCTGGCCTGGGGGTCTGTCAATTCTATATATTTTTTATACTTTTATATTGTAGAAGTCTTAACCCACCATTACCAACATATATAATGTATTATATTTAGGCTGAAGTTATTGACCTGTTTGACAGATCACTTGAATGGAATGGATTTAATCCAAATCTTAAACAATTAAGTCTTTAAACTTAAACCTAATGTCTTTTATTGATGGAAAGTTCAAAACTAAAAGCTTTAAACAGCCAACATATTATACTAAACATTTAAATAACAAGCCTAATATTTGACAAAGTTGGACTGTGTTCATTTAAAAAAATGTATGCTGAAGGGTTTTTTGGAATTTCTTTTGCATTTAAGAATAGGGCCCTTGGCTGCAAAATTATATTTTATACATGCAGCACGGGTGTACAGTATTTATTCTCTCTGGGTGTTTGTGTGGTGTCCTGTTTGTGCTTCTGCGTCTCACCCTGCTGTGATAGCCAACATAAGCAGTTTGTGTGTGTGCGTGTGCGTGTATGCATGTCTATAAGTGCTCTGCACACCTTCCGTTTATTCATACGAGCTTTAGAGCTTCTTATCCCCCCCGAGAATCTGCTAAACCCCTGAGAGTTCTCTGTAACCGATCCACAAGCGTGTGAGTTAAGATGGCATTTGTGTAAAATACATGATAGCTGCTGAGCTTGGAAACTTCTGAGAGCACACAGAGCCTGAGTGTCTGCATGACCTATAAAAATCCAATTTCTCGGTATTTCAGTGGAAAGATCACACTGTGAATTCTTCATAACTCTTCTTCATCACCCCTCCTCCTCCCCTGAGCTGGTTTCTAATCCCTCTTTTTTCCTCTCATATGACCATGAACAGTTCATTAAGACTTACTGCCTTAAGGGTGAACTGAGCCTTGGATGATTTCTTGACTTCACATGAAACGACACTGCTGAATTATTTTGTGGTTGGGACTCAGTGTGTGTGTGTGTGTGTGTGTGTGTGTGTGTGTGTGTGTGCGCGCATGCATGTGTTTTAATCTGTAAATATCTGAGCGTGGAAATCTTATGATTTCTATTTATACTTATCCTCAACAAACAACAGTTTCTTACCTTTCTTGATCACAGAATGATCCAAGATTCCCAGAGATGATGTTTCCTCCATGCCCTGTTGAAGAAATTAAGGATTTGATTTAACACATTTGTGCATTCATTACAAAAACAATAAGTAATGTTCTCGTTGTTTAAATCCTTTTTTTAATGACATGCAATCAAATGACTGTCCTATGTGGGGAGAAATTAACTTAATTTAATTAGGTAAAATAAAGAAATTAAATCTGCAAGTCAATGCTGATTATATATGCTTCAAGGATGAGTTCTCCTTGTTAATTAGGCTATAGAAAAACCAAGATAAAGCCAGAGGAAAAGCTCAGATTTTATTTAATGTCGACACATTGTTTTTTAATGTCAATACTTAATACTAAAATTATGTTTAGAATAGATAGGAAAGAAAAACATTAGTGCAAATAAAGAAGTAATCATAGGGTTGGCTATTTTGAAATATTGCCAAATTCTGTGCGTCATTTATTGATTTGTGGTTATTAATTCCTTGTTCCTATAAACAAATTGTATTTGTTATTTGTATAATTAGAATATAAAGTAGTTCTCAGTCGAAATGTGAGAAACTCGTTTTCCAGTCTGCATTTTTACTGAGTGTTTTGCAAAATTAAAAACGCGTTCTTGTGTTGCGCATTAAAATAGTCTCACGCGAAGACAAAAACAAAACAAAAAACCTTTTTGTTGACCTGAACTGCTTAAATAAATCGATTGGTTGCGCTTAGTTGTCAAACAGAAAGTCATTGAGAGCAGTTTGATCCTGCACCTGCTCAAAACCACCGACACCGCCGAGTCGGGAAAAGGATTTTACAGCAATGTGGATGAATAAACCCGACGAAATAAAACCTTTTCCTGTTCATATCGATCTAATCGTCCTATTGTTTATTGTTTACATGTAACAATATATAACACTTTTATCCTGTATGTTTACAAAATGCAACTTTTGTTTCTGTTCAATCGCTTTATAAAATAAAAAAAAAACAATTATTAAATCTATTTACGAGTTCTGGCTCTTTTTACTTTCTGTTGTACAACAAACTCAATACATGTAATTAATATTAAAATGTAAATAATTAGTCTGCCACGAATCAATTAATAAGCTACGTTGAATTAAAATTTAATTGTGCGCCTACAGTTTTACGCCGAGTCTACACTTATTAAATCAATAATTTAAAATAAATCACTATAGCTTTAAACAAATCGCAATTTGATCATTTAATTTGGTGTTTTGTTTTCCCTAGAATGTGTCGGGATATGCAATGTGATTATGGAAGTAATATGTGATTATAAGAGTAATTCTAATTCTGGGAATAATATGTGAATAACTGTGAGAGTAAGTATGAAAGTCGTACGTGTTTATAATAGTAATTAGGTTGAACTGCGTGCTTAGAGTGATGTTATTTTATTGTAATAATATATGATTATGAAAGTATTACATGATTATATGTGTTTTATTAGACTTTTATGTGATTATGTAAGAACTGTACGATTATGGGAGTAATGAAAGTAATGTGTGATTAATTATGAGAGTAATTATAGGTGTGATGTGTGATTATGAATGCAATGTGTGATTATAGGAGTAATATGTGATGATTGGTGATTATTTGAGTAATGTGCGAATAATTGTGAGGTAATTATCAAAATCGTACGTGATGATAGGATTAATTAGGTTGTATTGAGTGGTGTTGTTATGGGAATAATGTGCGATTATGAAAATATTTCCTGATTATATAAGTTTTATATGATTATGATTATGAAAAAACTGTGATTGTGTGATTAATTAAAATAATGCGTGATTAATTATGGGAACGATTATGAATGTTATCCGTGATTATAAGAGTAATTAAGGGAGTAAAGCATACTTAAGGGAGAAATATGTTATTATTGGTGATTATTGGAGTAATGCGTGAATAATTGAGAGCAATTATGAAAATAGTATATGATTATAGGAGTAATTAATTTGTACTGTGTGATAAGAGTCTTGTTATTATATTGTAATAATATGCGATTATGAAAGTACTGCATGATTATATGAGTTTTATGTGATTATGGGAGTAATTAAAGTAATGTGTGATTATATGATTATAGGAGCAATTATGTAAGTAATGTGTGATTACGTTGGTAAAATATGATTATGGAAGTACCGTTTGTTTTGGTATTGATATTGATTATGGGAGTTTTATTTGATTATTAATGTGTGATTATGGAAGTAATTATAGAAGAACTGTGTGATTATGGGAGTAAAATGTGACTACTGTATATAAAAAAGTGAAAGTATTAATCCCAAGTCTTCATTAAGTCTTAACATGAAATATGAAATATGAAAAAAAAGAAACATTATATCTGAATTTGCTAAACATCACTCACATCATTCTTATATTTGATGTTTGTGTAACTTATTTTGTTGGGAATATGTCCAGATGGTGTAAATGTTCAGTGTTGCGCAGACTAAACAAAAGTTGCTCATGGGGAATTATAAAGATTTTACAGAAATGATCGGAATACTCCTGGATTCCGGTGGGATTGGTGGGTGTTCGATTTCCTGCATGATGCACTGAGTGTGTTGTGTGAAGACTTGCCTGCAGATCCTCGGTGCCGTGCTGACCCGCGTGCACACCGAGCGCCGCGTCTCCCAGTGCGCCCGCGCCTGGGCCCGCTCCCTCACCGAGCGCGTGCAGGAGCCGGGGAACACCGGGGTAGTCCCGCCTGGGCTCGAGGCTCAGCGCGCGGTGCGGCTGCGGTAGGACTCCCGCGTCCTCATGGTTGCGGCCCCGGGGCGGGTGCCAGGCGGCTTGCTGGTGCTGATGCAGGGAGCTGATGGACTGGTACGGGTCGGCCAGATGCGGGTATCCTGAGTCCTGAGCCTGCGAGTAGGAGAGCGACGCCTGCGGATACGGAGGAGGGAAGTACGGCGGCTGGAAGTCCGAGGCCGGGGTGTGGCACAGCGGAGGGGCCGTAGAGTAAGCCGACTGATTGAGGGAGCAGAGCTGAGAGAGTCTCGGTGAGGAGCCCGAGAGCCCATCCGCGCGCTCCTAAACAACCAAACAAACATCAGCATCGTGAAGTTTAATTCTTGTCTAACAAAACGTGGGAAATGTTTAAGTGCGTGTTCGAGTTGTGTATCCAAAAGAATCCATTAAAAAGTCTGGCTGCAAATGTGTAACTAAAATGCAATTACTATTAATACTTGCTAAAAATCCATAATTTAAATGAGAACATTTTAATTTAATGTCCTAGTTTTCAAGAAAACGCTACAATACACAGGTTACCCCCATGATAGGTATAAAGTAATTTTATCTACATGGTGTCCCGAAAGTCGCCATGCATTGTGGAAATGAATAACTTTTATAAAGCACAAAACCTTTGCATGATCTTCGACATCATGTGCCATTTCTTTGTAAGCACACACAGGGACGTCTCTAACACTCTTGACTGACTCTTTTTTAAACACATCTGGTGTTACGCATGGAAAAGCTCCGCTGTCCTTTAAACGATCTTTGTGTTGTATACATAAGTATGATATCAATATTTTCTTTTTTTGTTAAATGCATTTTCAAAGACTAAAACAAACAAACAAACAAACAATAACCATAGTATCAAGTATCAAAAAAGTGTTACATATAGGATGATAATTTCCTAGAAAGTGTTAATTTACCCTAAGGAGACTTTGGAGAGTTTTGAGGTGTTTAGTTGTATTTACACCCATTAGATATCTTTTTTTTAAAGAAAATAAATAATTCTAAAATTAAATAAATTAAATAAAATAAACAAAATGGCACGTTGAGAGATCCTAATTTGACTTACACACTCTTTACACTTTAAATTTCAGGTCATTTTACAAAACAGCAACAAGATAGAAATACCATCATCATTTGCATTATAATGCAGCAGGTGTTTCAGTGTTTTCAGTTTTAATAAACACGACTTATTCTGCTCTTTTTTATGAGAAACGAAATAAGAAAAACCTTCCTTTCATTTTATATTTAACAATCACGGATCCATAATGAAATAGTGTTACAGCCCTGCGCAGTAGCTCAGGACGCTTTCAGCCAGAGCCCAATCAATTCTGTCAGAGTAAAATCAATCTTGCGACCTGTGATCTGTGAGCACGGGTTCATTTTGTGATATAAATCATGAACTGTTTCCAAATATCCTCCTGGAACTACCACGCATGCGTTAATTACAATTAACTGGCTATAATAATCTCTCTTTAATAACCTACTTTCTCTTGCAAACATTTTTGAGTGATTGTCAGTTCGCACAAATGCACAAATGGGTTTGATTATTCCAAAGCTAATGTGTTAACCCGATATGAGCATATTTTGGACACATCTGTACATTAATCCGGCGTAAAAGCTCAGGTCCTCCGTTTTTACGCATTACATGGCAATGACAAACGCCGTAGAATAAAGCAAATCCAACGCATCATCTGCACTTTAAGTGATTATATAATAGTATATGCAAAAGTAAATGCACAGCTATAGTTTCTGCTCGACTCACCATCGCTGAGTAGGTGTGCACTAACATGTGGATGCCAAAGTGGGTCGGCGGTGAAAGTTGGCTCTCTGTCCACTTACAGGATCCTCGCAAACGAACAATCAGATGAGTTCACACACTCATTTACGTGCTAGATCCATACAGACAGGCCTGTGTGTGTCCGAAGTGCCGGTGTTATGAGTGCTCTTTGCGTGTGTGTGTGTGTGTGTGTGTGTGGGTGTGTGTTCGTGCGCAAATGTTCAGCTCTCCAGGACTGTGCGCAGTGTGCGCTCTTATAGCTTCACCACAGCTGGGTGTACTATACGGGGGAGGGGTCGCGTGGACCACCTTAAAGGGACATTTATGCATTTTTTAAAACTGTATTTACTAATTATGCATTAGAACGGATTAAGATTTGAAGACTAGTAAATGTTATTCTATTTAAAAGCAAATGAAATAAAGGATGTTAGGTATTATTCTCTTCATATAGATACATGATCATAAATAGGCACAAATATTTTTGCACATTTTATAGTTTTTATTCTGAGATCTTGCCTAATTATATATTATAAGGATAACATATATTTTTAAAGTGCCAATGCTATAACCTCTATAATAACTTATCACATAAATAAAAGTTATGATAATTTTAAAGGGTGTCCCAAAAGTCCCAAAACATAGAGGGAAATAATATATTTTTAAACCAAAATGCGTTCCATAAAATATTTTCATACTTTGTTATATTATATATATTTTTAATTCAGGATTTCAGGATAAAATTGTCTGGATTAATTTGTCTTATACTGTAAGCGGAAACTTTTGGAAAACTCTATATTTGTCTGCACAAATGCATGGTACTATTACCCCGTTTCCTTGGACACTTGATCCACACAGATGTATCAATAAGTCTATGATGGAATGAATTGGCTGCTTGCTTACCTGTGCGCAATAGGGATCCGTCTTGGTGCGGGATTTCCACAGCATCTTGTTTACGCTTTAAAGCTCTTGGATGCGATGCTGGAGTCGGTGGAGGTTTTTAAAGCTGCAGGTTGAGCAGTGTGTGTGTGTGTGTGTGTGTGTGTGTATGTGTGTGTGAGAAAAGAAAGGCGACACTCAGGACTTTTATGAACACAAAGAGAGACGGGACACGGAAAGGGGCGGGGGATGGGTTAGAGTGACATGGGGTGAAAAAGTGGGGACACAAGGAACACCTGCTTAAACCATGGGATGTGTCCTAAATCACACGGCCTATAGTACAGGACTAACTAGTAGGCGGATTTTCCTGCTATTGTTATTATTGTTTTTTTTTTTCTATAATGCAAATAAAAAATATTACACAATTTCTTCTTGACATGTTATTTATTAAAAGAAAGTTGTGTGTAGGTTAGTTTGGGGGGAACTGATGTATTTAAGATTGTCTGGATTTCAGCTAGGCCATATGATCATGTTTATGATCTAAAAAAGAGAGATGCTGCCATTTCAGTGTGCTCACTAGATTTCAAAACCACATCTACGTTAACACAAGGATTTGTGCAGTGGTCATAGGCTCAGTGGTTAAAGATCTAGATTATTGATCAGAGAGTCAAATGTTCAAGTCCCAGCAAACCTGATTGGGCCCTTGATCAAGGCCCTTAACCCCTGGCTGACCCTAATGTTCTGAATCCAGGTAACAATCTGAATATACACTATATGGACAAAAGTATTTGGCCAAACCTGCAACGCCATATAAAAACTTCAATATGGAGTTGGTCACCCTTTTGCAGGTATAAAATCTTCCACTCTTTTTGGAAGGCTGTCCACAAGATGTTGGAGTGTTTCTGTAAGAATTCATGCCCATTCATTTTGTAGAGCATTTATGAGGTCAGGCACTGATGTTGGATGAGAAGGCCTGGCTCACAAGCTCCATTACAGTTCATCCCAAAGCTGCTCGATGGGGTTGAGGTCAGAGCTCTGTGTTTGAGCCAGTCAAGTTCTTCCTCACCGCACTCATCAAACCATGTCCTTATAGTTCTCGCTTTGTGCACTGGGGGAGTCATGTTGGAATAGAAAAGGACCATCACCAAACTGTTGCCACAAAATTGCATAAAAGTATAGCATTAAGATCACCCTTTACTGGGGATAAGGGGCCTGATTGATTGAAACACCTGAATTCAATAATTAACAGGTTTGGACAAATACTTTTGTCCATATAATCTATCCAAAAAAAACCCACATTGTTTATTCACTGTAAAAAAAAAAGCGTAAAAACGGTCAAATGACTGGCAGCAGCGGCTGCCAAATAAAAACCGTAAAATTAAGGTAAAATATTCTTCATATTATGTGCAAAAACATTAAATGTACAGAAATTGTTATTTAATCTTTTATAGAGAAACATCGCTATTTTAAAGAGTTTTCCTAAATTTAAACGATTAAACACCTTCATTAAACTAACAGCACTAGACGTTTAGCAGTGAAATACAGTTATTTTACAGATTTTTGCTAAATTTATACAATTAAAGACCTTCAATAAAGCAACAGCACTATAAGTTTGGCAGATAAAAACCATTATTTTACAGATTTTTCCCAGATTTATACAATTAAACATCTTCATTAAAGCAACAGCACTAGGGTTTGGCAGTAAAACACCGTTATTTTACAGATTTTTGCTAAATTTATAGGATTGAAGACTTTCAATAAAGCAACAGCGTTATACGTTTAGCAGTGAAACATCATTATATTACATATTTTTCCCAAATTTATAATATTAAACACCTTCATTAAAACAGCACTAGACGTGTACCAGCAAAATGTTTTTATTTTACAGTTTTTTCAAAAATTATGACAATCAAACACCTTCAATAAAGCAAAAGCATTAGACAAGCATTAAACGCAAGATTATAATATTTGTAAAATAGCCTGTACAACTGTGACACAGTATAGTACAATTATGATGCAAAGTACAATAAAAAAAGAAGTTCAATTTTATAGCATCACAGTAAAACCCTAAAATGAAAAACAAAATTAAATATTTAGACTATTGTGCTATAACAGTGGAACATTCTCTCTCACAAACGTAAACATTGCTGTGAAATATCCTTGACTAATAACCTATGAAGAAATGAACAATTTCAAACAAGATTCCCAATGTTCCAATTAAAGTTGGATTGGAAACTTTATTACAAATAAAGTACAATGTGGTCCCTTTTTTTACTCTATAGTTCTTATATAATGTATGTGTACAAATAACTTTACCTTTTAGTTCAGAATCCTAATGCGTTAGTGCAAGTAAGTCAAATCTAAAACATACCAAAATAGCAAAATGGACAGTCAAGTGTATCCAAGAAAGATCCTCTTCCAAACAGGCAGTAAACAACTGGACCCTTGGTGCATTAGGGTGGATTGGAAGAGAGAAGAAAAGAACACATTAGGATCTTAGATTCAAAAGAAAAAGTTAATCTTTTTCTCTGTTGCCCGAGTAACAGATTAACAAAATACTCAAAATCATATTTAATACTAGATATGTTAAAGGGAAACTTAGCTCAATGTTGAACGCCACAACCAGCATTCACAAAAATGCTATGCAATTTAATCCAACAGAACAAGCTTGTACATCAGTGTAAACAACTTATTTTCACCACTGACAGGCTCTTAAAGGTTATAAGTGAGACAATATGGAAAGGATCTCTACACAGTAAGAAATTGGACTCAAAATGATCCAAGGTTGAAGGAGTTAACTTTTAAATCACCATAAAAAGCTTCAAACTAGTCTTATATTGCACTCCGTACTTACTAGTGATGGACTTGTCTCTCTACTGGATGCCTCTTCTCACATGTTCAATGTTTGATCTAAAAATGTAAGCAAGTTTCATTATCACTGGCAGTAATCAGAGCTGGAAAAAGTTAATGTAAATATCACACAGAAGCAGGCAGCTACATATACTGTACATAGAAGTTTCCAATATATTGATCTCTATGGAATTAGAACAAGATGTGTCAATGTATACACTGTATTATATATGTGAGAATATTTACATGATATACATTTATTTTGACTGAAGTATTGACACTAATTTACTGATTGGAATGAGTCGTTTAAAAGTACAAATACACAATGTTTGTGGAACTTTACATTTCGGAGAGTAAAAGCAGCTGTTAATGTAACATAAGTCATATATCTGTGCCACGTCCTGTGGATAATCTTTTAAAAAGTCATGAAAAAATGCTAAACTTGCATCTAAAACTTGAATGTCAAAGTATTATAAAACTAATATGATTTACCTCAAAATTACAAAGAAAAACATAATATTTTTATTATGGATATTAACCTTTATCTAATGAGTTTCATATTTAATTACAATGTATTATTGTACCTCCAGGGTCTGGGTTCGATTCCCGGCCATTCGGTTCCCGTCTCTGTGTGCATGGAGTTTGTATGTTCTCCCCGTGCTTGGTGGGTTTCCTCCGGGTTCTCCGGTTTCCTCCCACAGTCCAAAGATATGCAGGTTAGGCTAATTGGCGTTCCCAAATTGTGTATGTGTGTGAGTGTGAGTGTGTGTATGTGTGTGTGCCCTGTGATGGATTGGCACCCTGTCCAGGGTGTAGCTGCCTCGTGCCCTAAGCCTCCTGTGAGAGGCTCCAGGCCCCCGCGACCCTGAATACAGGATAAAGCCGTATAGAAGATGAGTGAGTGAGAGTGAGTGTATTATTGTAATATTACATAAAGTTGTACGTAATTTACAATAACAGAAAAAACTGTAAAAATAATATGGTATTTTTACTGTTAAAAAATGTGTTTTTTAAAATTTTTTATTTTTCAGTATTGAAATAATACTTAAAAAAACAGTCGACTTAATAATTACAGTTAAGATCTGTAATTTTACAGAGATTTTTATGTATTTTTTTTAAAAAAAGGAAAACTACTATAAAATTAAAGTTATTTTCCTAAAAAAAATGAGGACTTTTTTTTTTGTTTGTTTTTTACAGCTCATACCTGGACTGATTGAGGTCTACTGCATCTTTCCTCAATTTTAAACTGCTTTATTTAAATAAATGTCATATTTTAGACCAATACTGTACAACAGTGTACAAATATGATTGGTTGCTGTTTATTGCCCTGGATTTTAAGAAAGCATTACTAGATTTTATTCTGCCAATGGATATTTTGCAGAACACACAAATTTACACGAACATCATGCACATATTTTGAACTTTTCCTTCTTTGAGACACAGAGATTTATTTATTTTCTTATTTATTAAGTTTAATGTCTTTACCTGACTTCAAACATATTTTACACATTCTAGGTACCAAATATGCTTTATTGAAAATTATAAAAACATTTATGTGTCTATCCAGCACATTTTTAAGACATGGTTGTACATAATCAGGGAAGGATTTTATGCTCATCCAGTTTAACTAACCAGATTTGTAGTAAGATCGCCATCTAATGGCTGCGTAAGCTATTGCATTCAAAGCTTATAATGAGACCCTAGCAAAATCAACAGGCCTAGAATAATAAAAACTTTGAGGCAAAATTTTTCACAAGATTGAAACTTCTCTATAATATTAGTGATGGATTTAAAGGGTCCCTCAGGTGGCATTTTGTATTTCATGGCTGCATTCTACTGTTGGATTTTTTTTTTTTTAGACATTTCAGTCTGCATTATTCACCTTTACAGACAATTCACTTTGAGGTCATTTTGCATTTTGAGGTCACTCACTCACTCACTCACTCTCTCTCATTGTCTATACTGCTTTATCCTGTACCCAGGGTTGCAGGGGGCCTGGAGCCTTTCCCAGGAGACTTAGGGCACGAGGTATACACGAGGGGTGCCAATCCATCGCAGGTCACAAACACACACATGCTCACTCACACACTTTGGGTAATTTGGAAACACCAAGAAGCCTAAGGAGCACGTCTTTGCACTGTGGGAGGAAACCAGAGAACCCGGAGGGAACCCACCAAGCATAGGGAGAACATGCAAACTCCATGCACACAGAATCGAACCCAGACCCTGGAGGTGCAAGGCAACAGTGCTAACTCCTGAATCACGCCTTTTTTTCCATCAGTGCAAATTAAGAGAAGCGTCAAGTCCAAGAAATCAACTGCAGTCATGCAATCACTCTTCTGTCTGCGTTCTGTGCAGTTTGTTTATGCTCCTCACTGTTTCATGTCACATTTTGGTTAAACTGTGGAATAGTTATAGCTGACCCTGTCTGATATGTTTCATTAAAAATGTAGTGAATTGATTTCATGAAGAACAAATTAAGTGTCATGTTGTGACAGAAGTGACAGATCCTGGTAAAAGCAACTAATTTGTATTCCCAAAGTATATTTATCACTTGGCTCTATTACTCATTTTTAAACTGCTCTTAAATACCTATCTTTTTTAAGCTGGCTTAATGCTGAACTGCATTTGCCAAGTTAAAAGTATTGTTTTTTACTGTATATTTTGGTTATTGTGTTTTGCTTTTATCTTGCCATTCCTTTATACGTCGTAAATGATGGATGAGGGAAAAAAAAAACGATTCGTTTACGTATTCCAATTCTTTTGCGAGGCAAATAATGTATCACCATACTGACTCCAAAATGGATTTTTTAAAAGATATTTTTAATTTACAGTGAAACCTTGGATTGTGAGTAACGCGGTTTGCGAGTGTTCCGCAAGACGAGCAAAGATTTTTAATAGATTTTGACTTGGAAAACGAACAAGTC
>JAQMYJ010000023.1:19625662-19641687 GCA_030014305.1 Clarias laeviceps
GACAGTGTTATGATCTGGGGTTGATCAGTTACTCAGGTCGAGACTCAGTAACGTTATGGGGCAATAAAATGAAGTCAACTGATTATTCAGGAGTCATAATTATATTTCACAAATCAGCCCTGAGTGAAGTACAAAGAACTAATTTGAATAAAATATTACTTGCTAAGTGATGTTATATTGCAAGTACATGGCTTTAAATACTTTCAAAAGCAAATGAGCCATGATGGTTTTATCCTGTGTGTGTGTGTGTGTGTGTGTGTGTGTGTGTGTGTGTGTGTGTGTGTGTGTGTGTTTTCTTTATAACAAATTAATGACTGTTCCAGAACAGCTGTTAAATCACTCCGCCTTCCAGGCTGCGTAAATTAATCTTTAAACAGTTTGAAATAAATTACATGTATATATATTTTTTTTTCTTTATGGTTTGTTACCTTAAAATAACGGGAATTTAGATGTTTAAATTAGCAGATTTGACTTGCATGATGCAAAGCATTGTTTATTTATTATTTTTTTTCAGAGGAATTATTTAATTAGCTCTAAAACTCCGTAAAAAACTCTCCACAGAAAGTGAGGCAGAAGAATCAGGAGATGAAGGTGCTGATGGACCAGATGAGGAACCTCCTGTGGGACATCAATGCCATGCTCACGATGCGCAAATGACCAGAAAAAAAAAAAAAACCTCTCAAGTCTGCCTTTATTTACTCATAATCCGATCTCCATCAAGTCTCTTCTAGTCAGGCAGCTAAAGACAGCAGATCCACCGGTACTTGTTACTGCTGCATTGTTTAGTCTTGATTAATGATTCAGGTGGAGAACTTCTCTCCATTCATCAGCTCTCATCGGTGATATGTACTGTACTTCTTGCTATTAAAAAAAAAAAAAAAGAAAAGAAAAAATGTTCATGGATTGGCAGGGATCTGGGGATATGAATTCCAGGCCAAGTGTTAAGGCGTGATCCCAGGTAATCTCAAGAGGGACAGATGGGAAACCAGCCTGAGACACAAGTCTCCTGTGTGTCATGAACATGGAATTGCTGAGCCTTTGTGCAGGAGAACGGTGTGATGTCTCACATATTTCTTCCTGGCATCTTTTTTTTCATTTTTTTTTATAATCATGTCGAAGCTGGAGTGTAAGTCTGTGTGTAAATTCTCAGTGATAATCTTTGTAGGGTAAATATTTTGTACAGTTGAATATCATTACATCATATTTTTTTTCTATATGAAATAAAAAAAAAATAATGGAAAAAATTCTCCCACATTTTCTATTTAAACACAAGTTCAGAACACGATGCATTTCAGAAATGGTTTATTGGTCATGTACGTACATACATACATACATACATACATACATACATACATACAATTTCATGTATTGAGTCAAGTTGCTCTCGAACTGACTCCACAAACACACAATAATGTGTTAGTCCCGGATTCTATTAGCAAGGGGAATTCTTGCCCTCTGCAGAGTTTATGCGCTCTGAAAGATGCCGAAGCGACTTTAAAAGATCGTCTGTGCTCTCCGCGTGGCTCAAGCACGCTCGAGGTCCTTGTACTTCTTGCGCAGGACAGACACGTGGTCCTTAAAAAGAACAGGGTCCAGACGGAGCTGCGAGTGCACCAGGGGCATGTAGCCGAACCAGCTAGCAAAGGTGTTTATACACTCCTGTCTCTGGGTAAAGTGCTCAGGGTTCGCCCAGGGGGCCATGTTGGTGCTCTGATTAAGAGACGAAAAGAATGGAGTACATGAAAATGTTAAACTGAGACCAAACCTACTTTTGTTTCTTCGGTCTTGGACTAATGACTTACCTGTGCACTCGGCATCTCTTTGTACTGCTTCCTCTGAGCCACTTTAATGGGTGGCAGGTGGGTCACAGAGGACACTAAGAAGTTCATCAGGATGTCCTCACAGTTTGAGCTGCGGTCCACTAATGCACGTAGTGAAGGGGGCAGATAATGTGAAAACAGGTAATGATAATACCTATCAGAGGAAAAGAAGAAATAACGTGAGCCAACACTCGGATTCAGAGAGCGATTATCAAAGATCTGATATTTTAACGTCGTTATAAAGGTTACGCGTGTTAGAAAATCCCCACACATCAGCTTTTTTGTTGATTCAAGCATATTTCGAAGTTTAGGAAGACTTTTTAGGAAAATTTTAGGAACTTGGTACATCAGTACCTGTGATAGAAGGCTGCTCCAGTCAGCACGATTGAATATTCATTTGTCCATTTGGAGGTGTAGCCCCAGATTTTCTTCACTGGATCCCAGAAATGACTCCTGGGTGGATACCCGACTATTCTCTCAGGGAAACTCCGCCACACATGGAAGGCAAAGTTGATCTGAAAAGAATCAATGCAGTTGCTTTAACTACACCTGGTCAGGTCAAAAGTATTCGGACAAAACGGCGCATTTGGCAGAAGCTTTTATCCAGAGCGACTTACAAAAATGCTCAAGTTTCCATCATTGGACAGTTCTTTACCCTGAGTTACTAGGTTACTAACTATGTACCATCAGTCAAACACCATTGTGAAGGAACAAGAAAGTACAGAAAAAAACAGATATGTCCTAAGTCGTGGTTTAAAGATTAAAGATTGCCAGAGAAGTAAAATTTTTTGTCTTTTTGCCCCTTTTGTACTTCTTATAAATAAATAAATAAAAAGAAAGGAATCAGGATTTGCATCTTGGAGTTTAGACTTGTAGAGTTTCAGCTTTAATTTAAGAAAAATGACAAAAAAAAAATTATGGTAACTGTTTAGGAATTGTAGCCATTTCCTTTTTCTTTTTTTTTTTTTTTTTATAAACAAGGTCCCTCCGTTTTCACAGGCTCAATTTTTTGGATAATCTAACAATTAAATGTATTAGGATTATTATTATTATTATTATTATTATTATTATTAATTCTTGGATGCAAAAACTTGAAGTCAATGATGCTCTGAAATCAGGATCCCATGGACACCCAGATGAGGATGGGTTCCCTGTTGAGTCTGGTTCCTCTCAAGGTTTCTTCCTACTGCTGTCTCAGAGAGGTTTTCCCTCAGCACCATCAGGGACAATCTGATCTTTCTGATTCATACATATTTTCACTATTTTGTTTTGATTATGTAAAGCTTCTTTGCGACAATGACCATTGTTAGAAGCGCTATACAAATAAAATTGAATTGAAGTGAAATTGAATGGACATAACTACATGCTGAATGTTCTCCCTTGAGACGTTTCCCCCAGGGCTTTACGGCAGCTGGCTCCAGTTGCTTCTCCAGTTGCTTCTTGTTTGTGGGTCTTTCAGCCTTCAGTTTGTTTTCAGGAAGTGAAAATCATGCTCAATCAGGTTAAGATCAGGTTACTGACTCTGCCCTGTAAGAAGATTCCCTTTCTCAGCATTGGGTTGCGTCTTTTGCGTACTGTGTCTCCTATACATTTTGCAGCATGTGACTAAATCTGAGCAGAACGTAGCACTCTATACACTGTAGAATTCATCCTCCTATCAGGAGTCACATTATCAATGACCACCAGTAACCCAAGTCCCAGTGATAGCCATAAATACCCATGCAATCCATAACACTGCCTCCAGCATATCTGACGGATGAAACATGAGCCCTTCCTTTCCCTTCCATGTACTTCTAGTACACAGTAATCTTGGTTTCATCAGTACAAGGAATCCTGTTCCAGGCTTTTTAAAAAAATGTTTTCCAGCAAAGTCTAATCTGGCCTTTCTGCTCTTGAGAGTTACCAGTGGTGTACAGCTTGAGGTAAATCTCTCTGTATTTAAATTCTCAAAGGTGCCTCTTGATTGTAGACTTTGCCACTGTTACTCCTACTTCCGTCCGTGACTTGGCTGGGGTTTTTCTTCGCCAAGGAAATAGACTTTAATTATCTTCCCTGCCTTCGGGTCTTGCAGAGCTTCCCAGCGCATTTCTTCCTTTTAAGAATATATAAAATTAATTTTGCAAACTCTCAAAGTTTCTGGTATTTCTCTTAGAGGTCTGTTGGAGTTTTTTATTTATTATTATTTTTTTTAAGCCTAATGATTGCCTCCTTCACTTGCATCAATTCCAAACTTGGAATCAACTCTGTACTATTTCCTAAACTGTGCTGTAAATACATTAATAAACATTTAATCATTATAAATGTTTGTTTTTCTCTGCATTTATTTTAGCCATAAAGATCATACCACACTATTTATTGCCAAAAGTCAGGATGTTCAAAGTTCAGGCTTATTCATGCAACTCTTAAACCAAGACTTTTAAAAAAAAATAATCATCACAATTCTTGGTCTTGGATTTATTAAGTCTAACCTCACTAGTCAGTAGCACTGTGTCTTCATCAAGGCTGAGCACCGCTTCAGTCTCAATCGCGACATGTGGCAGGAACCGGCTGCTCGTCTGTAAGAAGCAGAGAGTAAGTCATGGAGTGAGCCTTGGAAAATGCGTGTTTGTTCTTTGCATATGGCCGCAGCTTGACTGTACCGTCGTGTGGAGACACTTACTTTCCTTCTGCCATCTGTGACGACGAGGGGCACTGGCATGGGCGGCCACTTGCTCCGGTGAGGGGGCGGCTTCTCGCTGTTCCACAAGATGATAATCTGTAAAGGGCCAGAGTGGAGTAGAATACGGCATGTAAAGCTCAACAGAGAAGAAAATTATGTTTTCTGGAAACAGCTGGTGTACCTGTGAGCAGTATTTCGACTTGGACACCACCTGCAGGAGCTTCATAATTGGCTGAGACTGGGAAACCAGCGGAGATGTGGCATGGATGACGGCAGTGAATTCCTGGCCAGGCATGACTCCTGCATTAATGAAAGATATGGAGGACTGAGACTGCTGCAGAAAATTTCGCCTTTGGTCACGATTCGTTGTGTGAATTCTTCTTCTGGTTTGATTAAATTTGTGGCGTTTCTGTGCACTTGATCAGTAAATCTATTGTGAAAGAAAAGCACTAGATGTGTATTGTAAAAGGAGCAACTTGCCTCGCCGTTCTTAATCCTTACCGAGATTCAGGTAGTAGAAGGGGTAATGGGCCAGGTGGATCGAGTATTCAGGCAACACCAGCAGACCTCCAGGCAGAGAATTCCACATGAACTTGTTCCTTGAGATGTGGGCATACACTCGGTCCTTGATGATCTAACAGACGGCAACAGTGGATCAATTTACTGTTTATTTACCTCCTGAAATGGACAGTCTCATCATTATTATAATTATCATCCCTAATCATAATCTGTTTACTGCATGATTTTCCAAAACTACATTCTCAATTCCTCCAGCAGAGGGCGCTGTGGGCTCTTTTCATTTACATAAAAACCAACATTGTGCTTGGCAATTAACCTGAAGGCACAGCACTAAGTGGGTGCTAATGATGCGGAGCGTCTTCATCCCCGTTTTAATTTCCCCTGACAGTCCTTGTCGGATCGTCTCTGCCTGAAACCTACATACAAAAACCGCCTTACGCTCACCTCTAAAGTGGTGAGAACAATCTTGTCCACTGAGGAGAAGTAGGCCTCCCAAAGCATCTGGGTGCGCTGTCTCAGAGCCAGCACCCGGTCGATGCCCACCGCCCGCACGGTAGACGGCACCTTATGGAACAGAGAGAGGGATTTTATCTAGGGGACACGCTAAGTGAAAGGCTGTACAGTCCTCCACTAGCATGTAATAGTGGATCGCTCTCAACAGTTGTTGGCGTGCTGTATACCTGAAGCAGCAACCTCTCGTCTCCCTCGATAACTGCCTGGTTCCACTGGATGACATCGGAGAAGGGCAACTCCCAACCGTTGCTGAGCAACACTGGGATACAGGCCGCCTGGGGATGGGGAGACAGGAAAGAAGAATTCATTGAGGTTCACCAAAATAGTTTGCTAAACAAAGTAGGTTAAGAAATGTAGTCTCCATATTAAAAAAAAATCCTATTAAGGACAGAATTCTTGTTCAGTTGGATCAGGTTGAAAGGTTATCCCAAAGTATGCCTCAACCCCTCTATCAGTTCTCCCAAAGAAGCGGCACTAAGAGCACCTGACGTTTCGTGGACCCTGGGCTGCTAATTAAACAGTATCCTTCCCTTTGATCAGCAGTGGGAGGGTGAGCCATGGATTATTAAATTCACTCTGCTATTCCTTTTTTCCTCTTGTTTATCAAAGATGCTGTACTTTCACTCCCAGAAATGTTGTGCTCAAAGTTTGCTTTTTATCTCGCAGCATGTGTTTTGTTCCGTTGTTAATTATTTGAGAGAAATCTTAGGAGAGAATAACTTTAAGAACATGCAGAGATCAAACGTCCCATCATCAGTCCCATCTGGTGCAGTGATTTCCAGCCTTTATACTAAGAACGTTTTCTTTGGTGCTATTCTTGGACAACAAGAACAAAAATTAATTTCGGTTTACATCTTCAGTCTAGATCTTGCTTGTGTGTTCCTATTTGAGAAGAAGGTGGATTTAGAGGTAGAGGAAAGACGCTGTTCCTGGCCGATAGTCTGGCATGTAAGCACATTTGTGTTCGGTTTGGAACCTAAGATTGATTGCGTCAGAGATATTAGCGCGTCAGCCGAGCTAAGTCTGGATGGAGTGCGTGTGTTTGTGCGTTTAGAGGGTGGGATGTTGGGTCAGTGGACGTTCTAGAACTTTCCGCTTACAAATCCACTGATAATTGCCAGTTCTTTAGTGCTTTATGTGGCTTTGGCTGGCGCTAAAGAAAAGACGTTCTAAAGAGGAGTGAATGGAAAAGCGATGGCGCAAAGAAGACAGTGAACTTGGACCAACGGAATAAGAAAACGTGGGATCGTGAGGAGGAGTTACTTAGGGTTAAGGCTGCCAAACTCACCGTTTTTTTTTTTTTTTTGTGGATTTGTCCATTCAGCACTCCTCAGTGGCGCTGCGGGTGCCCTAATGTGAGCTTCCGGCCCTTTCACACAATGCCAGTAAGCCTAAAAATATATGCGCTGCAGTTTCCCCACCCAATACCTTGCGATGCACTGCTTTACTAGGAAACCCCTGGACCATTCCTCAGTGTTTGGAGTTTCCAGCCACAAGGTGGATGTGTCATTTTATTTATTTATTTATTTTTGTGTCGTGCATCTGCTGAACCATTGCCGACCATCGACACCAGGTTTGACTCGTTGAAGTAAACCCGGCTAAAGCTGTCGTACCTGCAAAGACTCGAGAAAACGGAAGGATCCCAAGCGCCGCCCACGAGGAACCAGGCAGAAGGTGGAGTTGTGGAGCAGCTCCTGATAGTCGAACCTACACAAGAGACAAACACGGGGCAAGCATGAGCACAAGCAGGAACATCTTAAACACTGCAGAAAGAAAGCTTTGTAGTTCATTAGCGCTGCTCTGGCACGGCTCGAACCACAACCTCACTGAGAGGCGTTCTGATCTGGCCTCCGTCCCTGCCTCAAGCTGTTGTCCCTGGCAACCTTTTAGCATTTGTAAGAGTACACTGAAGGAACCGAATCCAGCTCCTTTGTGCAATTGCCACCATCAAGTGATTAGTGGGACAGAAATGGGGAGAGAAGTCACTGTTGACCCAGATTGAGCTAATGAGCGTGGATGACAAGGATTGGGCAAGAGATCCGGTTTGATTAAATATGAAATTCTTCCAGTTTGTCGCAGCTGTCAACAGAAAATCTGCTGGAAGGTTAAAGAAGAGAAACAAATGATGTGAACCACAATCAGCACACGGAGGCATCTCTACTAGAGATCAGAAAACGTCGACGTTCTAGCCTAGACATGTGCTTTGTGTGGTCTGCCTTTGGAGGGAACACAGAAGACAAAACTGCTTCCTTTAGCAAATGCCCACTAAAATGGCTCAGAATTTACAAACAAAAGACAAAAAAAAACAGGAAGCCTCAAAAAGATATCATTATTCAGGTGATATACTGCTTTCAGAAGTGAATCATAAGCAGAAACTCTATCCTGTGCACCTGAGAGCTGGGATTAATATTATCCTCAGGTTTCTATAAGAGAGGGAGTGCGTGACTACAAGGGCAACAATTAGCCTATCAAACCCAAACTCGGAATTAGCTGCTTTGGAGAACACTGACCTTCTCAGTGTCGTGTAGAAATAGAAATGACCCCACCTTCGTACCATAGATTTGTATGCGTTAGCATACACAAATCTTCCTTTCACCGATATCTGGCTCGGACTGTAAGAACCCTCGTTTTGTTTTCGCACCAGGCCGACCCTGTGTGGGCAGCAGGCTTTGCTCTTGAAAGAACCCAGTGTTCCACTGCAGGCCGGCAGGGTACGGCGACCGTGGCTCGCCTCCAGTGCCACTCCAGCAGGAGAGCAAACACTCTGCCATAAAAGCACCTCTATCTCTGTTCACTCGCATACATGTTTATTTACCGCTGCAGCGGGAGAGCAAACGCCCCCGTCATCCATCTTAGCTCCCCTTCTGGCTCTCTGTCTAAGCCCGGCAAGTGGCCAAAGCCGAAGCACCAGGTTGACTCAACATGTGTCTGAATTCGAGTGTGTAATACAATTTATTTAGCCTCTACTAATGCTGTTTGTATTGATATGAACCTGGAATTATGCATTAAATATGTTTTAATGCTACAAGAGCTGTCAAGTTGTCTAGCCAAAATAAATCACTATTATAATTGTTGGTTATATTATGACAATAATACTGAAATGGGAACATTATAGTTTGCAAAAGTATTAACCGATTAAAAAATTTGCATAAGGTGATGAGTATTTACTCCCTTGCTTCAAAAGCCATATATTTGTTCTTTTTTGAAAAAAAAAAAAAAACATGTTTAACCTCTTAACCCTCACACCCATTTCCCCCCATAATGACCTACTCAGGCTCACTGTTACTGAAAATGTGGCTTATCTCATTTTCAATTGTAACAGACATGTGATTTACTGTAGCAGAGGAATAGAGACTGGAATAAAGAATTGTATTTCTCCTTGCTTTATACACATCTGGACAGAGCAGTGCCTAGTGCTTCAGGTCAGCACGGTGACCTTAGAAGGTCCAGCAGGCCAGAACCGCAGGCTTTACACAGCTCGGGTCAACAGGAATCCCAAAGATATGAAAGATATTTTTACAAATACCTGTGTAAAAAAAAATAGTCTATGCACTTTGTTAATGCATCCATATATTATTATATTATTGTTATTATATAGATTATATTCCAGTGTAGGTCATTCAGTCATGAATGAGGCTATTGTAATTCCTAACTTGCATATAGCATGTACAAAAACATCTAAGCTTAGATCGAGTTTAATTCTAAGCTTTCTACTGCAATGGTATATTGGCTCCTCAAAAATCTGATGCTTAAAAATGATGTAAAATATAGTAGAAGTGTACGCAATGAAAACGTGTTCATATGAGGGCTGGAGACGGAAGCGGTTATAGTATCAAGTTTCTGTAGGGTGGAGGAGCATCGTTTATATAAAATATTAATCTTCGCTATTTCACATATAAGCTGATGTTCTCTTCATTTGCTTATGTCTATAGGGGTTGAACAATTGTTGAACGATTATGGATCAGATATTGCCAAAAATAGGAATTGCAGGAAAAACGCTATCCCAGGTGGCAGGACAGTTATTGACACAATTGCCAAGCTGGGCTGCGTAAAACTCTATAAAATTCTCTGTTTTAGGACATTAAAATCTAATTAAATGTAATACATTTCCAACCAAAATGCGACTGGTAAGCACCATTTGTACACCAGGATGGGCTTGTTTCTCAAGAGAATGCTAAAGAAGTAGAAAAATCTCTCTCTTTTAAAGTGGCTGAATTTTTTTTTTAAAGCTAATTTCAAATTTTACTTGTCATACAAACAGTACGATATGCAGTGAAATGCTTAAGTCTTCGCATATCCCAGCTTCTTGTTGGTAGACAGGGGTCAGAGCGCAGGGTCAGCCATTATTCGGCGCCCCTGAAGCAGACCAGAGCTTTGCTCAAGGGCCCGACAGCGGCAACCTGGCGAAGCTGGGGCTCGAACCGCTGATCTTCCGATCCGTAACTCAGAGCCTTAAGACACTGAGCCACCATTGCCTCCAATTTTTGTCCTGAAACCTTTCAACCCCTGTTAATGAAATTTCATCAAATTTATGTAGAACAAATGCACATCCAAAAAGAGCTAAAGACTATCTGATGGACTGTTTGCTGAATGCCTTTTTTTGAGAGCTCTTATCTGATTATTCCATCCATCCATCTAGGAACATCTGTAGTCCAACTAGGGACCATGGAGGCCAATGGTGACCACTGTATTTATTCCCGTTTGTACGACATCGGATCAATATTCATACACGCATTCACAAACTACAGGCCATGCCAATTAGCTTAATCTGCATGCCTTTGGACTGTGGGAGGAAACCGAAATACTTGGAGGAAACCCACCAAGCGTTGGGAGAACATGCAAACTCTAACAGATTAGAAATGCTGGCGATAGTTTGTACATCCTTGATTTAAACATATGATATTTTCCAGTCATTCCTCTAGGCAGAATCCAGAGATCCATTAACATGTAACGTGGTGACTGTGAAGAACTGATGCTACCAATATAGTACCACTAGGTAAGTATTGCAGCAACCTGTAATGGGGAAAATCTCATACAGAAGTGCACATGAGTTTTTGGGTTAGTAGCCTCACACTTGTCCTTTAATGCTGAGTTGTTAAAGTTAATTCATGTATTGTTATGTGTTGTGTTTTAGTATCTAAGTGGATGGAAAAGAGGATTCATCAGAGCCGCAGTTGAGTACCAATCAACCTGTTTTTAACACCACCACAACTATGTGGGTGGTTTTGAGATCTTTTCTTAGCTTTTATGCGCTACATGTTACACTTGGTTTGTTCTATGGGTCTGAACTCAACGTCTATGTTTGAATATAAATTAGGTACGACCCACTTTTCCCTCTCTCTCTCTCTCTCTCTCTCTCTCTCACACTTACTCTTGCTGTGTGTGTTTTTTTTTAATGAAGCCATTTACACAGAAGTGACGGAACAAACAAATGATGTAATTGTCCCTTTTGTTTTCTACTCGCTATTAAACCGGCTTCTTGCACTCGCGTTTACAGAGGTTGAGTGTTGAAGTGGGTCAGCTTGTCTTTCCAAGGAGTAAATGCATGCATATATAGCACACTACTGCTGTTACGGGACACAAGGGGACATGGAGCGTGTCTCCAGTCTGTAATGTTGGGGCACGACCCACAGCCGCACTGCATACTGAGCAGCTCAGTGGTGTGTTTATGATTTATGCTTGTGTGTGGGGTGTGTATGTGTGTGTCAAGGTCAGTGTCTAAATGGTTGCTTTGTACTGTATATCTCAGAGATTTGCTTTACAATGAATTAGGGATGCATGATTCGATCAATCACAATTATTTTTGACACGCAGCAAATGATGACACACAGAAATCATTAAGAGTTGGTTTGCCAATATACGTTATTGGCCAAAAGTTTTGATAATGACAAAAATTTGGATTCCACGGCCTGGAAACTCGCCAGACTTTAATCCCATTGAGAACTTGTGGTCGATCCTCAAGAGGCGGGTGGACAAACAAAAACCCACAAAAACTCCAAGCATTGATTATGTAAGAATGGGCTGCACCATCAGTCAGGATGTGGCCCAGAAGTTGATTGACAGCACATCAGGGCGAATTGCAGAGGTGATGAAAAAGGAGGGTCAACACTGGGGTCAAAAGTCAAATATTGACTTTTTGCATAAACTTAATGTAATTGTCAATAAAAGCCTTTCCATCCATCCATCCATCCTGGAACCTCTGTAGTCCAACTAGGGACCATGGAGGCCAATGGTGACCATTGTATTTATTCCCATTTTTGAATGACTATGTTAGGACCTCTAGTCAACATTCACACTCACGAGCAATTTGAGAACTCCAATTAGCCTAATCTGCAGGTCTTTAGACTATGGGAGGAAACCAGAGAACCCAGCAAGCACGGGGGGAGAACATGCAAACTCCATGCTCACAGATCTGACGCAAGGATCGAACCCAGGGCCTGGAGGTGCAAGGTGACAGTGCCAACCACTAAGCCACCGCGCCGCCGAAAACCTTTGACACTTATGGAATTCTTGTAATTATACTTCAGTGTCATGTGACAAAAAGATCTAAAAACACTGAAGCAGCGTACTTTGTGAAAATTAATATTTGTGTCATTCGAAAAAAACATTTGGCCACAGCTGTATACTTGATCAGCTCAAAAGTATTAAAAAAAAATGAACAAATATTTAAATTCTGATAGATAAACTCTACATAAGTTCCAGACTATGCGTGTACATCATCTGTAATAACCTGCAGCCTTTTGGACAGATCGATATTATGATTTATATTTTAACGCAGTTAATTGTGCAGTCTTTTAAATATGATAATTTTTTAGCTTCCTAAGTTAAATTTAATCAGTTGCAATTTCAGATGCACTTGGATAAAATGAGATAAATGGCTAACAGTAGATATTCCATTAAACCGTGCTATCAATGACTTAAGTGTTAATATTTCTGTAAATTGGTCGAGCTCTCGCATTCGGATAGCTGTCAATAAAAGAATTACTCAGAGACTAAACTCTGGTCTCTGCGGCTGCCCCAGGGCAAGAAAAAAAAAAAAAAATGAATGATGTGGATAATCAACACCCAGCCATTCAGGACAAGCAAGGTCAGTCATATTACCTGTCAAATTAGAAATATCTCCCTGCTGCATTGGCATTCTAGGGTTGTACTTTTGGTATGTGACAACAAGAACCTTTTAACACAGCACACAGTCGGGTCCATATATATTTGGACATCTAAAAATGTTAATGTTCTTTCAGCCATCTGTGACAGAATATTAGAGAGGAAATGACATAATGAATATGATGCTAAAAATCATACATTTTGTACATTAAAATTAAACCTAAAGTCTGAAACCCAAAGAGCTCTCCATACACTGGGCCATCTTCTTCCCTGGTGATGCTCTGCCAGGCTTCAGTCTATACTGCAGTTTTTATTTTCCGCTTGTTCTTGGCGTGTTTCAGCTTCAGCAAAGAGAAATGCAGCTCAGCTGGATTCAGGTCAGGCAGTTGACTTGTGCCGTTAGAGAAGATTCTACTCCTTTGCCTGATAAAAGTCTTGGCTTGCTTTTATACTATGTTGTCCATCTGCACTGAGGAACAATGAGTTCTGAAAACAGAAACAATGAGAAAGTCCAATGAGTTTTATGTGGATTTCACGATTCATCTTGCTGAGGGTGTCGACAGTCATCGATAGTAGGCTTTGAATCATGAGCAGTTCCTTGCTTTTTTTTTTCCCCCTCATCATTCTGGTAGTAGTAGATATTGGTCTCTCCTGTCCCCATCCATAATCTGGTCCTCCTGATTGTAAGGTTTACTATATTTAGTTTACATCTTCTGATAAACCCTTTGTATTTACTTTAGCAAATTCTTCTCTTGATCGTTGACTTTGGAGCACATACAGAACCAGTCAAAAGTTTGGACACACCATGTCCTGCCGAGGGTTTTCTTTATTTTTATGACTTTCAACATTGTACATTTAATACTGAAGATATCCAGAGTATGATAGAACATGTATGGAATTATGTAGAAAACAAAAAAAAGTGTTAAACAACCCAGAATATGTTTCATTTCTTAGATTGTCCAAAGTAGTTACAGTACATTTAACTTTGATGCAAGATTGGCACACTCATGGCATTGTCTTATCAGACTCTTCTAAACTGGTTTTCAGTTCACGGATGTGTCTTTATCAAGAGTTCATTTGTGACATTTCTTGAGCCCTATTAGCGCTACTACAACTACTGTACAAATCCATATTATGGGAAAAAAAACAGTCCAACATTAATTTAAGAAATGAAGGTCAGTTCATTCAAAAAAAATCTCAAGATCTTTGAATGTGCCCCCAAGTGAACTCGCCAAAACCATCGAGCGATATGACTAAACTGGCTCTCATGAGGACCGTCCCAGGAATGGGTGACCAAGAACTGACTCTGCTGCAGTGTATAAGTTTAATAGACTGACCAGCCTCGGAAACCACCGGTTTACAGCCCCTCAGATTACAGCCCACACAAATGTTTCTCGGAGTTCAAACGGCAGACATATTTCTGTTTCATCCACTGTTCAGAGGAGACTGCGTGAGTCGGGCCTTCATGGTCGAATTGCGGCAAAGAAAACATTACTTCGGAAGAACAACAAGCAGAAGAGCTTTGAAACCGAAGGGCCAAGAAACAGAAGGAATGAACGTTAGATCAGTGGAAAAATCATCCTTCGGTCTGATGAGTCCAAATTTAAGGTTTTTGGTTTTAACCACTTTGTGTTTGTTGGAGTTTGAAGGGGTGAATGGAAGGTTCCTGAATGTGTGGTTCCTACTGAAGCATGGAGAAGAAGGCGTGATGGTGTGGGAGTCGCCACTGGTGACGCTGTTGGTCACTTAGTCAGAATTGAGGGCAGACTTGACCAGCATGGCTGCCACCTCATGTCATCCCATCTGGTTTACATGTAGTGGGACCATTATTTGGGACATCGACTTTAAATAATCGAAAATGTAAAACATATTCGGGGATGTTTAACATGTTTTTGTTGACTACATGATTCCATATGTGTTCCATCATCATTTCAAAGTCTTCAGCATTGATGTACAGTAAAGAGGAAAAAAAAAAAAAACACAATAAGAAGGTGTGTCCAAACTTTTGACTGGTAGTGTAGATCTACAGTACCTTCTGTGGTGGTATCGATCTGGCCGACTGTTGCCAAGGTCTATTTCTATTCCCCGGGGAAAGAATTCTCCTGTTATGTACCCGACATGTTTTCCAGGCCTTTTGATGTTGCTGAGTTTACTGGTGTGTTTATTCTCTTTAAGAAAGTGGATCAATCAACTATTTGGTCTAATATTTTTGCTATCCGTCAGATAGTTCCGTTTTGACTGAGACCTTTAAAGTTAAGAACAATGGATATGTATACATATGGAATTTCTGCACTTGAAATCAGCTCTAGAACTTTTACGTGTAAATGAAATACAGTAATGTGTATCTGAGCACGGACCAGCCAAGCAGCAAATTTTCCAATTATAGATCGATCTCTTAAAAAGGAATGACTATTATAAAAAGTTTTTTTTTTTTTTTTCCATTTTGATTTGAGCCACAATATACTAGTGTAGACCAAAGGACAATTACATTACCAATATTTACATATTTATGTACATATTTGTTGTTGTTTCGATTGTTATATCGTTACAATAGGCATCTGAATGACTGATTAACCATTTCATCCGTTTATAACCATTTATAAACGACCTGATATACACTGCCATGCTTAAGAGGCTTTAATTGCATAATTACTGCACTGATTAATATGTTTCAGTTGACAAAACTTCATTTAGCCCAAATAGGTGCAGCGAGTAGTTTCTTATTTCTTAAACAAACCTCTCAGTAGACGTATCACGTAGTCGTAGAAAAGTTACTGTTCTTCAGAAGGGTCAAATTATTGGTCTGGATCAATCAAAGAAAATGATGGAATGAGGATTGCAGAAATTACTGTAATTGGGTTAAGAACTGCCAAACTCATCATCAAACTCAAAACCTGGAAAGACAGCGCTGAACCATCAACCACGCAAGAGAAGTCTAATAATGCTTAATTAAACGCTAGGTGAAGTTGCTTAATAAAAAATAAATAAATCGACACTAGAAATCACAGCTATGTTTAACATGAGAGTGAGAGCGAGCATGCACTGAGTCACCGGCATCGACTCTCCCACCATCAATGCGATATCGCGGCCAAAATGTAACGCAAGACTGGGCAGAAATAAACGTTATGATGTTGCATAAGGGTTTTTGAAAGCATGCCACGCCGAATCTGCATCGCAATCAAGGCTATTCCAGTCAAATATTAGTATCTGGACAGACGGTGTATTTTGAGTTTTACATTTAAAGCAAATCAAATTTTACAGTAAAGACTTTCTGTAATAGTTCTTGCAAGATCAGTATTGTCAAGTGCATTTGCAAAATCCGTCAAGCACCAGAATGAAACTGTCTCTCATGAAGGCCGTCCCAGGAGGGCGAGACCAAAACCTACCTCTGACCTCCGCAGACCAGAAGT